>OZ018402.1:6313889-6759278 GCA_963969585.1 Drosophila helvetica | reverse complement strand
TATTTGCTTCTAGCGCTTATCCCCACTACAAATTGAATGAAAATGAATGCATGAATAGATTATAATTTCGCCAATCAATGTAATTGCCAACCAAACATGGTTTATGGCTTGCGGCATGCGGCAACAAAAGTGCAAGTAATTAACTCCGTGCTGACAGGGCAGTGAGCAGTTTCAACAGTTTAAAGGCTCTCAGACCTGACCTACCCCCCTTTTGTGTGGGTCACCAAAGCTGTAAAGATGTTTATAGCCATAACTAAGCAAATGTGTAAGCGTTCTCTTGTGGCTTACATTGTGATGGAAGACTAACTATTTCCCATTCAATCCACAGCACAAATTGATTACAGATTATTAATTAGTGTTGGAGTGGTGTCTGTGTGGGTCACCAAAGGCTGTCAACATTCCATTGTGGCTTATTTTGTGATAATAAGAGTGATATTTATTGACTGAACATTAAGTAAACAAGAGCATGAGGGTAGTATCTTAACATATTTAGAAAGTTTTCCTTTGTGGCTATTTCAGGGTCCAATTCCAATACAATAGGCTCCAGGACATTCATCATCGCAGTGTCATAATAAAAGCCGACTACAAGCCCTTTCAGTGAGGAGTTGCCATCGACAGTTTATGGAATAAATAAACAGATTCCAGTTCAGGCAAAAGAATATCTTTCAAGTACTGCCAACAAGTCGTATACGCATTTGGGTCACCATTTTTAATTCATTTTGACAGAACTCTGTCCCTTTTTGACAGCTATGCACATCCCCACATCACACTGATTAGAAACCCATTCCATGCAATCATCTTCCAGCTAACAATTATCCTTTTATCCACATAATTCTTCATCAAGTGACAGAATCCGTGGAACATGGCACAATTTGCTTGTCTGATTGCCGCGAAAACAAAAGCCATAGCCATAGCCATAGTCGCCTGACAACTGTCAACATCTTGTGACTGGCTGACTGACTGACTGACGTTGTCAGAGGCATATTTCAGAGTTGTGGTTTTTGGACCATGATGAGGATTAATTGGAGGCATTGTCGTCTGTGCTTCCATGACGTCAGACCCTTTGTTTTAGCGATTTTCCTACGGAATCTCCCCACCTATTCGGTGCTAATTAACTGCCAGAAAGAGAGAGCGAAAGAGACCACGAGACAGAGAGAGAGAGAGAGAGAGAGAGAGAGAGAGAGAGAGAGGAAATGTGCCAACTGGCAGCCGGAATCGGTTAATTAATCTCTTTACCGGTTGGCGCTGCTAGGCGTAAGCGAAACCGAAACCGTTTCAGCATTTTGGTGGCACTTCCGTTCTTCTGCGGTGGTTGGGTGGGGGCAGTGGGGAAATGTGTGTCAGGGCTGCAGAAAGGGAAGGAAGCCATGTCCTTGCCAACGCCGTACGGACAATATTTGAATGCAAATCAGAGAGTGGTGCAAAACATGTTTCCAAAATGCCAGACGATAGCAAAGCAAACAGAGCCACAAATATCCTAGAATACAGTAAACTTATTTGTACGGTTTTTATGGACACTGTGGCGTGCCACTCGTCACATGTCCCTGCGCCACGCCACAGTCCAAAAGGAACTTTTCAATTTTGACAGAGATAAACCGAGAAAAATCCACAAAAAAATAAGACCAACTGAAGGAACAAGAGGGGGCGGCAGAAGGTCGTTGAAGGTTGATGTGGTGGAGGGGGCTGGTGTTTGTCCCATAAAATAATAAAAACGTGTGAGCAACTCAAAGAGATTTCTGCGGAATTCAATTTTCTGTGCCACAAAAAAAATACAGATGGATAAAAAGGAAGGCGACAGCAAGGACATGACTGGCAGCAATTGAAACATGGCTGGCGAAGGTGTGTCTGTCTGTCTGTCCGTCCGTCTGTCTGGATGACACTTTAATACAAATAAATTTGATCAACACTTTTGTTTGCTCAGTCTCGATTCGATGGCAATATTCGATGGCGAGGCGGCGATTTTCGCATATGAATAATAATATTGATTTACGCCATCGGCGGAATCGAAATCGGAAACGAAATCCAAATAGTACGATTCATGGTTGGCCAGGGGAGAAGCCTGTAAAAGTGGCTTATAGATTTCCACCAGCTCCAAGTTCGACTTTTCCGTCTAGCAAATTCTAAAATAGAATTACTATGACCTTCAGCATTCAACCTCTACACACCGCACACATTTTTCTTTAGATAGAAATCGCGATTTATGGTGGGCGCCGTGCAGTCCACGTGGCCACGTGTATTCCACGTATTGTACGTTCTGGTCTGCCGTATGCCGTATGCCGTTCCTCGTCTGGCAATTACAAATGTCACCTTCCACATAAACACATTGTTGTGCAATCAAACAGACCGTAAATAACAAAAACCATCCAAATTTACGAGTCAACACAGTCGCAGTGTGTGGGGCCTGCACTTCCGTTGCATGTCCGTCTTCGTTCGTTTTTATTACATCCGATATGGGGTTGGGGCACGGGTGCGGGTGCGGGTGCGGGTGCGGATACGGCAGCTGTTGCGGCCGTGCATGGCCTTAAAAAGTCCACGGTTCCGCAGTCGCACATCCGTACATCCGCACATCCGCACATCCGCATCCGTGCTTCACGGATGGCGACGACGGCGTCGACTCTTTTGTCATTACCTCCAACGCCATTACCGGGGCTCGGCCTGAACATTAAAAACGCATTTCAAGATCCGAGTAGGAGCCACTCAGCGCCACCCCGCACTCAGTGGGGCGTCAGTGGGGTGGGGTTGGGCGAAATTCCTGACCTGCACAACAAAAAGTCCAAGTCGAAGCTCGCCAAAGAAAAGCTTTTTGCCCCTTACCACTGACTTTTCTTTGCTTTTACTTTCACCCTCTCTCTTTTGTTGTTGTTTGTGCGACGGCTTCGGCATCGAGTTTTGACGCAATCCGGACACACAGATACACACAAGCACACACACACAAGCACACACAAACACAGTCTCTATCTCTAAGGAAAATTTTTGTGTTTTTTTTTGGTTGAAACGTACTTTTCTGTGCGGATAGCCGGCGTCCATTTTCCACGCAGACTTGTGCGGAACTGAACATGAAAACAGAAGAGGCCCTAAGCGAGATTTGTTTATTTGCTGGCCACATTATCGAGTTTTCCTTTCGCTTTTTCCTTTTCTCCTTTTTGTTTTCCTACCATTCAAATGATTTTCTTGGCCATTACCATTGTCAGTGCCATTTGGTAGCGGAAATGGGAGAGATGAGTCGAACGAAATGGGCTAATGGGATAGGCAGAACATAAGGGAACCAAAATTGAGGAAGTATATCCACCATTTGTCTGGAGAACTTATAGGAATGGTTACCCTAAAAAGCGGCTCATGAGAAACCCATTGCAAGCTATCCAATAGTTGTTTGCAGCTCTCGAATTATTCTCTCCAAATTTCGCTAATTAGTTCACCCGCTTAAGAGCAAGTGCCTCCAATTTCCGTTCCTATTTTCTTCCAATGAACTTTTCCTAATGCATTTCCATTGACACTCCAATCCAGCATGGAAGGAAGTAAAACGAAATGGCTTAATTAATGTTATTAAGCAAACGCTTTTGCTGTTTCGCCAATGACCTTCTAATTAATGTTTTCGTAAGCGATAATCATAATAATATATATAGAACCCCGAAACGCCCCCCTCAACAACACGCATCAAATTGTGCGACAAGAAAGTCTAAGCGAAACTTTAGCCGTGCCACCAAATTATGAGTTTACACGCAACGAAAAAGGAGGCACGAACTGGGGCTGTGGAGGCCTTGAAAGTTTTCACTCAACTGCTCCTGCATGTAAGCCAGGCCAGGCCCCCCACAGAGCCCATACAAGGAAGTGGGTGCGGTTAGTGGCACCCAGAGCTGGTGCTGGGCTGTGGCAAGTCCTAGGCAAAGTTGATTTGACTGCCGTCGGGACAAATCACGCTGACTGGCTCAACATGACAGCTGCCCCATCTCAGCCATGCCCCTTCCTGGATGGACTCCTTTCTCGCCGAGTCAAGGCAAAGCGATGATAAATGAACAGGGACTGAATGCGACACAGATTTTCGGTCAGCTGCAGTTGATTTCCACTCATCGAAGAATGAGTAATGTCCCCATTCACAAGGTCCTCTACTAACTTTTCCCTCTCTGTGTGTGTGTGTGTTTGGCGGGGGGACCACATTATTGACAATTTTATTAGCCCATTTTTGTTTGGGCCCGCATAAAGTAAACTCGTTAATTTCATAGCATATGCCAGAACATTTTGGGCCAGCTCTCCTAGCGAGGCAGATGGGATGGGGCAGATGTGTTTGACGATGTGTTGCTGATGTGACGTTGACACATCCTTTGGGTGGGGTGGGGGGTGTGCATAAAAACGACATCAGAGCCTGGGGAAAGCGAGTTTTCCCATTGCATCTGCAGCCGTTGATCGCCTGTCAGCAAACTGATTTGCTCTGTGGAAATTATAATTGCAAATGAATGTGTTTCTGCAATGGAGTGGAAAATTTTGACTGGTAATCAGTGTCAGTAATTTATTCATTTGATATTAATTGTATTAACGGATTCTGAAGCACCAAAATGAACGAAATGCATCCTGTAGAATTCGAATTTGAATTTATTTATTTATTTTCCCATTGCGACAAGAAATAAAATCCTTTTAAATTAATGCACTTGTCACATAACATAATCATGAAAATACAATTATTCGGATGATTTGATTCGCATATTTGAACTATTTTTGACATTTGGACTTTCATTTAATTTGACTTTCTTGTGCCTCGAACATTTTTATAACAAAGTGTGGGTATCAGGTATGTTTCAGCGATTAAGAGTTTTAGGTCTATGGGGAAAAGTTGCTGAGTCAATGAAATTTGTCTTAGTAAGCCATTAGTCTTTCCCGCAGCCTTAGATACATGGTCACTCCAGGACAATGCCTGGAATATCATTAACATATAATGAGAAGAGAAGTGGATCACGGACTGAACCTTGGAGAAGACGTAATTAGATTTACAGCAGTGTTTGTAAAATTGCTGAATTTGTGTAACTATATCCATCAAATATTATGGCCTACCGTGTCGAACGACTTGCAAAAATCCAAAAGCAACAAAAATGTAATATTTTCTGTAAAATCTGGAATGGCAGTAGTGCAGCATCTAGATGGCATTCCTGTACCTCCTCCTACCTCCTCCTACCTCCTACTTTACGTTCATTAAGTTCCAAGACTGTTCTGTTACTTCCGTAACTATTGGCTGCTCCAGCAAAATGGAGAATCCTTCGAAATACCATCAGAGATAAACCATTTCCAATCCCAATGCAAAGCGGCTTTTCTATCTATCAGTTTCGAACAGCCATTTCTGCCATTTGCACGCCAAAACACACTCGAAATCAAAGCCCACTCTCCCCATCCCCCTGTCTTCTGTGTATATATAGTATATAGTTCTGCATAATTTAACCATTTACGGTTTTTGGCAGAGAAGAAAATCCATTTATGCAATGCACGCAAGTGCCACTATGCAAATTCAAGGCGTTCTTCGGACACGCCTTGCCATTTGTACCAAAAAAAAAGGAGAACGAATTTAAGAGTCGAAGAGCTGAGGCAATTTGCATAGTTTTTTGCACGGGAAATATGTATGGCAAATCGGTAAATCAGGTCAATATGGGATCAGGATCCATAGCACAAGTTTGAAATTGAAGGTGGAATCATAGATGGCCTGGAGAATGAAGGAAAACACTTCCATCAGGAATCAGAACAATTTTAAAACTTCAAGCATACACAACTCATTTTACCCGTTAAATAAAATTTAATAATTATATTTCGAATTTGGATCAAAATTATCTGAACACGATGTACAAGCTGTCGCCCGTCAACAATGACCTGGTGCGATTTATTTTCAAGCCTTTCCACTTTGGGAAGGCCAATAACGAGTTCTCCATTTGGAAATTCTGTCCGATGATGGAATTTAATAATGCCTACAATCAGCTGCAGTCGTGCAACATCTGCAAGCCAGATCTATTCCCGTTCATCTTCTGGATTGTCCTGGCTCTGAGCCTGTGCGGCGCCGCTTGCACAGTCAAGCAAATCCTGAAGCTGTCGGTGTGCCACAAATCGAAGCTGGGGATGTGGCGCCACCGGGAGTTCCATGTCTTCAGCTGCGAAGTGCTGCGTCGCGCCCGATTGCTGGGCTGCTGCGCCATGCTCACCGCATGGTGTATGCTCATCTTGGGCTTCTTCAAGCTCAATCCGCTGCTGATGCACCCCTGGATCGTGCTTAACAGCTGTGTGATTGTGGGCGAGATTACAGCCTGGGTCTACGAGGTAATGACCGGCCACATCCTGCTCGAACTGCACACGGGACTGACCCTGATCCTGCCCTGTCTGCACATCGTGATGGTCAAGTGTGTGAAGGCGGTCATGGAGAAGTCTTTGATAGATCGTGTGGAGCATTCGCTGCGTATTTTTTAATTCTCAATAAAACTCTCTCGATTGTTGATCTTAATTGAAGGGCTTTCATCTTACTGATCCGACTGCTGTTGATTTGTTAGAGTTTCCTACCCGAACAGACCCATATTTGCACCTTCTTCTCTCACCTTGTTTACCATTTTCATTTGTACCCAAATGAATGTCAAACAGTCGCCATGCTCGTATTGCCATAAGGGAGTTTGCTTTCCGCAAAGGTTCAAAGTTCAGGCGCGTGTCACGAGCGACATGGAGCATAAACATGACATGGCATTTCCACAGAGGCTAAATCAACAGATTGCCATTTGCCCCACTTCCACATCCACTTCCATTCCACTTTCAATTTCATTTCCATCTCCTCTGTGGTCGAAATGCCAAAAGCCAACGAAAAACATTTAAGCCAAAAAATGTTGCCTGGACCTGCCGCCTCACAATATGGGGACTGCCTACTGCCTGCTGCCAATGCTCGATGCTCGATGGCCGTTGATGATGATAATTGCGAAGGCGGCAGCCACTAAAACACTGAGAACGCTTCATTGCACAAGTCCTCGTAAATCAAACGCAATGAGTTTTCACCGTAACGGTGGCCGAAACTTTGGCAGGATGCTGGCACAGGACATCCGGACCGGATCGGACCCCCAGCCACCCCAGCCCCAGCCTTCAATCAGAACAAAGTGCTCTTGAAATTCGATGAGCGGAGCTAATCTCTCGCTCTGCGGGCTCTCGGGCGGCACTCAACCAGCGGGTGGGCGTGCGTTCGGCATTGTTAGCTATTTTGGCAATTATATTTAGGCAAAAACAAATCAATAAATGGGTAATTACAGCAACAGCGACAGGATTTCGTGGAAAGTCAATGCGCGTAGCAAAAGGAAATCGAACAGGGAAAAGCTGGGAGTCGAGCAGGGGAGATTCGAGGAAATTCATGGAGATGACGTAGGATTTGCTCTCTCTTTGCAGCTGGATAAGAAAGGTTTTTCTATTTTTAAACCAGAGACAAAATGAAAAAATAGATTATTTTGTAATTGTAATTTAAAGCCGAAAGAAGCATTGACTATGTGCAAAACAAAATAATCATCAAAAATAATGTTTATTTAATGATTTGTATTTTTTCGATCAAAAATAAAACTCAAAGTGTAATAAAGGAGGATCGGTGGGGAGCTGGCAAAAAAACGTATACATATCCTAACTAATAATTCAGTCAAGGCGCTCACATTAATTATGTATTTAAATTAAAATAAAAAATATTTCTGGTGCAGAACGATCTCTCTGACTTCACTGACTATTATTATCAGATTATTTATTTTTCGAACTCTGGCGTGCGCTTGCATCTCTTCTTCTTCACATCGAACTCATTCAAAATGGACTGTATACATATTTGCACGCAGACTGATGGGTGTGTGTGTCTTCAATAGTCTGACAAGTTCGCACGCGTGAAGCTTGCCATTCTAAAAATGAACATCTTTCACCATTACACCAGTCCATAATGGCGTTCGGCCGAACGAATCTCATCTGGGGATATAGCTCAGTGGTAGAGCATTCGACTGCAGATCGAGAGGTCCCCGGTTCAAACCCGGGTGTCCCCTTGAGTAAAATTTTTTCTCTTTTTTTACTTGTCTCACACATTGTGTTGATAAATTCTTATCTTTTTTTCTTTTTTTTTGTTTTTTTTGTCTGTGATAGCAGGCAACTGCTATTATTGTGAATTTAAAATATAGCATATAATGAGTACGGTCCCTGGTTTAAGCAGTTGTATATTCCTCCCTTTTTAGTGCTCCCCATTAAAGCAATTGTAGGGTATTTCATATTAGAATATCTTTTGGAGTGAAAATAAAGTTTTATTCTGATAATAACTTTCAAATCAAGAATTTTCAAGGATTCCTTGAAAGGTTATTTACATTCCTTTCCATACTTTATAAATTGTGACATGCTATTACATGCTTTAGTTTAGTACAGTTCTAGGAAAGGGGCATATAGATAGAAAGATGACTAACGCCCATACACATGTAGATATCTTTGGTATACGATTTTGTATGGCTGCCTGTTAAGAAGCCAGAAGAAGCATTCAAAAGAAGTTGGGTTCTCCGCACCAGACCATATTCTTAGTTCTTCTCATACCAAATACATTTTACTTACACTTCTGCTAACCTAATCTGTTCTTTGAACAAACTTCCAGTTAGATAAACTTTGAACACGCAACTCTGTTGAAATTCTCGTTTACTTTAGAACTTATCCGCCGCATACATACTATGAATCACTCATCAAAGTTTTCTCCATCTCTATTTTCTTTGCAGAAAACCCAACTGTGACGTGCTCTTAGATGAAAGGAACGTGCGATGCAATTGAATCCAAGCAAAACCACTGAAACGCACTACTGGATTGTAAGTACAAACATATATCATCCAAAGCGAAGCGACCCTGAACTTTGGCTCTGAATTTTTCTCTTCGTTTTATTTTAATTTTCACAACTTGACAACTCCTTGTGGCCGCAATTATCGAGCCATAAAAACTGTAAGCCAAAAAGTCGGGCCGGAATCGTTGCCAAAAATCTGCACACAAATGCAAATCCAGAAATTCAGAAATTTTTGCAAAGGCTGACGCGGCATTGTCTCTGCATTGGCAGGATGCCAGGATGGCAGGATGCTCCCGAAACAGAGGCAGGAAGAGCCGAGGGCGTGAGACAAAAGGCTGCCATGGGCCTGACGATAGAATTTTATTGCTGCCAAAATTGTTTGGAAAATTACGAAAATTGTCCGGGGGAATATTCAGTGCACCACCCACACTGCCACGCTGCTACGCTGCCACGTGGAGCGGCTACGGCTCCATCTCCGTCTCCGGTCGGACGTAAAGACTCAATTGAAAGAGTTGAGACCGAGCCAAAAGGCCATTTCGCTTCCACTTAATTGACTAACCAGAATGAAGATGTTCGGGCTTCTTCGATTAGGGTTAGGGTTGATGCATTTTTCATGATCTAACCCAGACACAAAGTCAATAAATCATCCAGCGTCGCGTCGTCTGTGGTACGCCATCTCGTACATTTCCATGCCACAATGAATCGACAGATTTCCCACCGCACACACACACGAACACACACGCACGCAGATTCCTATCGCAATCCGACCTCTGACCTGGAATGCCAACTGCAATTGACATTTCTGGCTGCAAAATTGATGATCCGACTGGGTCTGTGTGTCTGATTCGGATGCTGTCTGTCTCCCCCATAAAATTGAAAAGATTATCCTCGAAAATGATTTGTAGCCTCCTTCGGGACTGTCCTCCTTCTTTCCATCCTTCGTTCCATAAAGCGTGAAAACACAATTTGATTAAAAAGTCCAGAGCGGGCTGTGGCCTTGTCTTAGGAAGGGATGGTTGGGGGGTTGGGGGTGTGAGACCTAATGAACCTTTTGACTTTTCGCAAAGAAGATGTCAAGCTGTTCACTGAACTTTACTTAGTGAATTTTTTGCTTGGATTTTGCGAAGGACCCTTATGGCAAATGACGAGAAACGAATATTAAAATGTTGGAGAATATCCGATAATTGATTAATTTTGGCTTAAGGGAAAATGTGGAAGAATGAAGAAGAATTCAAGCAGAAAAAAGTCATTCAATGAATGCCAATGAATTAATGTTTAGGTCATTGAAAAGGTTATCAAATAACATGAATTTCTACATTGATTTCGATACTTTTAAATGGCAGATAAAACCCATATAAAATAACCATTAGTTAAAATTTAATTTTCTCTCTTTCAGACCCTTTTTTGGTGTGCCTTAGGAGGTTTGATATTAGGTGGAATTGTTGTCATCTCATACTGGATACGACGATGCAGGTATGTATCCAACCAAGCCATTCATACAACACCCCGCCCCATGCCCCATGCCCCACGCCCCAAGCCCGTGCCCCTAAACGAGGCAATAGATCTCGCTCGACCCTCGCGTTCTCGAATGAAATGAATTTGCCAATATGCAGACAAATACGAATGCTGAAATATGCGTTTGGCCAGCAATCCAATTAGTGGGGGGTGGGGTGAAACGCATTCGTATTCGTTCGGGAATGTGAATGTTTTTTCGAAAAACTGCTCAAATTGTCATCGCACTAAGCCCCGCAACACGTGACTCCCCGGGTCGTCCCGCGGTACCGCGCTGTACCGCTGTATCGCTGTACCTCTGTACCTCTGGCGGATACAACGTGAATGGGCCAACGACCATTCCGGCGGATGCACGTGGGGATTGCCGGGGTGGCAGCTCCCATTCCAGTGCACCCGCACAGAGAGACAGGGACAGAGACAGAGAGAGACAGCCAATGGGCAGGGGCTGGTGACATTAGAAAAGAGACAAAATTGCCAGTTGGCCGAGCAGAACAACTGAATAATTCAACTCGGCAATTGGACCGACATACGACGACCGACGTCGGACTGTTTGAGCAATTAAGTTAATGATGCAAGGTCACTGGAAATGGGCCTGGCCATCGTCTCCTTCTCCTCCTCCATCTCCTCCACCGCCTCATTCCAAGTCTCCTCCCATTTGCCATTTAGGAAGCAGGACGAGGGCTAGTCCTAGTTCCGCCCCAACAATGACGCAGTTGACTTTCAGGCCCAGGGTATATTCAAAAGAAGGTAAGGTACTCCCAGGGAGAGAAAGATTGCTGTCGCATATGTGTATGCTCTTGAATGAAAGCGGAAGTGCATCACCTTCTTTTTAATATACCTTTCTCACCCCTCGCCATAAATCCCCATACCGAGGGGCCCATTACGTGGCTTGGCGCCAGTTCGTCCGTCCCAGGCAGAGAAATAAATTGTATAAATGTATGTTAAAGGACACACACAGCAAGGCAACGCACTAAAAGGACAACTGACCAACGAAGCCCTGTCAAGGGCCGAGCCGAGCCGAGCTCTGGTTGCCATTTTCCACTCTGTGGCTCTCTCTCCGGCTTTTCCCCATTTCGGGGGTTTTCCATTTGTGCCGTTTGCCGTGACGCGAGGCCAGCGCGTAAAAACTTTTCCAATTTCCATATGGAGCGATCAAAAGCAAACCCGCAAACAAACAAAACTGGAAATATTTGCATACGGACAAATGTCCTGGGAGTGTGCAAGAGGAGCCACCGAATGCCTCGTCACTGGTCTGGTCGGTCACTGGGCGGTTGAGTGGTGCCGAGGCTGACCTGACGGTGGTGCTGCTGGCCAGGGCGAAGGTAAACAGTCGTTGAGCGGGTCATGATTAATGTGTCACGAAGTGGACAACAACACAACCGCTATTTACCGCAGGCACATACACACACACACACACTCTGCTATAAGCGACGACATGGCACAGTGGAGCAGAGCAGAGGGAGGTACATACTATGTTGTATGTTCCTTATCAGGCACCATCAATAAATCCAAAGGAAATCTATATTCTGGAACTGGAAATCTTTGTGTATCAACAAACCTTTTAGAGTCATTCTCACTCTGTAATTATCTGTAATATCAACTCCTTCTTTAGTCGTAAAAATCATCAAACAAAAGTCTGCCCTTAACCTTGTCTCCCCTTTATCCACACATGTATTGAATACTTGGGCCCACTGTAAATGATCCATGCATTGTTATCCCATTGTCATAGTCAAACAAACAGACATGCCAAGTTCAACAGGGAATGACAGGGGGTGGGGTGGGGGTGAGCAAATAAAAGTGGATTGGAAACGAGGCATTCTTTAGGAACGACAACGACGACACTCGCCGTGAGTCAGTTGGAAATTGTCATAAAAATTAAAAATCAATTTTTATAATCCAGTTAGAAGGGGGGAAAAACGCAGGGCACATAGCCAGAGACAGAGACAGAGAGAAATACATGGAGGACGAAAGAGAGAACGTTTCAACCACAAATACAACCACAAATATAAAGCGATATGGACACGCAAACATTCTAAGCCACTCCACCCACACTCACCCACAAATACACTTACAAAAGTATTCAAACACACACACAAACACACACAAGCACACACACACACACACACACACTTACCAATAAGAACACACCTCGTTGGCTGTGAGCGAGTGGCTGTGGGTGGTTGTTGTTGGACTGACTGGAATGAAGAAATTTCATAGTTTTTGCGCCCAGGCCGAAACGATATTCGAATGGCACCTTCATTAACGGACGACCCGAGCAGCACGTTGGCCGCGTTTTTTTCACAGTTACATATTCAGCGGTTAAATTCCACCGCCAGAACGCAGAACGCATTGAAAATTTCGGCGCGTCAGAGAGTGACAAGACTTTTAAGACCAGTGAAAACTTTCGTTGAGTTTACTCAGTCGAGTCGGTGACGAAAAACCGAACTATTCAAATATTTATAAACCATAATTCCCACGACCCAATCAACGGAGAACGAGAATGAGTCGTCGTGGCATAATGAAGCTGAAGCGATTGGGGCAGGTCCTGGTATAGGCCAAGAACAGCAAGCGACCATCAGCAGCAGGTGCCAAACACTCTGGAGTTTTTTGTCTGCTTAGTCCCCTCTTCATCTTCATCTTCATCATCATTTTTAATGTGCAATTCTGTTTGTGGCAATGGCATTATTTTGCGGCACCAGATTAGACGATTTGGGCTATGTAATGACCAAAATTATGGCCTTGTAACCAGAAAGGTGAGGGAGTTTATTGTGGAGGCTAAGGAGAAGAAGGTCGTAGATGAGGATGAAAGACTATCCTAGGCACGTGATAAATGTGGATGATAAATATGATTTATGTGGGCAGCTTTAAGAGGAGGTTTTTATAACATTGAAAGATCTCTAAAGACTTTTACAAGATTTCCCACACAATTTGAATAAAAGAGTGCAACAAAAGTTCGCCAAAGCGAGAAATTTCCAAATTGAACTACAAAAAACCCTGCCCCACACGGAATATCTTTTCCGCTTGGAAAATGTGCCTTACTTTCTTAGACATTACGCTGAATGTGCGCTGAAAAACAATTAGTAATCGACTGTGGGCATGCAAACAGTGGCTATTTTTAAGCACTCAGCATGAGTAATATCTCTGAACTAAGCCCTTTCCCAAAGCGATTCAATTAAAATGCTGTGGAATTAATGTCTGGAACATTGAACTAAGCCCCAGGTTAAGCCCCTAGGCAGGGGAAGGTGAGTCGAAAGACAGGCACATGGAGCAAAACGATATTGATTAATGATACGAGTATCTGTGTGGCCATTCGAACACATTTCGCAGTCAGAAGACTGTCTTCGTGTCTGTCTCTATCCGAATCGCGTTACTTTTGGCCATTTACCCAAATTGACAATTTAATTTGCAATGAAACAACAAAGTGAAGGACGGACGGACGGACGGACGGACAGAATAATGCAATAATCATAATGGCAGGATAAAATGAGCGAAAGTGAACTCGAGCCGTATATCGTGATTGCAAGCGAATATCAATATGAATTTGACACCCAGACAGACAGAGAGACAGACAGGTGGGAGTGGGGCAGAGCCAGAGCCTCTGGAAAGCCAAGAAAGAAAAGAAAATCAAAGCTCCAGGAACCTGCACTGCCACCTCCACCCCCACAAGAAAATCAATAAAATGTCTTGAGAAGTAAAAGGCGAAATGAACTTTGAGCATTTGTGTGTGTGTGTTTGTGTGGTGCGATGCCTGTCGCTGATTAGATAAATAGCCCAAGAGGGGTATGGGGGGTGGGGTGTGTAATGCAACAACAACAGCAGCCACAACACAATAAAATACAATTTAAAATTAGAATTAGACAATTAGGCAAATGGGCAGAAGGGTGGAGGCACAGGAGCAGAGCGCCTCCGGCTGCGCCTCGTACACGTGCAACGTGCCACATGGTAAAGTGCAGCAGGGGGCAGGGTGCAGTGCACTCTACGTACTCGTCACAGTGTATAGAACTCAATGTCACGCAGCCACACACACACACAGAGAACCACTTGGCGGGGCGAAGGGCGCGGCATACGAGGCGTATGATTTATTTAAGCGTCTATTAAAGCGTCCTTTCCATTGTTCCGCTGCTGTTTCGCCTTTGTTGCTATAGCGGCTGCGACGCCCTTGAAAAAAGGGTATGCCGAAGTGGAGCAAAGGTCTAGAGTGTTTGATCCCATGGGAACGACATTTAAGCAAAATGGCAGTCCATAAATCGCAGCCGCCAAGAATGGATAGCCATATCATACATATCTGCCCTAGAAACGATCGCTTGAAATAATATATTCCTTCAGTTTTTGAAGATAAATACGCTGCTGCAGTATATATATGTTTTCCAAATGATGAAGCTTCTGAAAGAGTATCTTAATTTTCGCCTCGAGTCTAGCCTTCCCTTCCATGTCATTCTTGTGGTTCCGTGTGAAGGACATTCGTTGAACTGCAACGCATTTGCTTTGGGGGGAAAATAACTTCAAAAGTTTTTCATGGCGAGGGCGTGGGCGAGCGGCGAGCGGCGAGAGGTGTGTACGTTTTAATGAACAAAACAGCTGCAGCGGCAGGCAACAACAATATGTAGAATGGAGAGTGTGATTTGCCCTGGGATGGCGAGTAGAGTAGAGTGGAGTAGAGCCACAAATGTTTTTGAAATTGAAATTTGATCTATTGTGCCTGCGTCAGACATTTTAATTGCGGCCCATGGACTGCTCAAAAACCCAACAAACAAACAAGCAAACAACCAGACACTTGAACAGCAGTGGAGCCTCCCCCACAAGGGAATGTATCTAAAGAATAAATAGCAGGAGGGCGATTTTTGGGATCATTCACTGTACTGTGCCCCGACAAAATGCAATTACACCAGCAATCACAGAAGCCATAAAATGTACAAGCCAAAACGATTTCAGCCAGCCAAATGAAATCAAATTGAAATTTAATTGTTCTGGTAGTCGTAGGCGAGTCTCTGTATTCCAGAAATCAAATTGAGAATGATTATGAGGACGATTATCTACTCGTATCTATTGCATCCATAATTCATCCACAAAACTGACCCCCGCCCACCACTATAACCCCTCCTCGATAAGTGAAAAATTCGAATTGTAAACTAAATTTCTGTCACCATCGAACCTCCTCCAGATTTAGGTGTCCTCCTGCCTTGGTGGATTGTAGCGAAGGTTGCGCAAGCGATCGCGAGCGGTAGGTACTCGTAAAACTACTGCCTTCGTTACACCAAAGCAAGTCTGATCTGATCTGATCTGATCAGAGCTGATCGCATCGGATCGGGCCAGACCATTAGCCCAGCAAGTTGAGAGCAAAGCAAAGCAAAGCAAAAATCATCACCAGAGCAAAGCCAAAGCCAAAGCCAAAAACCAAATACAAATTATCTATCGAATTATGATTTTTCCAACATCCGAATCCAACCCGAAATTGGCTGCAAAAAGTTACACGCTAAAATATTTATACACATTTTCCGTTCGATTTGCGATTTTGAATTTTGAATTTTCAATTTCCATGCAAAGTATTTTTCGGTTACTGTACAAATTTAATTAGATTGCGCTTCAGTATCGTATCGTATCTGCATATCCGACCATTGGCTGCAAATTAGTTTAGTTGAATTGATCAAATTTTTCGAGTATGACCGAAATGAGAAAGCATGCCTCACACATTTTCGTTACTATTTTCGTTACTATTTTCGTTTCTATTTCTATTCCATTTCCGCTTCCGTTCCACCAATCCACACACACACACATGTACACCAAGGGACTGGTCAAAGTTCCATTTGCGATTCAGAAACTGCTTTTGTGATTGTCATTTTCAGCAAAACCCAAACCCCAACTTATTTTACACTCTTTAATCGATTGTTGAGGGGGAGATCAAGCCTGAAGTTACTTACTATAGCTTATGATTTTCCTTTTCCCATACCATACCATACCATATAGTACTATTTTTCCAACTTATTTCCACGAAGCGCTTCTGTCCGTTTTCTTTTCGTTGCTATGTTTCGCCCTGGCGCCGTATCGAGCAATGGACAACTCCTATTAAACGAATTTACGCATATGTTTCTTTCCATTTCTTTGTCGCCACTCAACTTTTGTTCGTTCGAATTCTCACTCACTACGACCACGACCACGACACACGACACTTCGACCTATCGACCTATCGATCTATCGTCCTCCTATCACCACCACAGGACACAAGCAGCGAGGTCAGCGCACCGCCAGCGCCGCATCCGGAGCCGGAGCTCATCGTCGGCTGCCCTCATCAGCGGCAGCAACAGCACCAGCACCAGCAGCAACAGCGGCAGCAACAGCAGCAGCATCAACCGAGGGATACAAAAGTCATCGCCAGATCACAATCATCGTCGTCGCCGGCGCCGCATGCTCCAGTGCATCAACTGAAGCAGCAGCAGTCCCTGCCCCAGCCCCTGCACCAGCAGCTGCCACAGGCACAGCAGCAGCAGCACCACCACCACCACAATCCTAACGCCTCCAAGTCCGTGTCCATCCTCGTCTACAAGACCCTGAACACAGTGTTCAGGAGCAGCCGCAAGATCATCGTACGCGTCTGTGATTTGGCCAGCTCCAAGAAGTCCTTCACCATGTTCAAATTCAACAAGGCCGCCCAGCAGCAGCGGATGGACAACCGGAACAGCGCCGTCACCGGCCACGATCCGTTTGTCAGACCGCCGGTTCCCGAAAAGTGAGTGCAACGCAAACTCAATTGGAGAAAAGTGCAGAAAACTGTTGGCTGTTGGAAAAGCATGGATTGATTTGGCTATGATTCTAGTGGGGTTTGTTGATAGTTCTTCCTTTATTTTCCCTGAAAACTGGAGATAGGATACGCGTTTAAAAGAACCCAAAAAATAATATAATCCACATATTTTAAGGGTATTCCATTCGATTTTAGGCATTTCAGAACCAGAAATCTTCGAAGTGTTTTTCAAATAAATTCGACTAAAAATTCGGAAATAAATAAAAATCAATTTGAAAATTGAAACTATTAAAAATCAATAAACAAATTAAAACTTAGAATACCAACAATTCCGCTCAGAAAATCGATCAATGCTTTTCCAACCCCTCGACAAGAACCCTAAGCCCCCGAATATCGATTATCGGTGATACCAATGAAATTGTGTGTGTGTGTTTGTTTCTCATCTCATTGTGAAATATGGAACAACCCAATCGTGGTATCGATAGGAAAGTGAAGCACATTATGAAGAAGCTGCACAAGGCGAATGGCTTGAAGCGCTCCAATTCGGCCATCGAGTTCGATGTCTCGGCCTTGACGGCGGCCAATCGCCGTCAGATCTACAGTAGGTGAGTACACGATAACCACCGTCGCCAATCGATCGATGTGTGATCGATAGGCGATAGCCCGATGCAAGACAATCGGAATAGCAGCACATATATGTGTATATAGAACTCTTGCAATGTGTGTGTGTGTGTGCACTGCAAAAAAAAAAAAGGTGGACACACCACACCACTATGGTAATACTGCGTAACAGTCAGTGCACCATCTGGTCACACTGGCCGGAATACTTTACTCTAATGTTAGTTTTAATTTTTAGTTTTCTTTGGTTAGATTTCTGAAAAGCTTCTTCTTCTTCTTGACACTAAACGAATAACAAACAAATGAAGAAAACACACACTTATTATTGTACTTTTATTTCGCCCCTACACGCCCTACCCACCACCCATCCGCCACATTACACCACCCACCAACACCCAACACCCAACACCCACCCATGCCACCTTTGTGTACCCTTCTACTTGCAGCAATCGGTCGGCGAGCTCGGAGCAAGATAACATGTCCGACATGTCCGAGCACTCGGAGAAGTCGCCGCTGGTTAGCGCGAGGTTAGACAATCTAGCTAGGCTCTTCTTTAGCAAATCGATGCCAGCGGAAACCGGAAGTAGAGATACCATAGATTCAGTACTGACAACAAGGTTGCATTTACTCTAATCTACTTTCAATTTGTATTCTATTTTTTGATATACCCTCGTAACTAAATACTTGAAAAAATCACCAGCATCAGCATTTGCCTCTCACTAGTTGTTTTGTTTTCTTTTCGTTAAATTCATTCGATATTCGATCGACGGATGCCATTATCTCAAGTGAATTTTCCGTTCTTCCTGCTCGACTTTCCCCTAGTTTTCCTCTGTTTGTTCTTCACTCTCTATTTTTGTTTAATTTCGCTCTGCAGCACTTTGCATGCCAAGTAAATAACGATAAAAACCTGAAATGCTTTCAATGTTTGCCACACGTAGCATTTGCCGTAGAAAAAAACACACACACTTTACAATTATTTTCAATTTGTTTCTGTTTTTTCTGTTCCGCACACACAAAAAAAAATATATATCTAGACCTAGCGATAACACTAGAGATCCCAGGAATATATGAATGCCATCTGATGTGTCTCACATTTTTCAAGAGGCCCAAATGCAGCAACAAATAATTAACTTGAAAGCTTTTTGGGAGAAAAATAATTTCCCTGATGGAAAACTAAATTCGTCTTGCCTTTGAGCAGACCTCTACTACAGAACCCTATATAGTCGCTCCCCCACCACTCTCTCTCTCTCTCTATGATGCTGCTGAAATATTTTCTACAACTTTATTTGCAAAGTTTTCTCATTTCAAATAAAAAGCCAGCCAGCCAGCCAGCCAAAGGCGGTGCCAAAGTCAAAGTATTAAATGTGATGTTAGAATGCATTTCCAAAAGGGGCGCCAGACCCCCGTTCCGCCCATATGTTTCTTTGTGTTAGGTGAGGGAGGGGGTGCGAAAAGTTCGCCAAGGTGAAAATGCCTCAAATTAGATGCCAGGGAACACACAAAAATTGCAAATTAAATTATCAACTCGGTAAAAGTTGACTGGCAAAAAAGGCGAATAAGCCACAGAGCATTGATGAGCGTATGTGTGTGGATCTGTGTGTTTCTAGGCGAGTGCTTGTGTGAGTGACAGTGTCTGTGTCTGTGTGTACAGGTGAGTGTCTGCTCAGCCCGACCCGGACCCCGACTCCTCCCCCTCTGGCGTTCTGCTCTGCTTTTCTCCCCTTCAGCTACGTACGTGCTGAGCCGTGTGATGAATGTGCAAGCGAGCGTGAGCCTCTGTTCGTGTATGTAAGTGTCTGCCAATGTGTTGGTGTCTGCCTGTGCGTGTGTGTGTGTGTGTGTGGGTGTGCCTCTAACGAGCACCTATGTATGGGTGTATGGGTGAATGCGTGTGTGCTGTAAGGGCTGTGCTGCAAAGTATGCAATAAAAATTTCACACACGAGCACGTTAATTACTCGCGGCATCCGAATATTTTTGAAAAACTCAAACTCAAACCACTCCAAGGCCCACACACCTCCAACCCCCATCGATTGAGTCGCTATCTTCTGTGTATCTCTGACTGGAAAAGTATCTATGTATCCAGTGGTTTGTTTTCTGTGAAAGTTTTGGATTTCAGGCAGGTCTCCCCTAGAGAGGCAGGAAATTTGCTCACCTTCTGGTCTGGACAGGTTTTCCCCTTACTAGAGGGTGAAAATTATATTTTTAATGCTGCTGCGGATAATACAGATACCAAAATCTGTATTTCATCAAGAAACTAAGTGCCATTTCTTCCGCAAACATTAAAGAATGTTTTTTTACGAAATGCAAAATAATTTGTTAACTTTCTGGAACCCCCCACCAATGATATGGAATCTTCTGTGTGAGTTCAAGTCTTCAATCTTCAAGCACTCTCTACCGCCGCTTGCGCTCTCCCTTCGCTCGAGAGCCCCCCGCCCACTCCAGAGTTGACAAACAGCAAGAGTGTCGAGGGCTTTGCACATATTTGAGCTGCAATATTACCAAAAAAAAAAATAGAAAGCACGAACACGAACACGATAGCAGGCCTTTTCCTTCCAGGATGTGCCACCCTTCCACAGCAATTCCCTGGCAGAGTTGCACCAACAAAAAATTAGCTTAAATCAACAAGAAAACAGGAAAACACAGCCCATCCCACACGCCACACCCCACAGCCCACAGCCCACACAGTGGTGCTGCAATCTGAGTCAAGGCCTTGGGAACAGCAGGAAAAATGAGAAATATTTCACATACGCACCGTTGGCCAAAAGCGCAATCCAAGCGTTTAAAGAGACAGGCATTGGGGGCCACAAAGAGTTTTGCCCTGCCCGGTTTTCCCATGTTTTCCACGTTTCTGTTTTCGTTTTCTGCAAGTTCTTGTGACGCAATGAAAGTGAAATGTACGTGTAGTAGGGAGACAGGGAGCAGGAGAGGCACAGCACCCACCAGCAGCACCAGTAGCACCAGGAGGAGCCTCTTGGCCAACATTTTATGCCGCACACGAGCACACTTTCCCTCTGGCACTCACGCTCGCTTTCTCCCCCACTTTCTCTCTCTCTGTAGCTCTCTCTTTCTGTGCTGTGCTGTGCTCTGCCATGCCTTGCCATGCCGTTGGGTGCCTTATTAAATTTTCAAACACATGCTAAACTTAACCCGAGGATGTGCTTAACCTTCGCTCTGTTTTGATTGAGTGGCCTGTAAGTGTTTGTTTATGAGCCTGTCTATCTCTCTCTCTCTCTCTTTTCCCCTGTCGCCTGTCCCCCTTTCCTTGTCCTGCTCTGACCATTCCGAGTGCTGACAACTTTTTGTTACAGTTTGTAGGCCCCTTGCAGAAGATAGTCCTATGGGTTGGAACATATGTTTTGGAGTGCAGAAGAGAATTTCTGATTGCACAGAGTATAAGGAGTATGTATTTTTGATCTATGAAGATATAGTCATGTCCGTCTGTTTATTATACAGTTTCCCAGCTAAAAGCTTCTACTTTCATTTGGTTCTTCATATTATGACTCTTTCTTTTTCGAACATAAAGAAAAACATTCTGCGGAGGGTATCAAAGCTTCGGTCAACCGAATCGAATCTTTTTCTGTATAGTTTCTTTTATTATTTCTACTCTTCTCTATCACTCTTTGACTGTCTGTCGAGCCGCTAAGCCGAGTGCAGTTTTTCTTTGCTTTTCTACTGCGTCCTCCTTTCCACTTTCTTTCATTTCGTTTTGACTGTGACACTGTTTCCATTTTCCGTTTCTTTACTGCACTCTTCTCTTCTTTGTACAACTCTTCACTTGCCACAGCCGACCTTTGTGCAACAAATAAACTAAATAATAAACATTTTCTTTTTTTTCGCTCTGCCTAAAACAACGAAACGAAACGAAACAAAAAACAAAACAAAACGAAACGAAATGAAATGATAAACTCTTGCTTCCGTTTCCGCTGCGCCATTGTGCAGGCAGTGACTTCCTCTTCCTCCTGGGCTCCCTTTCGACACTTTCCCTGTGCCATTCATTGAGTTGCAAATTCCTTTGCCCTGGGGCATGGGAATTATTTCTGTCTCTACTTTATTTTTTTGGCAACATTCCCTGGTGCTCATGTCGATGGGTTTTCCTGTGGCCATTGCCATTCCTTTGTGCTGGTCAGATAAAGAAAGTCTCATCCTGTGAATTGTTAAATAGATCCTGTCGAAAGAAAGTGGAAAGGTGTATAGGATAGGTTGAAGAGGCAACCAAAAATGTATAGAGTATTCCATAAATTTTGGGATATTTTTAGGTAAGTCCCATACGATATTACGGACAACCTATTGGAGAAAAACAATCACGAAATATCCTTTTACCTGTGTTTCTTTTATTGATTATTGTGTATCCTTGAAAGAGTTCTTTGATGCCTTGAAATATAGTCTTTCCGTTTTTCTTTTGGGTTCCAAACGCACTGTATATATGTATGTACGTAAAACACATTCCAAAAATCGGCATAAATTCTCTTTCAAATTATACAGAGCTCTGAGGTGGTTTAATTTATACGGGGGTCAGCTCGGCGAAACTTTGGAAAGACCCTTTGATGCCTCAGTAAATAAATCATTCATATAATTGAAATGAAAGGACGAAATTAAAACATTTTCCTGTTGTTTTTCCCGGTTAAGTGCGGTCGCTTATGCAAATTGAGGGGACGTCCGTCCTCCTGTAAATTAAATCCCTCTGTGGGTCATGAAGGCATGTCACCCCGTGTATATAAGTATTTGAATGTAACACCCACTGAAAATAATGAGTGTAATGAGATGTATCATGAATGTCATCCCGACATCATCTGTAGGCATCGCCCATGATTAGTTCTAGTTTTAGTTGTAATCATAATCAACCTTCAACTCTGTATTCTGTAATATCTAATGCTATCGAAAGACGGAATCGAAATAGACCCGAAAATTAAATGCCAATGAACATTTTGCAGACCGAACATCAAATATCAGTACTCGGCCCTGGACAGCGGCAATGGGATCGTGGAGCGTAGTCCCCGAGAGCGGGCCCAACGGGAGCGAGCCCTCAATGCCACCCAGGAGTGGGTGCAGAGCGCCAATGGGCGGTACGAGGTGATTGCCCATCTGGACGAGATCGGCTCGAGGCATGGCAAGAACTGGTTTCTGGTCACAGATGCATCGGTATGCTGCCACGAATTTCGATAAGTTTTTGCCCCCCCCCTCTACAGACAGATGTTCTTTCAGGTCCGCACAGATCGTCTGCTGACGCTGCTGCCCCTGCCCCCCGACTGTGTGGCCTTCGAGGATATGCCACCCAACGAAAGTCCCAGGGACATACTCATGGAGCTCTTGGGCTCCCTGCATCATCCCTACATCTATCCCGTGCTGGATCTGGGATTCTTGCGCAGCAGCTCCAACGGCTACGCGTGCCTCGTCACGCCCTTCAACTCGCGCGGCAGCCTCAAGGATCTGATCTATAAGGTAAGCGACTCGAAGATACAAATAGATATATAGAGATGGAATACCTATTTAAATTGTGATTCGCCAGGCACAGTGGAACGAGCCGTGGGTCAAAAAGTACACACGCAAGCCCAATGGTTTGCCTGTCAGCCAGGTTCAGCGTCTGGGACGACAGATCCTGGAGGCCCTGCTCTTCCTGAAGGAGCGCGGTTTTCCGCTTCACGGTCACCTGCACAGCGGCAATGTCATATTACAGAACGGAGCAGCCAGGTGAGTCTCTTCTAGTCCGGTGTCCAATGTCCAGTCCAGTCCGGTCCACTGGTGTCCGCTCAACTGTGAACTGATTTAATAATTTGATATCAAAATGGCAGGGAGACTGGGCGGGGCGGCAGGGCGCACTTCCACTCTCGACAAATATGAGATGAAAAATTCAACAAAACATAACAGCGAAATGAGGAAATGGGGAAAGATTTCATTTCATATTCTGCCTAAATGGCAAATTAAAAGCAATTCCACGGAATCGTTGGACACATTTTGGTGGCACTTTAAATGCATGTCCCTGCCGCTCCGTGTAACTGCTGTGCGTCAACGCGTACGCGCACCCAAAATCACTTCCCCTCCCTTGCTCCCTTGCCCCGTGGCACATGCCACACATGCCTCTCCCTCCTGAAAACATCGAATGGGTGTAACAAAAATAAAGCTTTAGCTCTTTGCCATTTTAAAAATAAATGCTCAGCGAAAACATTGCCAATACTGCTGCAGCACGGCGGGGCCGCTGCGCGATGGAGAGCGCGGAGGTCGGGAGGGGGGGTCACAGCCGTGTGCATACAGCAGAAATCCTCTAGGTGAAAGTCGATTAAAGTGCGGACGCTTTTGTTCGAAGTTTGCCCCAAGTGCATGACCCAATTCAGCGGCTGCCTTCATCGCCCTCGAGTGGGACGTGGCATGGGACAGTGCAAAAGCTGATTTTCATATAAATTGGATATACATATACATATATACATATGTAAGATGTGTACCAGTTATAGTCATCGATAGGATAGCGAAATGAATGTACGGAAATGTCAAGAGAGTCCTGGCTAGGTGAATGGGGGATAACAAGAAAAGCTGATTGACAATAATGAAAAGAAATCACATGTTCACAGGGGATTGTGTTGAGAAAATCTAATTGGTTGCGAAATGGAAACTTTAAGAAGGTGTAGCACAGCTAATAACCAATCTGAAGAATTAGGGATTTATCTAGCAATATAATCAGTATAGAAAGGAGAGTAAATAATACACTTTGCCTCTCTTCAAAAATTCAAAAGTTTCTCCAAAGATTAAATACAAAAAAAACTACACCTTTTAATTCGGATCTAAGTCCAGAGATCTACAAAAAAGACCTGAGAGTCGAATAGTAACACATAAATTTGAAAATGTATGCCATTATATTTGCATTGAGAGAGTGGAAATATTGAAATTAAAGTGCTTTCATTTCTATTTTAACATTTATTTGATCAAAATGTATTTAATATTTAAAGTGAATATATTTTAAACTAATTAAATAAATATATTTTAAATTTAAATTAAATATATTTCCTGCAAATATAAGATGATATTTATTTTAACAATTTTTATATTTAGTTAAGTTTGGGGCCGTATTAAAAAGACTTTTTAATCGCTCTATTATATTTTTTCTCATATTAGTGCTGGTGAGAGAGGCGGTTGAGTTTGCGGGGTGCTTGCCGTTCAGTTCATTTATATTTTAATCAAAATGAATTCTATTTAATTTCACAATTTTTGTATTTAAAACTTGAATATTTAATTTAAATTTATTTATTTATTTATTTTCAAAATTGTAGCCTAAGATTAATCCTATGGCACACTTTGATTATAGCCAGAGCAACAGCCTTCAGGCTGGTTTAACTATGACTATGCCATTTTTCTCTGAGTGCACCCACTCTGATGCCTCTCTCAGACAGAAATTTCCCTTTCAACTACTCTCCAAATTAAGAATGAAATACTTTGGCTTAGTTTTTGGCTCATAAATCTCACAGCTGTCAGTCCTGACATCTCGAAACGCCTTTTGTCAGCCAATATAGTCGTATGATGTGTACCTAGGAGCATATATGCTCCTCCGCCTAGTCAGCAGTAATCTGCACTAATGACACCCTGCCAGGTCTTGGTCTCCCGCGCCAATCGGTACAGCAACACAACAGCGTATGGTAGGGGCCATAATATTGTGATATAAGGTCTGACATACGCTCTTTTGTCATTCGAAAGAGTGCAAGAGATATAGAGTGAGATACCCACTCATCATCTCGCTCGCACAGTAATCCATAAAAGTAGACACTTTGTGGCGGCCGGGCCGCCATTGCCACCGGGTCGCCATCGCCGTCGCCATCGCCACGTGTTGGCCATCAATATGGCAGGCAGAGCAGGGCCAGTGCCAGTGGCAGAGCCATCGAAAGTGTTGCATAATTAAGGGCGCAAAAACAAAGGCCTGCACCTGGGTTATGGGGTGTGCGGTGTGGGGGGAGTGGGGATGCCTGTCCCCATTTAATTATGCATTTTGTTTGACATTTATCTTCGTATCCCTTTTGGCAGGTTATCGGGCCTGGAGAACGGCCTGCTGGGCCTCAGTTCGCGCAATAATGCCGTGATGTGGTCCCGTTCGGTGACCGAGATCGAAAACGTTGACATCGTGTGCTTCGGCCACCTGCTGTACGAGATGTGCACGGGCCAGGAGCTCAACACACCCAAGCCGTCCATACGGGTGCTCGAGATGGAGCTGAATCACTATCCACAAATTGGCCAGGTACATATCCATAGAAACACTTTATGAAATAAGTGCGTCCCTCTAGCGTGTGATATTTACCATCGTACAGATTCTGGAGATCCTGGGCCTGATCTTTGAGCCGCCCAGCGGTGTCTGCCCCTCCGTTGAGGACCTTGTGCTGTGCGATCTCTTTCGCAGCATCGATCTGCGGGAGCTACGGGGTCCCTGCTTCAGTGTAAGTGTAGAAAAGCCGCCTTTCTTACAGATCCCCAATAATCCCTCGAGAAATCCTGTCAACTCCCCAGACAATTAAGCCGAGCCTCAGCAGGTCCACCCTGAATCTGCTGCATGCCGTGAAGAAGAGGCAATGCGCCTCCTTGGGCCACTCCCTCAGCGAGGCGAGCTCCCCCTGCACGCCGCCTTCGACGCCGCACGATCGACGCACTGGGTAAGTGATTGTCGTTCTGTTGCTTAGCTCTTCCCCCACACACTCACACACACAGACACACACACACCCACACCTAGAAGCCAACTCTGCAGCTGTCTCGCTCTCAGTCAATCACTTACATAATCCCCCCCCCCTACACACACACACACACAAAGACCAATATACACATACCAATACACTCGAAGACAGACACTCACTCATACAGAAATCATCTCGTGTCTTGTTTTGGTGTGACAGGGACAACAGGTCTTGTATGCACTTCGGATCGGATTATCAATTGTCGCGTCGGTGTAGTTTTTGGCCCCTTAAATCAGTGGATTGCAAGTGCAGAGCAGAGTGTACGAATAGGTCCGTTTAGAGTCACCTTTGAGTCAACTTCTGATCTTCAGTTCGAATATAGATATCAACCGAATATCTATAACTGAAATTCACTGTACTCCTTATAGCCAAAAGGTCTGCCCGAGTCGAGTTAGCCTCCGTTTTGGGCGCTACACACGCACACACCCCTGCTGCCCTGCTGCCCCGCTGCCGTGCTCTCCGCCTCCTGTTAATCCAGTTGGCGTGCACTCGCATTTTGTGCTAATAAAGAAGAGCTCACACACACACAGAGGCAAGGAATCGTGAAACAAAGCAGACACAAAAAATGGCAAACAGGCGAGAAAAACTAACACTGTAAAAGAAGGCTGGGCAGCAGCAGAGTGGAGTGGGAGGAGAGCAGAGCGGAAAATGTTTCCATAAGGCTTGATTATGTGCGTGTGGCTATGGCTCTGTGCGAGTATTTGTGTGTGTGTGTGTGTGTGCGTGCCAGAAGGTAATTATGGTAATGTCCTGGGCTCTGCTCTGCCCTGCCAAGTCCTGACCCAAGCCCCTACCCAGCCGAAACCCTCGCAGAATTTTAAAATTATGCATACAAGACAGGAATATAATTAAGTGATAAAAAAATGAGAGGGATCCAGAAGAACAATAAAATAGAGTGAAGACCGAAAAGAATAGAACCTCATCCGTTGCCTCATGTATATTTAAGCATCTTTCTCTCTCAAATTCTCGAAAAGAATCTCCATTTCTCGAGCCCCCGTGTAAATTTATTCCGCTGCCTTAAAACCCCTCGCCCCGCCCCCTCAAAAAACTAAAAATCAAAAATAAAAATACTCAAACGCATGTTTTACTTGTACTTTATATTAAAAACAATTAACAAATTAACAAATTTATGTAGTTGAGGATTTTTTCAACTAAAGTATTTTTTTCCGTATGCCATGTTTACTCTCTCTTTCTCTCCTACTACTACTACCAATACTCGTACTACCAATACGCCTACTACTCGTACTCCTACTCGTACTCGAACTCCTGTAACCCACCACCAAAATAAAATACCACCGATAAAAAATATATATATACTCGTATATTATATATGTTTGTTTCTGTGTGTGTGCGTGCGTGTGCTGTGTGTGCTGTGTGCCCCAGAATACCGTTACAGTTACCGTTACCGTTACAGTTGCCGTTACACCAAACCCATCATCTGATACTCCACACATACCGATCCGCTCTTGAATGTCTATCAACGTTCATTTTCGTTTATCTAACATATGTGTGTGTTTTGTTTTTGATTTACAAACTTTTGCATTTCTGCATTTGTTTATTTACATAACCAAAAAACAAACTCCAACTCCAACAACTCCAACAACTCCAACAACAACAACAACAACAACGATCTAAAACTACTACAACTTCTCCAACAACAACTATAGTGTTCTGCCTGCGCCCTATGAAGTCTTTCGTATGTACTAACCCAACCAACAACCAACCAATCAAAAAAAACCAACAACAACAACCCAACAACCAAACCGAATCGAACCGAACCAAAGTAAACCCAAGTTGAACCCGAAACCCGAACCAAAACAAAAAAAAACCAACAACCAACTCTCCTCCCAACAAAACCACTCACCAATGAAATTTATATAAACTTGAAACCAAACAAAAAAAAAACAAATATCGTGTGAAACAAACCCCCAAAAATGATTACCTGAATAAGATATAAATAAAAAAAAAAAAAACCCCCTTAAACAACAGAAGGAAAAGAAAATAAAGAATATATCCCCACAATTTTTGTACGAAAATTGCAATTTTTTATACGGAAAATGAAACAATCGCAAAGAAAAAACATACTCAGAAATTTTGTTGTAGCTAAATGTGGTAAGTGGCAATATTTTTGTATGAGCGGCCAGAACCCACCAGAACCACCACCACCCACCAGAAAGCAACCCAGCAAGCAAGCAAAGCCAAAGCAAACCACTCTCCACACACCCACCCGAAAATAAAGCAAAAAGAAAAACCATATTGAATCCCCATCGGAGGAAGGTCAGAGGAGATGGCAAAAATATACAATACGAGTACTGCTCGTCGTATCCCCCTGTACATATGTAAAACCAACCACATTATCCAATGCTTTTTATTTACAATGCTTTCTAGATTGTTTCGATTGAGTAATTATGCATGTTTTCGTTGCTTGACCCTTAACCATAAATCCCAAATATTTGTCTTGTATTTACGCTTGAATTTGTTGTTGATTGCTTGCTGTATAGAATATTCCTGTATTTATTTTGTTTAATCCAAGTCACTGATACACTCGACTATAACTGAATTCATTGCTGACACATAGTAAGATTTGAATTCCATTGGCATATACTCGTATTCCTCAAAGTAGCATCGTTTTTACTAGAACTCTATTCATTTACATCTACTGAGATGGTTGCACCGTCGCTAGGCTACTCATATGCCACACCCATTCGATAAAATCAGAGACTATACAATTACCAAGATATTGAATCACGGAAAAGCCCCGTCATAGATCAGCTTTTTGGTCCGTCCCTCATGTAACATCTTGGTATTGTATGGTCCTTGATATAATGCTGTTTTAACTTGTGCTAGTGATGGGTTTTTATTGTCAGATTCATTGATTTTCTGTCGATAGAAACAACACACACAGCTGCTTCCAGTAAACGCAATTTGTCCACATTCAGATTCCCTACCTTATTGCGTATACGCAACTTTCTCCTTCCACTTTCTTTGAACACAAAATAAACATAAATAAGTGCATTTGTGCATCCACAACTTGCCCTCAACATTGTATGAATATCGAAATGTACATTTCTTGTCCAGTAATTGAATTTCTGCTGCGAAAACTCGCCTTCAACTTTGTTTGCATAACAATATTCCTGTCTCTTGGTCACTGATTGAGTTTTGGCGTGTTCGAAAATGCAGTTGAGACCCAGTTCCTGTTCCTGGGCGCAAAATTGAGCTTAATTGAAAACCAGCACGTATTGACGCTTCTACAGTGCCACACATATACATATATGCAGCACTCGAGCCTATTCATTCACCCACAACCACACCCACAGCCACAGCCACACACATACTCGTACGCGTACGCGTACTCGTAATCGTACTGGTGCAATCATGAATACACCCACACAGAGACATGTCATGGCTTTTTGCATAAAAACACACACAAAAGAATCGAAACCTGAAATCAAATCAGGTGCCATCAGTACCCATCCTCGAGACCGGAGGGATCGGGTCACATTGCATCCGTGTGTGCATGGAAAGAAAATGCTGAAATTTCTGATTGTTATTCTCTTCCATCTGTGCTCTATCCTCTCTCTGTATCACACACAAACACACACACTCACACACACACATGTGCTCCATAGAATCAGCCGAACAATGGACTCATTTGACATATCAAGCGACTCGGAGGAGGGCCTGCTCGAGGAGATTGTCGTCGGGGGCAGCTGCCACAAGCAGCACCTGCTGCGGCTGCAGCAGTGGCACTCGGCCCACTCCTACACGTACGAGCCGGCCACGGAGTCGCCCATCCACTACTGCGACCACGCCGCCCTCTACTCCGATGACAATAGCATCCACGACCAACAGCCGCCCACCATCCGCTGCAGCACCAGCAGCCAGAGCAATCTCAATGTGATGCTCGCCGAGGGCGAGGGCGTCGCCGGTGAGGAGGCGGAGGAGGCGGCCGTGCCTGAGGAGCAGGACCAGGATGAGGTCGAGGACTACGAGGTGGCCAGTGGCTCGTCGGGGGCGCAGCGCTTGCACGCCCCCGCCTCGTCGGGCAGCTCGGCGGGGGCCTCCTTCAACCATCAGCTCACGGCGGACATGTGCAACTACAAGAACTCGAAGAGTCGTCGCCTGGAGTACTCCCTCAAGTGCCTCAAGTACGGGCGCAGCAATCCCTCGCAGGACTCGGCCTTCGGCTCCCTCACCGACAACGACCTGTCCATCGCATCGAGCATCCGCCTGAGCAGCTTTCAGTCCATCTCCTCGCCCATCGACGAGGGCGTCGAGGATATCATCATAGCCACAACGACGGGCGGCAACGAGACCTGCCTGGAACTGGCCACCATTCCCAGGAGCATGGTCTCCCAGGACTCGGCCATCTCCTCGCCCTGCCGCGAGAGCTCTCCGAGTAACTTCCTCCACATTGACGACGCCATGTCCGGCTCGGGCTCCACTTCATCGGGTTCGGGCTGTGGTTCGTTCGGGAACATACGTCCCCAGCAGTTTCCCGTCTCGTTATCGCCAAAGATCCTCGTTACTGCCACCAGCAATTCGAGCAGTTCCTCTTTGGCCTCCAACAGCAATGCAGGACAGGCACAGGGGCAGGGACAGGGACAGGCTCAAGGACACTCGCATCAGCAGCAGCAGCAGCAATTTGATCCGCCCAAGATCCTGGTCAACGATCAGAACTCCATCTACACGACGTCGCCCTCAAAGCGCTCCGGCATGATCGAGGTCTTCTCCCAGAAGTATAGGGTAAGCTATCCCCTAGTCGATGGTCGGTGCCCAAAGTGTGTTTAATCAGCATCCCTTTCAGGTGAGCTCCTTCGAGGACATGTCCCCCAAGCGGGGCAACTCGGACAAGCAGCACCTGAAGCACGTGAATCGGCTGGCCTTCCGCTCCCTGGAGGAGGAGCGGCGCATCGATAACGCCTTCATGCCCATGGCGGATCGCACCCACTCGGACAATCGCGTCAATATGCAGAGCGAGAAGTACAAGAAGCTCACCCACGCCTCCTTTCGCATCAGCAAGACCTCCAGCCAGGACTCGCCCACGGCCACGGCCACGCCCACCACCCCGAATGCCGCCGGCAACAGCATCGAGATGCAGCGCACCGGCCGCCAGACACTCTGGCGGGACAGCAAGTTCTACCGCAAGAACCGCATAGCCAAGAGCAACGACTCCCTCATGGAGAACACGCCCTCGCCGCGGCTCTCGCCCAGCTCGCTGCGGGACAATCAGTACGAGAGCCGGAGCAGCTCCCAGGCCAGCCGGCGATCCCTGAGCGGCAGCCAGCAAATGCTGAGCGTCACCACGAGCTTCTGCGGCAACGGGAGTGGGTCGGCGGCCAGGAGTGCCGCCCGCTACTGCAGCTCGAAGAGCGAGGATCTGGGGGAGTCCTCGGATTACTTGAGGGTAATGGATGCCAGGAAATCCTACTCGGAACGGCATTTGGTGCGACTCAAGCAGACGGCCATCAACAACACGCACAGCGAGGACGACATGAGCTTCAACGATGACAATAATCCATCAGCATCAGGATTGGGAATGGGATTGGGATTGGGAATGGGATTAGGAATGGGTTTGGGATTGGGATCATCATCGCATGGCCAGGCGCACCACCAACACCACCAGCCACATCCGCAGGGGGGGCGCTGGAGCAGCTGCTCCATCAGCAATCACCTGAAGACGACCAATATCAAGACCACCTCGTTGGCCACGCTCACGCTCTCCTGCCAATCGAATTTAGTAGCCAAAGCTCCTTCCGTTCCGTCAACTGCCAGCTACAGCACGCCCTCCAAGTCCCTGGACCAGGCCCTCAACATCAAGGTCCAACAAAGCACCACCAACAACACCAACAGCACCAACAACACCAACAACACCAACAACACCAACAACACCACGAGCAACACCAGCAACAGCAACAGCAGCACCAGCAGCAGCAGCTCGAGGGATGAGTCGCCATCGCGCCTGACCCTCAGCGGGGCGGAGCTGTCGCGCATCTTCGTGATGGACATGGACGATGCCCCGGGAAGCAGCTGCAGCGAGGAGAAGACACCGCTCCTGGACAGCGTGGAGATGTCGCCGATTAGTCCAACCGAGCCGGAGGAGCCAGATCTACAGAAGCTCTAAGGGAACAGCACACAGATCCCAGACACCCCCTACACACACCCCACACACACCCCACACACACGTATTGAGCAGCCGAAATGCAAAGCATGTGATAAAGAAACCAAATGAAATAGAGATGGAAATGGAGAGGAAGAGGAAATCGCAGAAGAGGGTAACCATCAAGTTATAGAACTTTAGGCTAGGTACGAGAGAGAGGTGGTGTCAGCAGTGCCAGTGTTGGTTAAGGCAATTCTATATGGTATATGGTATCACGGAAAAACACACAGAGAACGACACAGAGAGAGGAGTAATACTATATGTATAATTGGGCTGCTTTCGCCTTTGCTTGATCCACACTCAAAGCTTTCTTCTGGTAACAATAATATTTTCCTCTTTATATTGAACTTTAGCCGATTGCTTTTACAGCAGCGCGAAATTACACTAGAATATCTACACTACTATGTATCTCTCTACAAACACTCTGGCAATGCGAAAAGCAGGCAGAAACCAGACGCAAAAAACAAAAAAAACACAGATGAGTTCGCTTTTGTACAGAGGATAGTTTTCGGCATTATACGGAATTATACACTTTACTTGGTAGTCGATTGGATAGTTAAGACTTGAAGCTTCGCGGCAGATAATATTTTACTGTAGCCTAAAATCGTTTTAAGACCCCCAAAAGCCGGCCAGAACGGGGCATGTTTTAAAAAAAGTATACATATACCTGCATATATATATATTAGGAAACTAACAACAAAAAATATAGCAACAAATACAGCAAACAATGCCAAAGATAATTTCGACACCAAATGGAATTTGGTGAGAGGAATCCAGGCAGAGTTAGAGAGGATTACAATTCTTTGTTCGTTTCCTTTGTTACACGTTGGCAATGACACACTTATAAGCAAGCACACTTCAATGGAAACCTAAAGATTATCGCATAAGAGTTAGACAAACGATAAAGATACGATAAACGATAACGATAACGATACACTACAGAAAGCAATCAAATTTACAAAGATATCGCAACCAGAAAATATCACAAAGATCCACACACAAATCAAAACACCGAATACGAGTACTACATATATACACAGAGAGTATCGAGCATACATATATATAGAGATAATTATAGACGCACGCACTTAGACGATCCCGAGCCCCGGAGACCCATAATGGAAAACCGCCCACCCCACCCACCATCCAAGATCCGAGATTGAATCCAGATGAACCGCCACGGTCGCCCTTAGTTTTATTATTCGTAATTATTGGAAGCGTAGAGAGCATTGTTTATGGGACCCCTAGCATGTATTGTATGTAATTGTATTTGTATTGTATTTCCCCACTGAACCCGAACCCGAAACCGAACCCGAACCCGAACCCCCCATGTTACAATCTAGGTTGATTTGCTTGGAATTATTTACCTTACACCCCCATTTACCGCCCCATTTACTTGTGTAATGTAACACCCTTCGGGGAAGCCCCCCGAGAATAAAAATTAAACGAGAAAGCAAACGATAAATGGATGTTTTATTTATTTAGTAGGAAAAACGGAAGGAACCAGAAAATATATAGCACTAGCACATGGCGGTGGCACGGATTAGAAATGATATTTCGAGTTTCGGACTGATCTCCGACTCTGACAGTTGCCCCCCACGCCTGAGATTTATAAAAAAAAATATAATAAAACAATTGTTTCCATATCACGGGTGGGTTTTCCCCAAAGTATTCTTTTATACAAAATTAGAGCCAAATCGTTCTCAAGTTTTCCACTCCCTTTTTTTGTGTTTACAGATTTTCAAAGTAAGTATTTAACCGGTGTGGAATGTTATCTTTAACATTTCTTAAAACTAACAGCTCTGTTAACGTGAGCTTGCTACTCCACAAAAGCTGATTTGTATGAAACACAACAAACGATTGTGGCTCCCCATAGCGCTCATAGTTGGAACTTACTTTTACCTACATTACAGCTTTTGTCAGAGAGCAGTGCAATATTTCGTTGATAAGTATAGAAAAGTAGTTATTTTCAATTTAAAATACAAGAATATATTCATACAAAATTAAATGTATCAATTAAAACAGAACTAAAATAAATTGAAATTTAAAAAAAATTAGTTTGATTTATGGATTTTATTTTATATCAATATATGTGCACATAATAAATTTCAGAAATTATTGAAGCTGCCAAAAATAACAGTAGTATCCCGATCTTTTACAGATTCGGCTTAATCGAATCTTTCTCTTTTTGGTTTTCTGTTGATACGACAAAAAGAAAGGACAAAATAGATTCTCTTTTGCATGCAATTCCATGAGTTTTTCGAAAGTGTCCTCCAGTCAGTCGAAATTCCTTTCTTCAAGATAAAACCTGAATGTGAAGCTCACAAACGGAGCCATCAATCTGCCTAACAAGCTGGTTGATTGATACGCAAATATCTAGTCAACTTTCATTTGAAATTCATCCATGAAACGACTGCCACTGGCACTGGCACTGGCACAACTGGTTCGTACCGGCATCCAGCGACTAACCCACTTCTGGGAGCAGACTCTCATCATCTTTACATGTTTCTTCATACCATCAAAACGAACAGTAATTTGATTGGTAATTGGCAGAGATGGCAGCTAGAAGGTGCGACTAAAACAAGACTCTGATTAAACAAATTGTTGGGGCACCTTCTGCGATCGCTCGATCGCACATCGCATCGAATTGCGCAAGCGTGACCAAAGACCGTTCGGGAAGGGTAGCTGGAGCGGAGTAGTAGGGGTAGGGGTAGGTAGGTTGTGCCCTGTTTCATAATTTAGTTGCCATATTTATTATTATGTCCTGTCATGTCCTGCCTGTATGCGTTTCCATGTTACTGTTGCTCCTGCACAGCATCCTAAACAAACAATCGATGAGCATATGACAGCAAACTAATAAAATATCCCACTCCTACCTGACAGGGGTTCCCCGGGCAGCCTGTGTCTGATTGCCTGTCCATCGGTGTGTCCTCCCGTTTTCCGTCCTCCGTCCTGTGTCCTGTGTCTGATTGCCTGTCCATTGTTTCAGTAGCAGCAATTATGGGAATTTCGGCAATTTTACGGCCGCCTCTGGTCAGTTCGGTCCGAAATTCTAACAATATAATTTACAGCGCTTTTGTGTAGCGAGGCGTGAATTTACTACTCAAAACTGGCCAACGGCGTATGTCCTGCGGCGCTCAGCCTGGCTTTGGTCCAGTTAATCGCATTTGTTGGTTTTGTAATTATAATTCCGGGCATTGAAATGATTTTAGCATTTCAATTTGTACTGTGCCGACCACAGGCCGGGGCGTTCTCAAACATTTTTCGACCCCTTTTGGTCACTTTCATCCTCCATGGGCCGTGGCCCTGGCGCAGGCGCAGCTGCCTCTCTCCCCCTCGGCGCGTGCCGCACGCAGCGGGACTCTATGTCCGGCAGCCATTGAGGAAGGGAATGTTTTCCATCAGTTTTTCACCTTTTGAGTGGCAATTTCAATGTTTCCTCTGGCGCTGCTGGCGCTGCTGGCACTGCGTTGTTTTCGCTCAGTTTATCCAGCAAAAAGGATTAAAAGGACTTCTCGCGGTTGCCTTTGTCCTCATCCAATTTACCGTGAAATTCACTGCGCTTCTCTTTTCTACAATTTAATACCTTTTATTTCATTATTGTGGATAGCATTTCTCTTCTCTCTTTTCTCGTTTTTTTTGTGCCTTTTTCCCTGTTTTTCACTTTTGTTTTTTTTGCACATTTGTCAACTGTTTTTCCAGCGGTGAAAGTGACACAATTTTCGGTGTCCCATCTGAAGATTTATGCGTGTGTCGAGTCGACTCTGCCTTTGAAGTGGTTGAGTGGTTGGTGGTGCAATTGTTGCCATCTCTCTCAAGGGTTGAGGGGCGGGGTCGGGACTGTGATCGGAAGAGATTTATGTGCTGGATCGGATGATCTCGGGGGAATATATATGCCAGCTGATGAAACAGTCGATGGTTCAAACACTATGAAACAATTCCTTCCGTTCGTCCTCTAGTTAGAATATTTCAATTGGCTTCCATCAATGCCACACCAAACTCTCATTCCAAATTACTTCCTTGAACAATTTGAGACCCACTTTTACCCATGCTCATATCTGAGCCACGAAACCGTTTAGCCAAAATACGACAAAAGTCAAAACAATTTGCAATATTCAGTGGAGCCGTCAACTCAACTTGGACCTGGACTTGGACATGGTCAATGCCATGTGTGTGGTGTGTCGCTTGACGGCCTGTCTGGTGTCTGTTGTCTGTTGTCCACTGGCCGCTGGCCATTTTCACAGCCTGTTGGGCAGGTGTTTTCCATTTAGTTATTCTCTTTTTCCGCCATTCAAAATTATTCTCGCATGAAAATTAGAAAACATGTTCTGTCGCCGAGGGAAACCCAATACGCGTGTGCACCGCCATGCGACAGACATTGTCATTCGTTCATTCACTTCGCTCAGTGAGGCCCGTGAGGCACTCAGCTACCCATTCACTCTCTCGCTTACTTATTCATTCAATTCCAAAACAAATTGGCAGCGACATTTTTTTTGTCGCTGGTAGCTATTAAAATTCATGTCGATTTTTTAATTAAAAAACATTTTCAGTGCGAATCAATCGAAGCAAGCGGCCTGGTCGACTGCTGGGAAATTAGCCTCAAGTGCCAGGGCTGTCAAGCTGTGCGCAGGCGCAGAAGGCAGTCCTGGGCCAGGTACGGGCAGGCGCCTGTCCAGCTGTCCATAAATCATCCATCTACGAGTAGGCGCATGCCCAGCCGGAATCCGATTCCGATTCGTGTAACGCTTATTTTCGCTATTTTTTACGGCCTTTTTACGAGTGCACGAGTGACCTCTTCATGTTGACCTCCTACTACAAGCCCTTGGCGGATCCGGCACAACACAACACAGCACCACCATTTTCATCGGGTGGGTAATCCTTAGTCCTTAGTCAAAGTTTTGTCAACGTTTATTATGATTTTCGTTTTTTTTTTGGTGATTTTTTTTCGGTGGATGATTTTATGACTCGGAGTTTTCGGCCGGCCAGTTGATGCGTGAGGCTTCGGCTTCGGTTTCGGCTTCGGTGAAGGCTTCGGTGAAGTGTTTCCATTGTTTGCTAATGATTTTTTACTGTTTTGCTATTCTAAGAGATGTTAAACATTATAATATTTAGATGTTGTTCGGAAGTGAGGGTTGCTGGGGCAGACTAGAATGTGAGTGGATGGTAGGGGAGGACTGCAAGGGAAAATCTAAAATGCTATTGGAATATTTAAATCTATTTTACTCTCTGTTTATCTTGAGTAAAGGGTTTCAGATTCAAAGGAATTTGTTCTGATTTCATTTGACTATTTATTTTAATATATTTTATATTTTTATTATTATTCGTTCAATCTTTATTCGCATATTTATACGCAACATTAATTTAATCTGTTTGTCTCTATCTTTCTCCTAAACTGCTCCAATTTCGATTTCAATTAAATTTCCTTCATAATTTCTATTGAGTATTAATCACAAACCATTTAACATCTTCTCTCTCTTCCCATTCCCATTACGACCGCCACTAAAACCCTGTTGAGGCCTCACAGCAGCACGCCCATTATGATCGGTGCCATTATGACATAATTGAATATATGTATTTCCATTACAAAAACTGTTTGTTTGGCTCAGACTCTCAAGGCGATGCTTCTTTTTTAATGGCTCATTGCCAAAAGTATAAAAACTTTCTTTTATTTTCGTCGCCACATGCGGCAGGGCACAATTATTGTACAATACATTTATTGATAGACATATCAAGTATCCCCATCTCCAGCTCCATCTCCATCAAAGTAGTCATCATCATTATCATTATCATTATCATTATCGTCATCGTCATTGCTGAGAGACACGCTTTGTCATGGTGTCGGGACCAGGTGACAGACCAGACCCGAACCAACCAGACTCATCCCCAATTTTAGAAAGGGAATCTTTAATTTCAAGTTTGATTTCTGAATTTCTGAATTTCGGTTTCATTGCACGTGCGAGCGATTAATTTAAGATACTTTTCGATAGGTCTCCTCCTCTTCTTTTCTTTTTTTTCCGCTGCTGTTGTAATCCTGTGACAGTGTCCTGCGGTGCGTGCTGATTGTGTCTGTCGCTGCCTCTCGCTTTATGCACATTTTCTTCGCATTTCATGTTCACCTTTTTTTCCGTTGCGGTTTGTGTCATTCAATATGCCTCGCCTGTAATTGTCACCCGCGGAGAGCGCACCCAAGTACAGAGAAAGGGGAAGATATGCGGCTCGGCTCGGCTGCCTGTCATGCGAAATTAAATGCCCGATAATTGTCAGTCGATTGCGGTCGGAAGTGTTGGCCCAAAGACGCAATCGATAAATGAAAAAAAAACATTGCAGGATGTGGGCTATGAAAACGAAAGAAAACGAGGGGGAACGTTATGAGCCGCGTCTGCGCCGCGGCTCTACTTTATACCCGGTACTCAGTCAGTATGTATGTATGTGAGCTTGTTGTAATTTATTACATGTTCGCAAAAGGAAAAAATTTAATTTTAGCCAAAAAAAAACTATTTAAGTCGAACCTTTTCGGAGATTTTGATCTATTAGATGTTTCCATATTTGTTTACATAAATTTTTTACATCTGCCATTTCTACATGTTTTTATCTACTTCCTACATATACATACACGACTGTGTGCGAGAGAGAGAGGGAATCAGTCTGCGCTTGGGAGGCCACTGAAATTTCATTTGTTCCTTCTGACTATATTTATGATCCGATCTGATCCAAATTCAATACTCTGATAGATATAGTCATTTTCTATGATTCTGCGTTTTTGGTTTTCCCGTATTTTCAAAATTGTAGATTTTCATCTTTTGTGGGGGCGGAAGGGGGCGTGGCCAAATTTTAAAACAAACTCGTCTCGGTTTGATATCACAGGAGCTTGGATAGAAAGTTTGGTGGTTCTAGCTCTTATAGTCTCTGAGAACTAGGCGTCAAAATATTCGATCAGGCATAGCGCCTACCCCTGTGTGTGAGAGAGAGCGAGAGGGAACGATGAATTTCGAAATGGTTTTCTTCATTGTGGCTATATTTATTATCCGATCTGATCCAGATTCAACACTCTGATAGATAAGGTCAGTGTCTATGATTCTGCGTTTTTAGTTTTCACGTATCTTTAAAATTGTGCATGCCACAGATTTTCGTCCTTGGAGTGGGCGGAAGGGGGCGGGGCAAAATTTTAAAATACACTTGTAACAGTGCGATAGGACAGGAGTCTGGATACAAAATAGTGTTCCTCTAGCTTTTATGGTCTTTGAGCTATAGGCGCTAATGAAGACGGACAGACGGACGGACGGACAGACGGACGGACAGACAGACATAGCTATATCGACTCGGCTATTGATGCTGATCAAGAATATATATACTTTATGGGGTCGGAAACGCTTCCTTCTGGGTGTTACACACATTAATTTTTTGCACAAATCTAATATACCCCTTTACTCTTCGAGTACCGGGTATAAAAAACTATAGGGGAATGAAGTTTTTAAAGTGTTTGTAAGGCAGTAAGGGAGAGCTTCTTGTGAGGGAGGAAAAGGAAAAGGAAAGGGAGGAATGGTATGATAAATAGAGAGAGAAAAGGTTGAGGAATTTTACTAAGATTAAGGCTAAGACTAAGTTACAGCAAAGACCATATAATAATAATAATAATAAGATGAGTAGCACCTATACATTCTTTGGCTGTAGCAAATAAAAAATAATATAATAATAAATTATAAAAATAAAAGTAAAAAAATTTATAAATTGACTTTTAATGTATGCTAAATATGGTTTAAATTTAAGGTTAAACGAATATTTTATTTTTGATTATTTATTTTTTTTGTCACATTTCTGTAGCTTTTGACAGTGGCTCTAGGCTCTCTTAAATTTTTGTTGAAAAGCCATAAGAGAGCGCTCGTATATACCCTTGTATTATGCCCAAAACCTTGGTATTTTTCCCACTAAATGTGATCCCAACAGCTATAAAATCTTTTCGGTTTTCTCCAGAAAAAACCTCCTGCTTTAACCATATATGTATATATGGTGCACCCATTCCTTCGTCCAACCCTTTTACTGCCACCCCGATTTCCAGCGTTTTTTTTCCTCACTCTTAGTTGGCGTGCAAATCCTGACAATTATGCGGGTTTTAAAATGATTGCTAACCCAAAGCCAAAGCCTAACCCGGTGTCCGCCCTCCGCCCTCCGCCCTCGGAACCACTCTGCCCTTTGGCTATTTGCGCAACTCTCCAGCATCTGGATGGGAGGAATGCCTGCCAGAGAGAGAGAGAGAGAGAGAGAGAGCGTCTGTATGTGTCTATATTAAATGGAATTGCCATGTACATTACAATTTTCACGGCTGAGTTGAGCGGACACACCTCAGAGCCTGGCCAGCATCCAACCCACCAACAGCTCCTCCTCATCATCAGCATCATCGGAAGCAGCAGCCGTGGTACAGCAGTGATCGCTCTAGGGCAACTGTAACCGAGGCCTTGTCCAGCCCATAAATGCAATCAACCACTCCATATCATCCAAGAATAAAACAGAACACTCTCTCTCTCTTTCTTTCGCCTCTGGAGGGGGGCACGAGTACGAGGTATTCCTGTGGTGTCTGTACATTTGCAACAGATTTTTTCAAGTGCAGGGCAGGCGACAACGGACTCGGTCTCGAGCCACTTCAGCAACGGCTACAGCTTCGGGGCAACCCTGTTTTAACCCTTTTCCCTACTCCTCCTTCCCCTTCCCCCTTCACTTCCATTTCTATGGGTAATTTATGCAAATTAAAGCGCACTCCATTTCGCGCCATCACATACACATACGCGTACTCGTACAACACAAAAAAAATGAAGAGAAAACAAAAATATATTCTATACTTTGATTTGTTGTTTGTTTTGCTGTTGTCCGGGGCGCAGGCGCATGTGGCATGCAGCATGCGGCATGCAGCATGCAGCAGGCTACAGCTACAACAATTGTTAATTGTTTCGTTTTTTGTCGTATATTTGGAAAGGAAACGGAAATATTGAAAACATCACAGAGCCAGAGAGACAGAGAGGCTGGAACGTGCCAGGGGGCCCGGCCCGTTGGCTATATAAATTGCCGTTAATTGACGGCTCCCTTTACAAAATGTCACAGACTGTACACACAGTGCGGGGCAGGACAATACTCGAAGAGGTAGTTAATAGGTTGAATTTTGGATTTTTAAGAACAAATCTGCTATAATTTTAACCTTAAACATTATCATGGAAATGCTTTAGAAGTCGTGCCCCTATGTACCTCTCCGTATTCTATACCTGAAATCTTGCACTGATCATAGCTTAAAGAAAGCTTTAAGCCACACATCTCTTTCAGAACATATGCGTAGCACCCTTGTCACATTAATATATCCCTCCATCACACTTATCTTATCCCAACTACTTCCATCTTTCCTGTCAAAATACGAAAACGAAAACCCACTCATAAGCATCAAATATGTTTTCTTATCTATCCCTAGCATCTCCTCTCTTTTATTTGTGCTCAATATATGCCTCAAAATATTGTTTTGGGATTTGTCAAAATATACAGGATATGGAGGCAGAGAGATGGAGCATGTCCTTGCCCCGTGGACTTTGACATACGTGTTCTGTTGATTTTTAATCTACGATATCGCAGCGACCACTTCAAATCTATGCGTGTGTGTGTGTGTAAGTGTCCTAGAGGTCCTGCCTGGGTCAAAATGTTTCAATTTTGAGCGGAGATTTTAACGCGGATGCTGTCGGTCCTCGGGGAATCATCCCTCCGAATCGAAATCTGCATGTTTGTTGTTTTTTAAAACGTTTTTAATATGAAAAACGTCACAAAAAATATCAAGAGCAGGACTCTGACGAGAAACGGGTTCATTTGAATGACAATCGAGGGAGGGACAGCGAGGGCAGGGGTATAAAAAAAAGGATCTCCTGACGTTGATGATGAGGCTGTGCCCGGGAGTTTGATGAGCTTGTAATGCTCTCGATGGGCTGAGCTTCCATGGGTTCGGGGTTTGGGTTTCATTTGGGTTTTGGGTTTTTGGGTGCAGCTGCTGTCCGAGGCGGAAATTGTTTTGTCTGTCTGAGGTTTATAGATCGCCGATCTGCCCAACTCCACAGGGCGTGTCGGCTGCTCTTTTTTTCTCGTTCCGTTGCATCGTTCGCTTATGATAAGCTGACGTTTTCTAGTCTCAATTATGCATGCCACATTTAACAATTTCGGAAACAAAGATGGAAATATGAAGAGATCCTATGCAGAGCAGATCCATCCCAGCAGGTCATCGGGATGATTAAACTGTAATTTGCGGCCTGGCTCTAAATCAATTGTCGAAGGCTTTGGACCTGGCTTAGTCCTGGAATATACATGTATGGGTGGCCTTTGTCCCCGGCTCAAGTGCCGCCTTTACACGCTTTGTGCTCAGACACTCGACACTGAGCCTTTCATACTTTTGCCCCCGACCCCCCAGTTTGCTTTTATCTTAATTACAAAAAAATGCTGGGGGAAGAGGAGTAATTTGCAATGCGGAAATGCGACAGTTGCGCCTATGAAGTCGACTCGCCGAGTGTCGCATCCATGCACCCGCTTTCTCTCCATTCGTATCCTTTCTGGGCAGGTTATTTTTAATCGTTAAATGAAATTGCAGCAGCGACGTTTCTTGCTGACGGTTTCAGGTGAAGTGTCCACCAGCCCTGACTCTAGCCTTTGGGGGCCAACAGGATAGTGGCAAAAGCCATTCCTTCCCATTTCCTCTCCCCTTTGCCAGCCTGTGCGCCCTGTCACTTGAATATGCTGTGCTGTGGGGCCTCAACTCATGCTCTGGGTTAACTGCCAGAGGAGCGCATAAGGACAGTGGAGTGGAAGTTCTAAAAACAAGGGGAAAATGGAAAATATTCAGACTCAACAAACTACTACTTGAAGCTATAGTCATAGTTAGGAATATACTCTTAAAGAGCCGCAGATCTTAGTCAATCATTTTCCAGCCATTCTCCACATACTTCGATTCATTCCCTTAAATATTTTCCATTTATTTTCAACATTTTTCTAGACCTTCTTTAGCATTCCCATGAATGCTAAGCCACTGTTAGCATGTCCTGTTTGCCTGGATATCTTTACAATTTTAATCTTCATTGCGCTCAAAGAATTCACGGCTGAGCTTTGGCTTGTCCTGCTCCCGTCTCCTGTCCCCTGTCCCCTGCTCCTGCATTCCGCAGTCTGCCTGCCAGCTGGCAAGTGTAATTACACTAAACAGCAAACAGAATGATAATTATTATTGCATGTCCTTTGCCAGGGCTTTGGGTTAGGACTATTTACAGTTTTCTGTTTTCCATAGGATGTTCATGCCTGTTGTTGTCCGGGCTAATTCTCCGAATGAAAACAGGGAAAACAGGGAAAACAGGGAAAGCGGGAAAACATTCGGAGCATAATCAAAAATAAATACGCAGTGAAGTACAAATGAGTAAGCACTTGGAAAAACAACAATTCGAGCAACTCTTAACTAAACAAAGTTGCAATTTCTGTGTGCAACAAAAGAAAATAAAGGGAAAGTGGAAAAGTGGGAAATAGGAAAATGGTTGTTCGAGTATGTGTGCTGTATTTGTGGAGGGAGCTGGAGCATGGAAAAATTGGAAATGCATCAGAAATTCAAATGCCACGAGCCAAGTAGAACCCGCAATTCTCACCCCTCTCCCCTCACCCCTCACCACTCTCCTCCTCCCTGGCTTATTTACCTACAATCCACTATTTGCCATGTCCTGGCTGGGAATGCAGGCAGCATGAGAGGGGGGAAATACTTTGTCCTGATTCTGATTCTGGTTCTGGTTCCGAGTCTGTTTACCCGCCTCCGGCTGCCTTGAGTTGCTCTTGCGTGTTGCTTTCTGGTTAAGTGAACTGTTTTCTCGCTTCTCGCAAAAGAGGCAAGGAGGAGGAGGAGAGTGGAGGTAGTTTTCCTTAGGGCAGGGGACTAGGACTGGGACTGGGACTGGGACTGGGGACGCATGTAGTCGCATACTTGACGTTGTGGGGCGCTGTGCGTTCAATTAAGGCTCCTCCAGTGCGTGCCCCAGTCAGCATTGGGTGTAATCCCTATCTCAACTGATTGAAAATCTCGAAATTCTCAGAATTTCAATCGATTCTACTCTATTGCGTTATATTTTCCTTGAGCTTGTGATTGTTTACTTCAAGAATTTCCTGGGAAAAGTGGAGATTAGTTGTATTTCAGGAAATATGCTCTGTCTGTGTTGCACAATCCTTGATTTTCTCTTTGAAATTTCAGAAATTATAAATTCCTATTAAATCTCTCAGCTGTAATCACAGTATTCCATTCCACTCGTTCCTTTGTCCTTAATTAACTCGAATCAAACCTCAATAATTTCCCACAAAAGTCAATTGAATGCTGGCACAAAATACCTCCCAAAATGATACTCGTAATTCCTCCATTCAATCTGCACTTAAGTCCTCGCCTTTCTGTGTAATTTTCATTCATCCGAGTGGCCAGCTTATCTCAACTCAGGCAGACATTTATCCTGGGTACAGTTGCTCCTTCCCCCCACATCATTCCATTCCGTTTCATTCCATTTTGCTGGCAGTCTCAGTCTCAGTGTCTGGGAGTGAGTGTGGCTTTTGTCTGCATTTCAACACCTTCGGAACACGCTGCCATATCGATTGCATCAGTGTGTCCTTTTGTGTGTGCCTAATCGACAGTTAAGTGGGGCTGGGGGGAGAGAGAGGAACCTCTTCCTGTTTGCCCAACTGAGTGTCATGTTTAGCATATTGCCGCAGAGATTTGTTCAACAAATTGCCTCACAGATGTGAATTAATCTCCATTTGCCAGAGGAATAAATGTCGGGATACTCTAAACAAAAAGGAGATTAAATGAATCAAGGACTGAGAACGAATGAGGGGAAAAATCAAATCCAAATCAAGACTATTTTCATAGAATTATCTTTACATTCCAGCATCTAAAATGCAAACTCAAAGATACATTGGAAATGGATCATTTTATTGGCGTTTCTTCGTAATTAGAACATCCCATCTTCGGCTTACACTCACAATTCTTGCCTGGAAATTCGATTAGGACTCACATTAGTTGGTCTTTATGGCTTGACCAATTGTGTTAATTTATTCAGGCGACATCTGTCGGGAGAGAGATGCAAATGCAGCTCTGATTTATGCGTCTGAGTGTGTGTGTGGTGTGAGTACTCGTTGGAATTCAGGACTGCAAGAACAGCAATCGGAAATTCTGTATCCCGTTTGCAGCTTCCTCTCCGGCGTGGCGTATGCAAATGATAAATGACCCCCGCACCACAGCCCTCTCCTGCAGAGCCTGGTAATCCCCTTAACCCTTTCATTCCATTCGAATTTCCGCAGCAACCCTTTTCAGACATTTCAACATTTTCCGTTGCTAATCAATGACAATGCCAGGCAGCCTGCTGCCATTCCCGCGAATGATACAATTTTCCCTAGATTTTTTCACTTAATTTTTATTTGTTTTTCCAGCCAGCAAGCGATAACGCCAGACAGAACAGACCAGACAGAGAGAGAACCCACTGGAATTGTAATCGTTTCGGCTCATTAAATATGCAAATTATGCAAAAACCACTTGAATGTGTAAACATTGACATTATGGTAAGGGAAATCCCTATACCCATACGCATCCCCCCCCATTCCATCGGCAGCTTCGATGGCGATAACACAAATGGCAACTGTACTTCTGATAGATATCGCTATCTGGCGCTGGCTCTCTCTATCGCTACTCCCTCTCTCTCTCTCTCTCTCTCTATCTATCTCTAATTACGCTTGGCACGTAAATCCTATTAAAGGCGGACACGCAACTTGACCAGAACCATCATCCAGTCATCCAGTCATCCGTTGGACAGTCGGAGAACCCTCGAGAGACTCGACTACTGTTCTAATTCAATTTCCTTCCACTTCCACTTCCACTCCACATTCCTGCTGACCGCTGGTCACACGTCACTCAACGGGTGGACACCAAAAACCAGTTAACCTTTCCAGGTAGCCAGAGACCAGCCAGATACTCACAGCGAGAGAGAGAGAGAGAGACCCACTCTTATCGCCCCCGGGCCATCTCCTGCGTGTCTCGGGTGTAATTGAGACAAATGTTAATTGAACAAGCTGTGGAATGACCAACCAATATTGAACAGTTTTTTGATTGACATTATCGCGTGGGTGCTCCAGAATAGATCGCAGACAGTTGTCGGATCGGATCGGATCGGGTCGAAGTCCTTCCACGGAATTTACACACAAGTCGGGCATAACGGACAAACGCCCCTTCCTTAGAGCAGCCCAACCCCTAACCTATCCCAACCCGGAATCGAAAGGGAACCGAAACGAACCGAAAAACCTTTGTTCTTATGGAAACCCCTTCTTTCTTTGTGTGCCAAAAAAATGTTCAATATGCATGCAATTTGGAAAATTTTGCATGCTTCTGAAAATGCTGAAAATTATAATTAAATTATTAGGCGCGTTCCAACCCGATCCCGTACTCCCTATCGATGGGCCATTGTTTGCATTTCTCCACACTTTCGGCTGTGGAAATGTTTTGTCATAAATTTGCATCACACACAAAGAGGGGCAGGGAGGCAGGGCAGCAGGGAGGCTGGGATCGACTCCAACACTGATCGCGCGAAAACGGGGTCTATAAATTTGTCAGGGAACAAAAGGACCCGGCACAGAAGTTCCTTTCTTCGAGTGCGAAAATTATAGATTTCGATTCTTGGCCTTTGCGTTGAAAATAGATTTGTCGGAGCGTTGAGCTGTCATAATCATAATTTCTGGTATTTTAGTACGGGGCGTGGCCTGTCACCTAGGCAGGGGGTAAATGAACAGCAGCAGCAGCAGCAGCTGGTCCTGCAGATATGCTTAATTAAAAGGCGAATGGAATGGGAAGAACATCTGTACCAGTACCTGTCCAGTACCCCTCCCATTATGCTCTACTAATTTCACCTTATCTTCGATCTCTTCCCAACGCTAATCTGCAGAGCACTCAACATTTCAACCGTATGCTAATTTAATAGACCCCAATCCAAGCCCAAACCCAAGCCCAAGCCGTGTATTCAAATGCATTCAAATCACTTCAGATAATCGACAGAGAGAAAGAGAGAGAGGAGTAAGCACTAAAATTGAAAACACTTCATTAACGGACTACTAAAAACTACAAAACCGAAACGCCGCATAAGATATCTGTTACAGCTCTTTATTACATAAGCCCCCCCTGGCCACGAATGACAAATTAGTTGAACAAACCCCAGAAATGGGAAATGGGATCACAGAGCACTGAAAACGGAGATGATGGAGCAGCGGCGCGTGGGTGGCCATTGGGGAGATCCAATCCGGGGGGGGGGATGGATGGGCTATTCCAATACATTTTTCAATTTAGTTCAAACTCTGTGTTGACACTTTTATGTGACAGTTTTTCGGTGTCTGTCCGATCGGATCGACGCTGGCAGCAGGTTGCGGCAGTGGCAGCCGTAATCCAGGTTTTTGAGTTAGTTCCTCATTAATATTCCAGCTCATTATGCTTCGCATGCATTGCCATATATAACCATTTCGGGCATTATAATCAAATTAAAAACACTCACCGAATGCAATCAAAACAGCATAAATAACATTTGGCTATCCGCTGACTCGTTTACTGACAAACCAACCAACTATCCAAACAACCCGAAATAAGAGTTATGCGCTTATAATTTTTCCTTATAAAATGATGTACCCTACGCTGTGATACCACGGGCAGTTGGCTTTTTTCAAGTTTTTAAATCGGAAGTGGTTAAAATATAATATTGGAGACATTCCGTGTCAAGGCAAGGTAAGGTTTTCCGCGCATGCGCAGCCTTTGAAATGTTCGATTGCCACAGCAATGCCTGTGGGGCGGCAGCCAGTCATTTTTCCGTATTTATGGCACACATTTATATATCTTTAAATTGGTAATTATTTTAAATTGGCCTTCATCATAGTATTTCTTGTATTCTCTTTATTCAATCTGGATTTCGAAATGTAACTACCAATCATAGGCGTAATAAAAATCTGAATGAACACAATGATATAAGATATCTGCGAGATAGTTAGAGATTAAAAATAGGCGATTTTTCATTGGGATATATCCAACAGAAGACATAGAGATATTTCCCAATATAAACAAATTTAGATGTGTTGTTTTTTTCAATCATTTTTACAGCCTTTTCAACTATGCAACTATAGAATCTTGAATCCAAAATTATTTTGAAGTACAGGTGATCGGAACTTCTTGCTGGCCTCATCCTCATCGTTAACCATTTCCTCCAGAGCAACTCATTTTTTATATGACGCGTGCGACCAATTTGATGACGATGCTGGCCTGGCGGAGTGCACGACGTGATGTCGGCGGCCCAAGTCCGCTGCTCCGTGGACGGCGACAACATCATCGACCCACGCACAACAGGAAGCCTTTTGGCCATCCGAATCGACATCGGCACGCATGCTCCTCCACTCCACTCTGATCCACGCTGTAGGCCACTCCGAATCCCTCTGTAGTCCACTCCGAACCCCTCTGTAGACCAATCTTATGTGCCCCTCTGTTCCACTAGTATGATCCCCTCGATTCGACTCTGATCTCCACCGCTCTGCTCTGCTCTGACTCTTTTTCAGGTGGAACAGAAAATGAAGTTGGTCCCGCGGTAATCCGCAGAAACATTCGTGGCAACAACATCGGCAACAAGAAGGAAAGGTGTGCTCTTGGTGACCGAAGTGTTTAATACTCTGGAAAATCCAATAGAGAATATTTTATAAGGCACTTAGCACTTTTTATGAATTTATTTTAGCATTAATTTGATTATCGTTTGTATTTTTAATTGGTAGATATCGCTTTATTATGTTAAAAAGTTTTGGGTCATCGTTTTGTTCCGATATTTTACACATATCGGCGCGACCGAAGCGGAGCAATTTGAACGAGCGTGGCGAGTGAGCCGGGGGTTGGCTTGCCCGCCTTAAAATATTATACATTCTTTTTCCATTATTAAATTTGTATTGGATTTTAAACTAATTTATTTCTTATGGCTTTAGTTTGATAAACAATTTCTTTAACTGAAATAAATCGTACACTTTTTTATTTTGATGAACAAGACTCAGAATTAGTTTCAGTTTGCTTTTATTTTTATGGCCAAATGTTAAAGAATTCAATACAAAAACATGGCTATATCGACTTTATGTGGTCTGAGATGCTTTCTTCTTCTAATACTTAAATCTTCCGCACTTTTCCAGGGTATTAAGACTACGTAAGTATATGACAACATTCAATGGTTGGTTGTTTCGTACAGTTGTTGGTGTGTGTTTCTGGTGTATGTGTGTGTGTGTACAGGCGCTTGTTATGTTCGATGTTTGTTGTTGGGTCAACAGACACACAGATTGTTGCTCTTGTCTCTTTTGCCTTTTGCTGTTTCTGGCTGGTGTTTTGGCAGCAATTAATCGGCATTAAAATTTATAACGCTGGCATAATTAATGGTCTGCTAATATGCCATAAAATTAGTTACTTAGCAGCCCGAGCAGCGTGTTCAATTAAGGACTTGCTTGTGCTCCAGAGTCGAACCTCGCTTCCACGATGGCATAAATCAAAATGCCTATCACGCAGCACAGAAACTCGCCCGCCTTCGAAGCCTTTAGCCGCGGCTCAATCCTAATTGCCAGTAAAATTCGCCTTGATTGCCGCGTAATTGTATAACTTGTGCGATCCTCTAACCCCAAGACACACACAATCCCATCTCATCTTGTTCCAAGACACACAATCGCACCTCATCCTCTGCTCGGGGAGGGGGAGGCAAAGGTCACCAGGAAGCGTCATAATTTGCCATATTGTTGTTGAACTGATTTTCCCAGAGAAAAGACCAACGTCTGAATGATGTCAGACTGTGGGTAGGAGACTAAAAGATACCCTGCAAACACTACAACAAAGACTGTTTTCAGTTAATCGACATTTTGATAGCTTATGACGATTTTCTGTACATTTATTGGGTATAACAGAATTCTCTTGCCAATTTGAGCCATTTTCTGTTCCAAATCTGTCATTAAAATGATCCCAATCGGTTTAGATATGTTTGAAATGAAACTGAAAGAGTGTCTTCATAAATTGTAGATCTCATATCTTGATCCACGATCCAATTATAATAACTGAATGCTAGCAACATAAATTTCTTCATGCATTTACATAAATTAGCATTCAAATTGATTGACAAATGTAAGCGGTGGCCTGGAAATATGTTCATGAGGTGTTAATGAGATGTTAAAGGCTGCTAATCAATTATATACAATCTCTAGGAATACGAGTACAAGCAAATCTTTCAGCTGAGTCACATACCCAACACGGACTCCTAAATGCCTACTCTCCTTCCTTCCCTTAGGGTATCCTTACAAATCTCTAAGGCAGCCGTTTTTTCTCCTGCTTCTCCTTTGCTGCTTCAAATGTCATGCATTGAGAAATATGATTCGAGATATTGCTTGGGGGCCACTCAAAAGTCAATAAGGAATGCCCTGCTCTCAGGAGGAAGTCAGGAGCAACTGGTTTTGGGCTCCTTTGTTCGGCATCTCCAAAGGCTGCTATTCATTTTATGGTTATTGTATGTCGGGTGGGGGGGCTCTGATGCTGATCCCAGACTGGTCGCTTCAGCAACCATTTCCCATCACCATCTCCCAGCTGCCATCTCGTATCCCATCCCATACCCTCCCATGGCATCTTTTCAGCCCATCTCCTGTTGGCCGCAGTGACCTTTTGGCTTTGCGAAAATTGCACAGAAAATGCGAAAAGTCTTAGTGGCAGTGGATGAAGTCGAAGGCGAATCATATTGTGGAAAATGCCATCATCATCATGATCTCTCTCTCTCTCTCTCTCGGGGTTTTTCTCCCCCTTACAAATATATTTCGCTGCTTTGGCTTTTGAAATGTTCGTTCAGAGCCAATATGATTTATGTTAATGCTAATGGCTAAATGTCAAGTGTGGCCCACGGAACTTCTTCTTGGATCTGGACTTTCTAAATGGCAACATCTAATTGAGTTTTAGTGTTGGTGAAGCCATTGAAATGCCTGACAGGTAAGTGCTACACCTCACTGGGAAATAAGAAATAAGTGCGGAAATAATAAAAAGAAAAAGTAATAAAATTGTTGCGGATAGAGGCAGGAAACGAAGATATGGAGGTGCCAAAAGCAATTCCACTTACGTCCTTTCCTGTCTGCCTAATCCTCTCTGATTTTAAAGGCATTTGAGATAAGAAATCTTTGGGATACATTTAGGAAAAGCTGGAGATTTAGTTGGGTGTATTTCGATTATCTTTCAGCGATGTGCACAGGAAGCAAAGACACTGTAAAACTTTACTCCTTCAATAAATTGGAAATCATACCTCACAGATTATATATTTTTGTTTTCCACACCATTTTTCATTGCTCCATTCCTTGACCTCAAAAGAGCTGCCACCCAAAAACTACAACCTGCTTATATGGGTTGATGGGTGGAGGGTGGAGTACCCTAACCAAGCACACACATTCTTCGAGCGCCAATGCCAGTGGCAGCCCCATTATTCTGTTGGGGTTCCAGTTCCAGAGCTCCAGACCTCCAGACCTCTAGAGCTGCAGAGCCATAGGTGCCAGCCAATTATTTTTATTTATACTCGTATTTGCAGACAACAACACAACCTCAAGGCTGTGCCTCTGTCTGCCTGTCCGTTTGAGCGAGCATGTGTTTGACTTCTATCTAATGGTTTTGATAAATTTGTTTATTTGAACCCAAAAATAAACTAAATACAAGAGAGAGAGACTGTTGGTGGCTTGGGTGCTCCCCTTTCATATTTTGAATGTGAGTTTTTTTTGTGACTGCATTTTGATTAAGTAGAAAATTTAATTTGTTAACATTTGAACCTCCATTCGAAACAGAAAATTCTGAGCGCATAAATCAAAACAGAATTGACAGGCGCTATACACATATTTGTGCTTTTTTTTGTTGTGGAATGATAAAATGTGATCTGGAGGCCGCTTGAAGGCAGTTTATCAAAATACTTGTCAGTTACTTAGTTGCCTATCTGCGAGAGTATCTGCAGCTGAAAGCCCGAACGCCTGAATGGCGGAATGGCTGAAAGGCGGTGTGTCTGTGTCTTGGGGTATCTGTGTTGCAATTAAGAGAAATTGCTGGCCAGGAGACATAAATAGAAATGAAAAGCGCAATGCGAATGATATTACACCATTAAATGCGCCATTTAAGTGCAAGACACGGCGACCGACAACGAACACGAACCGATTTAATTACAGCAAATTGCAGAGATGTTTTCTTTGCGCTGGGGAGGGAGCTATGTGTTAATCCAATTTGTGTGCCATTAGATGGCCCGTTGACCCACATAGTGCGGACTCCTCCTCCGGAGGAGGAGCAGGTGACGGAGCGATGCGATGCAATGCGATGCACTCAGATGGATGGATGGCCAAGGTAATTGCTGTGGACGCACACCGCATTGGCAATGGCAATGTCAAGGTAACCAGTTTTGATTACACTCCCAGTCCCCAGTGCACAGTCCCCAGTCCCCAGTGCCCAGATCTTCAGATATATCTCCTGTTCCATCCCCATCTGCTTCATGACATAATTGGCAATGACTTCGTGACTGATTCGAGCGCATAGAGCGAGATAGAGGTAGGGTAGCCGTTTTCACTGCAGGATATCCGTCTCACAGAATTTCATAATTTTCGAAAATGCTCTGCCTGCCACCTCTCTCTCTCTCACTGAAAAACCTACACTCCAGCCTGGCTGGCACTTGACTTGATTGATTGCCAACTCAGTGACTGCCATCCGAAGCAATTTCCACTCGAGGAGCTGGCTTCACAGGAGAGAGAGAGAGAGAGAAGGATGGAGGAGAGTACTATATCTAAGCCCCGCGCTGTTCCCACACGAGTATGTGGGTCGTCGATTCGCATTCGCCTGTTCAAATTTACAGAGCCAGAGCCAGAGCTAGAGCCCCCCGGAACATACATACATACACACATATTTGCATGTGTGTCTGGCAGATTACACTCTTCGAGTGTTGGACGGGGGCATGACAACATTGGCATGGGGTTTGTCGGGCCAATGATCGATTGGTTTACGGTGCGATTACGTGTCGTCTATAGGTAAACGATTATTGCAGCAGAGGGAGTTGTTAAGTGATATGACTGCCTTTTAGACTTGTAGCTAAGAGAAAGTCATTATATTATGCAAATATTTAAAATATTCATATGTGAAAATATTCATATTTAGAATTAAGACAAAGGGTAGGCCTAGCTAAGCCTCCCCATTCCAAGCCCTTAGGGTATCCCGAACATCTTTTCTTCTTGTTTTTCCATTACTTGAGTGAAGCAGATGTCGTTGGCATATGAATCCGACATTCATCCAGCTCCCCCTCCTCCTCCCCCCATTCTATTAGTGTCGACGGGTAAATGACTCCAATTTGATTTGTTTGGGTTGGCTGATATTGGTTGCTGCTGTATGGGATGTTTGTTTGTGTGGAATTAAAAGCGCTTTTTGGGACTCAAAGACTCTCGGGTCTAGCCGGTAAGCTGCCAGGCGCCCAAAATCGGGGTATGGTATGTATTTTTGTTGTGTATTGTATAAATTGTAAATTGTCTTTATCAATTTGAAGTGCTGGGCGGATTATTTATGCAGCTTGCCATGAATATTTTCATAGATAAAGTGCGTGCCTGGCTAACTTTTGACTGTTCTCAGGCCTCTCAGAGCCACAGAGCCACAGAGACATAGATACAGATACACACAGTCTCCATCGGAGATCCGAGTGGGGCTCAGTGTCGGTTTTTGGGTCACTTTGGGCTTAAATTACCCACCAGAGACCATGGGCAGAGATTGGCGGCCCGTTGAAATATTTAAATGCTTTTGCCGCTGACAACTTCATTTGAGTGCAAGTGTGGCATGTGGCATGTGGCATGGGTGGGAAGTGGCAAATCAAGAGTCTAGATTAGAGATGGTCGCGTGACAGGCATAAATGTGTTCTGGTCACTGATCAATTTGTGTTTAATATGGGATTAGATCTGTTACGGATATATATCAAGAATATCTCAAAGAAAAAAGACAACTCGAGTCCCTGAATTAAATATTTTTCTTAGAATATTTCTTCATATTTATCTGAGTGATATTTACAGTGGCAAATGCTTCTTATATTCCTCGTATATGCCACGATTTCTGGTCATTTACCCTCACGCCTCACTGGCACCCATCTCTAGCCCAGAGTCTAGAAGCCAGACCCAAAGCAAACCAGTAGCCTGGTCAAATACAAAATAACAAAATTAGACCAAACAATGAAGGGGATTAAAATAGGAAGCTGCCCACACAATACACAATGGGCAATCAGCGAGGGTCCTTCTCATTCTCTGTCTCTCTCGTCACTCTCTCTACGCTCTAATTGCACTTCCTTTGTGCGTGAGCTGGGGCGTGAGTCATGGGACAGTAAACAGGATTTCCCTGTCCATCCGTCCGTCCGTCCATCGGTCACTTTCATCATACGAAATCGTTTCTTTCCACATTAGTCGGGAGTAGCAATCGGAATGGGAATCGAACTGGTTGGTAATCGTAATCGCTTTATAATGCCGCTGTCCAACAAGAGCCACCGCACACAGCCACAAAAATTTGCGCAAAATATCGACAGCTGCCTGGGCACATCCTCCCCCTGGACCATCCATCCCATCCATTTGTAGGTTCCCCCCTCAAATGAAGCGCATCTAAGCCTTTGGTGAAAATATCTCTACGCATTTTTGTGGATTTAGGTGTATATTTTTGTTGCTGTTTTTTTTCTTTTTGTTCACGCTACGTAATTTGGCACTCACCCGAATTGCTTCATTTTTTCGGTGGCCCCTCATTGAACTTTCACTTTGTTTACGGATCGTTTTTAATTAATTTTTATGATTTTTTGTCCCAAAAAATAAAATAAAAAAGAAATGATTGAGGTATGGTATCGTATTTTGTAGTCGATTTTTACCCCTTTAACAACTTTTGACAGATTTATGGTTGAGTCTTCTGCGGGTAAATGGGGAGAAGGGTTGCTTTGCGGATAGTCGGGATGGGTTTTTGGGATAGTTTTTTTAAGTCGGTAGTTTGCACTTGATAACTCACATTCTCTGTATGTGTTGAAGGGAGATGGGTGGGGGGTCTTGGGATGGAGTAATAATTTCCCTGATCGAACATTTTCCTTTTCATATTTTTTTGGGGTGAAGCAATCATAATTTCATATTTACTTTGCGAAATTATATTTGTTTTACTTTTGGGCGTGTCTGTGTCTACAAATCTCCTGAATGCGGAGGATTGCCAGTGAGTGGAAATGTGTTTGGGCTTGTGGGGTGACTCCTTCATGGCCTATCCTTGTGTATTTCCTACGGAAACCAAAAAAAAACTTTCTTTTTAATGAAAATTATATTTCTGGGGGTTGAAAGTGAGTGTGGGGTATTAAATCCATCAAGAATTTGATATCTTTCAACCCAAAATTAATGGGAGGAAACTCTTTAATGGATTTAAGTAATAACAGATATTTTAGCAGTCCGCTGACTATTTCTGACATCGAAAATGATTGATTCAAGTATATTTTTTCTGGGTTAACCATCACTCAAAAGTAAATAAATTTTTTATTCATAAATATTCTTCTGCACTTATTGTGGAATATTGTTCAATATTTCCATATTTTTTCAGGGCATTAAAAACATTGACACTTGAGGTCTGTGCTATCCGACTGTCATCTCCATCTTCGCCTGGCACTCGAGAGGCTGTCAAATTTTGAATTGTGGCAACCTGTTCGCGGGGTCCGAGTGCGAGTCCGAGTGCTCTATCCGCTCGAGTGTCGCTCATTTGGTTCGTTCTCGGTGTGTTTTGACTGTACTCCGGTGGCAGCAGCTGCCGCGCCCAAATCGCACTTTCCCTCTCTTCCCCGAGATCCCATGACTACATGAAAACTAAATTGCAGTGGCAGTGGCAGTGGCGGCGGCGGCTACTTGAAAATTGTGGAACGTGGAACAGGGCGTGAAATGTTGTGTGACGATGTGACGATGCACGTGCAGCGACTGGATCTGCTGCTGGATCGGGCAGAGATAATGACGTTTGACATATTGTGCCACGCGTTGGGCCAGGCCCGGCCTGGCCTGGGTGTGAATCGCTTACGAATGACGAATGTGTTGTTGTGCCAGCTCAGGGACATTTTCGAGAGGCCAGAGAAGCCAGGAGACAGGAGACAGCAGCCAGGAACAGGATGCAGGCAGGCGTAACTCCTAGTTCTAGTTGCAGTTCCTGTCACAGACAATTTGTCACAAATCAAAACGAAAGCAAAGCTAAACCCGGAAGCACCCCAAAGGGGTGACTCGCGGACGCAAGGGCTGCGCATGCGCATGCCTTTCCTTCTGTCAGTCCTTCTATCTGTTCTGTTGTGTAATCCATCAAATGACATTCGTCGTGCCTCTCGCTTTTGGTATTTTGATGAAGCGTGTCAGGGACACGCCTACCAGCTGGCTGGCCGAAATATCCTCTTTTAGAGCGCTCCTATCTGCTATCCTCGGAATCCTCCTATCCCAGTTCTAATTGCTCGTAAAACTCTGGCAGCTCGTGCCATAAAAATCATCGACCTGGAGAACAGAACGCTCCAAAACAGATTTCTGTTGTGACACAAGGCGAGAGGGGTCTGCCACACGTTTTATGTGCTCGTAACTTGCCCTAATTAAATGCAATTAGTTCAGATCAGCAGGCCAGCAGCAGCTGCTCGCAGGACATTCCCTAAATTAGCTGGAAAAATGCATAAAAAATTTATATAAATTTTCTTTGTGACACCAAAAAAAAAAAATCATAAAAATGTTACGAAATTTTGGTTACTTTGATTTGATTTCACTGCCCCTGAGCCCCTGAGGGGTTCGTCACTCTCTAAAGGGGTTCGCCTGAATGCATTTTCTATGCAAAGCAACAATATACATTTTTTAATGTATTTTTTATGAATATTTTGGCTCGTTACACGCCTAATGACAGTTCATGTGCAGGGAAAACACACCCCTGAGCATACACATAAATCATATAAGGCCATTGAACAGATTTCTATATATTTTATATATGAAATTGAAGAAGCATTTGTGCCACCTCATCGGGAACCTTGACTCGCCCCAAAGCAAAGAAGAGAACATATTTATATACATCTTGTGTGTGGCTTGTCGTCACCTGAGCCATGCCTCATGCCGCATGCCTCACCTTCTAATTAATTAGCAGCAGCTCCAACAGATGGTGGAATATTACAGGTCTCTTGCTCATTTGCCTACCAGACTCTGGCCTCTCCTGATGCACACCTTTCGGGTGTGCTGTCTGCATAATTAGGCAAAGATGGGCCCCGAATAATGACGTACGTGTAATGGAATACGAGCATGCCCCAAAATCAACCCACACACTGCTGCTACCGCTGTTGCTGCTGCTGCTTTCTGGCTCAAGGTTGTGCTCGAATGAACTCTGATGAACTCTGGGGATATGGGCAGGTCTGGAATGGGCAGATGACAGCCTGCCCGGCAAAGCTGTTGATTTGTTAACTATTCTGCTGCCCGGTTAGCAAAGCAAACTACTTTGTAGTCATCTTTAGGTTTCTTGCGGAACTGGTTTCGTTCTGGAAACTAAAAGATTCCTAAACGATCGTAAATTAATAGAAACAGAAAGTAACTGCTGCCTGCTTGTGGGTTGATTTACTGGGAAAGAGTGACGAGCGTTTTCTAAGTGGAATATTATGTGGGAAAAGTAGTTGAAATACTTTGAAAATTTGCAAATATTATAAGATATCTAATGGTATACAATTGGTTCCCATTAATGGTAGAGTGAATAATAATACAATTAATAATAATAATTTATTGTGTCTCAATATCATACTTAAATCTAGTAATTATCCACATTTTTATAAAAGCTTACATTATTCTAATAGTTGGGATTAAACATAATTTTTAAAATTGTTTATTATTTTTTTAAAATGAATCTATGAATTTTTTTTTTAAATATTATATTTAAGAACTCTATAATTTTTTCAATAAAGGATAACAATGATGAAGCACATTAAAATTGAGTAATACTTTTGTCAGGCCTGAGAACTTTTCGATTTGTGATCTCTACAAGCTATAGACTGCGAAAACTACTGGGAAAACTCTTTTAACTGCCAAATACTGTATGTGCATATTTATAGAAAATATTCTTTATCATTCATAAAAACTGCAAATTGTACTCTATAAAAAAAAATGCCAATAGTTAAGGTATAACAACTCCCAAACTTAAAACAGATGTATAATCACTTAGACCCCATCATATCCTCAATATTACAGCTGCATTTCCACTTATATTTTATGCCCTTGCTTTTCACAGTAGTAACTCTGTTTCCCCTTAAATAAATTACAATTTTTTATGTAGTAACTTTCTTTGCCCTGCTCCCTGCATAAAAAAGTTATGAAGCTCCAACTCCAAGCACTTTACAGCTCCATTTTCCCTCCCCACGCCCACAAACTGCCACCGAATGGTTTGCAAAAAGGAAAACCAAAGGCAAATGCAAACAGAACTTGAGACTTTGCAGATGAAAATTGAAAATTGAATTCAGAGCACGTGCTGGCGATACGGAAAAGCATGTGTGCATTCGTATCCGTATCTATAAATGGAGCATATTTACTTGTGGCCGAAAATTTTCATTTTCATTTCCATTTCCACCCGGACGGGGCAGGGTGGGCAAGGACGAATTTCCAATTAATGAAGCATTAACATTTTTGCGGCACAAAAGATTGCAATGTCGAGATAAAAAGCAACCGCAGAGGAGAGATAATAAACAGCCAACGGGAAATAGGTTGATTGCAATCGGGAATGCGTCTGTGTCGTGTCCCCTGGTTAAGGATCATCCTCGATATATAGAGCGAACACTCGCAGCGGGGGGTTGCAAAATACTCAAAATAGATTTGCAAAATAGCGAAAATTCGGTGGCAGTCTCTCATTGGAGTGAGACACAATTTACGCTTGAAGGAATTCTCGACAAGCTGCATAATGAACTAGAATGTGGTTGGCAGTAGGCGAGTGTGTGGAACGGACCACTCGAAACAACCACAACCACATTCGATTTTCGATTAACGAATGTATCAATCTATACAAAACTATTTAAGCGATCCATTCTCCGCTGTCAAAGAACGTCGTCTATCGGGTTCCCTCTCCCTCTCCCTCTCTCTCTCTCTCTCTCTCTCGCTGTGTTCCGAAAACGTGGGAGCCCCGACCATTGGCCATATATCAATCTCAATCGGGGTATTCGTATCAATCCCCAGGCTCGGCTCCACAAAACTATAACAAAATCTTTTGCAAAGCGTGCCACACCGCGGCGGCAACAACAAAAACCAAAAAACGAGCCGCAACTTAAATGAAATTGGTGCAATTTTGATTGATTTATAATTGAATGTGAATTGTTGATAAGATTATGATAAACGACATTCACATCTACGTCTGCGGCTCTCTGGCTGTGGCATTGCATGGGGTATGGTGGTATGGGGGTATGGGGTATGGGTATGCCATGGCATGTGGAGAGTATGCCATGGATCTGTGGCAGCTCCTGCACTGAAAATCAAAAAACAGGTTAACGGAGGACAGTGTCCACGTCCACTCTATCGCTCGTCCATCGTTTTGGCGTCGGCGGCATTGCCAATTTGATGGCAGCCGCTTCTCGTTTGTCGCCAAAACCAATACGCTCGAAAGCCAACGAAAAGGAAGCGAGAATAATTGTGGAGGGATGTCGAAAAGGAGATACTCTTAGTGATTATGGGACTTAAAGAAACATGACAATATTCAATACCTTCAAAGAAGGGAATGTAGAAAAATCGTACAGCACCTAAGAAGGACATTCGATAGATAAAGATACGAATAGATTGATAGAAAAATAGGTGATCAATAAGTTACCAAATAAAAGAGCTACAAAGTGTAATTATTCTGGATAATATTCTTTTGAAAACTTGGTTTAAATATAAACGAAAATTTAAAAAAATTAAAAATAAATTTGATATGTGAATCCCTAAACATTTTTCAAACAATCATTACCAATTTAAGATTGGAATTGGTAAAGATTGTTTGACAAGTCTTAACGAATTTACATTTAACGGATGTAATTTATTTTTAATTATTCCAAATTTTCTTTGATATTCAAAAAAATATCCAAGTATCCTGTAATTGAAGCGAATTATCTCCTGCAGAACGATATCTTCTAAACAAGATACATAAACTTAGATAGTAAGCTCTTCCATCTGAAGATTAAGATCATTCTGTAGGGCATATTATATCAGATTTAGGCCTCAAATGTATCTGATAAACCATATCCATATTCAAACATATTATCAATATGTTCAATATCCCATCTATGTATATTGGCTTATGCCAAATATGCCCTTCCACCATCATAGAGTAGAGTCGTTAAGAGTCTATCGTTGAATCGTCGTCCGATTGGCTTGAAATGCATAATTTTCGTTTGATATCGATGGCGATTTGCATTTTTGTCGCTTTTGTGGCTGGCTTTATGCATAATAAAATCAATAAACGCACATTGAAAATTGCATATCAATGCGGGGTTTTCGGGCCGCCGCCGACTGCCGACTGCCAGACAGTGGAACTCTTGGACTGGCGGACAGTGGCGGACGGACTGCCATGCCATGCCAATCCGGGGACTGCTCGACAAAAGTCTCGTTTTTTGAAGGCGACATTTAATTGCCTGAGATCGGGGGGGCTCGGCAGAGGGGCACGGGGGCCGTTTGGGTAGCCAGATTTAGTGCGTGGAGTTGTAATTTTTTTTGTCACTAGGAAATACAGACTTGAGTTGAGTTAGGAGCCCCAGCCCCGAAATGCGGGCCAGAGCTTAATTTAAACAGGAAATTATGAATGTTGACTGCAATTTGTTTATGCAGCTGCTGAGTCAGGAGACCCCCCTCCTGTGCCCTCCCCACCTTCAGTGCCTTCAGTGCCACTATTTCCATCCGAATGACTGGCCAAGATTGGCCGCGTGCATGGGACGATAAAGTTAATTTACTTTGCTGTTTGCCATTTGCCTGTTCGCTGTTTTCTGTTTCTGTTTGTGTTTGTGTTTTTCTTGTGTTTTGTCGTTATTTTGATGGCGAATATTTCACGCTACTTGCTGTCGGTGGACGGTCAAAAGGTGCCTGCCTCCGATCAACGTCTGTCACGGATCATTAGTGCGGCTCAAAGGAGCCGTTGTTCGATCCAGAGTCAATGTAGGAGCCAGAGTCATGGTCTAGTATTGTCGACAAGCTGCAATATCCATAATTAGTCATGTGCGTCGCCTGTCACGGCGCCTGAATGGAGTTGCCTTGCCTGCCTCTTGCTGACAGATGTCCTGCTCTGGCCTCCTATTCTCTGAACAATAAGAAACCCGCACTCGTAAGTAGGGGGTTTTATTGAAGGTTATTAGTCATTGATATGCGCTTTGCCCCAGCCCAGCCGCACCTTCGACATGTGTATCTACGTATCTGGGCCTGGGCCTGGCTTCAATTTTTCGCAGTGGCCTATTGACAGAGGTGTTGGCCATATGCGGTGAGGGTTACATTACAATACTTTGCTCTACTCACCCGCTGATGATGGACGATTAACAATGACAGTGGGGTTTCTCAGGGTTCTCTATATGGGAGATCAGTGCTAGGCTTCCAAGGAGGAGATCGAATTTACAAAAGAATATTGCAGGAGAGTCTTGTTGTTGTGTAAGATACTAATGATTGCAGATCATCAGAATTAATCATCGCAAAACATCTTCGTGGAGTATTTTCAAGGGATCTACGATCAGATTTTGAAGATCTTTAAGCATAAACATTTCTTGTTGTAGATCAGTGGAAAAAATCGTTTCAAAAGTATCTCCTAATATAATATATTATGGAAGACTTGCGGAAGAGCCCCCTGCACACTCGCTTGCACCAACCCCAGGCTCACTAGCTTCACTGGCTTGCGCTATAATATGAGTAAAATATCAGACGAGGACCCAAAACTATTTTATATACTGAAAAGTATATTTCAGAGTATCCCAAAAAAAAAAAATATACCCGCTAGAATAAAAAAAAATAAAATAAAATTATTTTTATTGAAATAATATGAGCTAATAATTATTAAATAATTAAATCTAAGCAGATATAATTTCAAAACTGATTAAAGCCGATCAAACCGGCAAAACATTGTGGCGTAATCTTGTTAAAGATCGCCCAAAATAATCCCGTACTTCTTTCTTCTTTTACCACCTTTGCCTTCTAATACTACCGATTGGGGATTTCCCGACTATACTATATATAGTATTTAAACACTTTCCAGCAATCTCCTTTAATCTTCATGCCACATAACACACTCTACCATTTATCTCTGAGTTACATCATTAGCCGAAACAATCTCCTACGAAAGTAGCGAACAATTTCCCCCAAAAACTCCCCAATCATACCCCAATCTAAATCCACACGGACCGAACCACAGTGAACACTCATTAGGCACACGCCAAACAAGCTGCGAACCATTCACCGACTTTTCTCTCCATCTCTCTCTCTACTCTCTACTTGTATTTCCCGGGAAGCAAGAGTTTGTTTAGATATCCCCTTTGATACCCCCATAAAAACTACTACTATCACCATTCTCTCTCCCAATTAATTACCCTCCAACTGGCCGATGGCCGATGCCCGATGCCCGATGGTCGGGGGCCAGTAACAAACAGAAAAAAAGAGTCACTAAATCATTTTGAACTTGACATTCAGTGCGAGGCGAATGCAAATAGCTGGCTTTCGACTCCATGTGAGGCAATTAACGGGGGGGCCAACCAGCCAGCCAGCCAGCCAGCCACCAAGCAGCCACCAGATTCGAGGCCCGAGACCCGAGAGAGGTGTCGTATGGTCTTTAAATTTATGCCCGAAAACTGGACACCCGACAGCAACTTTTACAGAAGAAGGAGCAAAACTATTGGCCAGCAAACATGATTTAATGAGCATTTATGCAAATGATCAGACCAAATGTGTCCGACACTGGTCCTCCTGGTTTTTCTGTATGTTGTGTGTTATCCTTTAAGCATCCTGTCTGGTATATGTTCAGCCCTGAGCTCGATGCTCGTAAATCATTCCAATCTCTGGCTCCGTCCGTCCATCCGTGTGTGTGTGTGTGTTTGCATGCCCTGTGGAGGGGTGTGTGTGGGCCTTCAGTTCAATTGAATAGAGAAAAAATCTAGGCCCAGTCCAACAGCAACGTTGAACGCTGAACATTGAACAAGAGGTAGACGGGAGAGAGATGACACTTTGAGCTGCAATCAGGCGTAAAAAGATGCTGCCCAAAAGCAATTTTCACTTTTGGTTTTTCGGTTTTTGTTTGGGTTTTTCCTTTTGCCATTCGATTGCCCGGAGGGGACAGTGGACAGGGACAGGCACCGAGAGATTGAGGTGGGTCCATCATCAATTTTGCAACAATGCGACAAAATCGTCTGCAGTGAAGTGCAGTAAAGACTGTAAAATACCTAGGGTTCTGTATATAAACTGCCAGGGAATACTGTATATGTGCTAGGAATGCTGTGATGTATCAAATTACTAAGAAGATATTGATTAAAAGTTACAAAAGATAGCCCAGAAGTCCTTCAAGTATCATAAGACAAATATGTGGTATATTTACAGTGAAATTTGGTACTTAGTGACACAAACTTACCATGAGCTATAGCTTTTATTGAATTATACCAATAAAACCCTCTAAAAACCTACTTAATATTTAATAAAAGCATTAGAAAGTATTTCTAAACTAGGGTCCACGGCCCCTGCGAAATCAATTAGGTCGTGCGCCAACCCCCAGATCACTCGCATTGCTCGTTCGGACCAATATGAGTAATGTATCGGGACGAAGACACAAAATTTATGTCAGAGTACAGAGACTACAAAAATGAGAGCACACATGATAGAGCTTCTGCATTTTCTTCCTAAATGGCTGAATTCCTATGAAAACCAATACATCTTTGCCTCAAATATACTCCCCGATTCTCTGGCCTTGTGGCATACATCATCAACTTCTTGTCATACCCTCAAACAATCCCTATATAATGGGTAAAACAATTGTCTGGTCCCAACCATGCCTAACAGGACAGACAGACACCCAAGCCGCAGTGACAGTCCCCAATGCCCAATCCCCTTTCCCTGCTCGTTCCCCTATGGTCTCTCTCTCTCCCTTTCGGTTGATTTCTCTCTGTTTATGCGGTTGCCTTTTGGCTGCTTATTGATTTTGGTCAAGTTTTCCCTGTCAGTTCCATCTCCCATCTCCCCATGCCCTTTCCTATGTTGCCGTTTGCGGCTGAGGTGTGAAATCAATTGGAAAATGCGCTTAATGATTTTCCAAGATTTGTGCTTTTGCTCTAATGGTTAAACTGTACTTTTGTGGGTTTTCCTCAAGAGGAGAGGGGAGGCAGTAGGGAGGGTTTGGTTGGGCAATCGGAGTAGTAGTAATCTCCGATTGGGCCACACCCATTTCCTTTGGCTGTAAATGTGTAGCAACTGTCGGCAAAGGAATGCAGCCAGACGATACGACCCGACGCGACACGCCTTTGCAGACGGGCAGATGGGTGCTGCGCCAGGGGTTGCCCCAGACAATGACTTCTTGCAGGGGATAGAGCACAGCCCAAAAACGATACAAAAGTGCAGCAAAGCAATCTTCTACTCCTTCTCCTGGTACTCCTTCTGCTCCTGCTGCTCCTGCTGCTGCTGGCACAATTATGTCAACTCCTTGAACTCCTTGAAGGATTCCATTCGCCTCGGGGCGGAAGTGTGCGTGCAATTCGAAAACGATCAAGCGTAACTCCCTCCCTGAGATGAGAGTCCCGTAATTATGGGTGCACAAAGCGAACACCATGGGGCACCTCCAGGGCGAACCCTTCCGAGGGTGGTATTGCACTTGGGTCAGTCTTTGAATTGGGTTTTGATATGGATACGGGTTGGATAAGTATCTTAAGATTGAGACTGTACTGCAAGCCATCTCTGTTTCTTGTGTAATATTGATTGTAAGGAGCTCTCGTCTCAGCCTTCTTTTATCTGATGTTAAATTATGGACTCCCACAGAGATGATTGCATTCACATGAAAGAAGATACTTCTTATACCTCCTGTAGCTAATACCTTCCCCCTCTCAAGCCACTATTTTAAGAACCCACTCAATGCCATAGTTCTTGTTATTATTTTGCTTTGTAACACACAAGACCCTAAGTCCGAAAGTCAATTGCAAAAGTTTTCAATTAACATGATAGCCATCCCGAGGCGCCCAGCCAAAAGATACAAAGATACTCATATGCTTGCATATGGCCCCAAAAGCACACACACACACACACTCAAATTGGGGGGGGGGGGGGGGGGGGTGGGGCCATTAGAATCGACTACATTAACAATATTGGCAGTAACCCAGCTCAAGAGAAGAGGTCGGTCTCCGGTCTCCGGGCACTAAACATGAAAATTATGCGTGTCCATTCCAGTTTTTGGCCCCAGCCATAAAAACTACCCCCAACTTCCGGCCATTCCCTTTCCCTTTGCCTAGAAAAACTGAAGGTGAAAAAGCTTTTAATGCCCAAAAAAGAGAATGAGAGTTTTTCTGGTTTATTTTGTATTTTTTGGGCACGCGCCGAAACAGAAGGCTTCGCACCCGGAGAGTGAGCGAAAAAGATGAAAATTTAGAGATTGGCAAACGGCGATTAATATCACTTAATTAAGGTGAAAATGTAGATGCCTGACAGCTGTCAAAAAGCAACGTATGAAACGTATCAAATGGCACACGGAAATACAGGAAATAAAATATCATTTTTTAGCCCAATTTTTATGCTATTTTTTCTTTCGGGTGGGGTGGGTTTTTCTTGTCGGTTGCCCAATTGTCCGTGTGTTGGGATTAGGGATTTGCCGAAAACATATATTAATAGTCTCGGGCGGGGCAAGGACAATGACAGCAATCAAATCGTATTTGCCAAAAGCGGATTTTGATGGCAATCAATCAGAAAATATCCCAAAAAATACAACAAAAAATAAAAAGGTTCTCTTTGGTGGTTTTTGTTCGATTTCTGGGGTGAAATCAAAGCGCATTTAACTTTTGTGGTTGTGCAGAATCTGAAATCGGAATCCTCATCAGCCCCTAAGCGCAAAAAATCAGTCAGAGAGAGAGAGAGAGACAGACAGACAGAACTGCAATGAGCTGTCAACGAGTCGGAGATCTCTGACGGGGTCGACATATATGTTGGAATCGAAGTGAGGGTCGAAATGGGAGTCTGGCTGAGGGAGAATAGTGGGACTGGCAGTGGGACTGCGACTGGAGCTGTTGTCTGACTGCAATTTAATCTGTCAGACAAGTGTGCCTTGTCTCTTCCGCATTTTGTCATGTGCAAACTGGATTCAAAGCCATATTCCAGAGCCAGAGCCAGAGCCAGGGAGTAGAGCAGAGTGTGGCATTGTCTCTAGTATCTATCTATCTATCATGTCTCTAATGCAGTCGCCTGCACACAGACGAGTGTGCACACCGCTCGCATAGACGGATAATGGGCCTTGTGGCATGGACAAACAATGGTCTGGTTAATTGAATTGCTTTCAATGCGTGGGCCGTGGCCCGTGGCCCGTTACCCGTCGCCCAAGGCTCTTGTGCAATAATGTCCCGACTTTAATTGTATCGATTTCATTTGAATTTCATTTGGCCATTGTCTGCCATTGCATCTGTTTATGGGCAAAAAGAAGCGAGAGCTCTGACAAGCCTAGAGAAGTTTGATAGATGGATAAATAGAGACCCAAACAATATAGCTAATTGCTGGTCAGAAGAGCTACTCTTAAAGCCTTACCTTTAGCCACCTTTTGCTACTCAAATCTTAGTCCGTTCTGCTACTCACATCTTAAACTTTATTCATTGCTAAAAATACAATTTACATACACATAAAATTAGTCAAAGAAATCAACATAATCTAGCTACTAAATGACTTAAGGTCTAAACAAAGGTTTTACATATATCATATATCATACATATAGCGAGCGCGAAGAAGAAATAAAATACAGATAAAGATAAAGATACAGATACAGACACAGATATAAATAACCATTACAAGATACAAGATACATCACTCTAAGACTTGGGCTTTCGACTTCGATTGGGTGTGGTCCTCACAGAACGTCTCGTTGTGGTACTGCCGGCACTCAGGGGACTGTTGCCCTTGGGACTGTTGGTAGATGTTGTTCGGGAACTGGAACTGAAACTGCTTGCAGATGTGGCTCTGGCTGGTCTTGTAGTTGAAGTGGTACTGGTGCTGCTCGTACTGGTCGTGGTAGTCCTTCTGCCACTGGGACGCTCTCGATAGACGCACATCAGTTCATCAGCCGCATCGGGGCAATCAATTTGCTGTGGATTCAAAGGCAGGCTTAAGCTTAGGGGAGCTCCCTCGGTAGAAGGGGGAATGGGAATTTCCTACCTTGTCGCACAACTGATTGACTGTGATGCACTTGCCACTCACACACCGCAGCTCGTGGGGCAGACAACCCCCCGGGGCTGTCACCGCTGTCTGTGCTGTCTGCGTTGTGGGTGCCTTAGTGGTTGTCGTTGTTGTTGTTGTTGTTGTTGTTGTTGAGGTGGTACGTCCTCGCTGTTGCACCAGCGCCGAGCTGGGAATAGCACTGGCTGTCCTGGCCGCCGGAGTCGTGGGTCCACTGATGCTGAATTTGACGGAAGTGCGGTTGGCCCGCTGGGAGTATTTGAACTTGTTCTCCGAGTCGCTGGTCATCATGATCTCCTTGCTGTCACGGAAGTTCACTAGAGGGGAATTGTGTGACTTCTCAGAGTCCTGCGTTTAGTATTTTGTTGTCTTACCAAACCCCTTGGGTCCTGCTGCAGCAGCACCTGCCGGGTCCTCCGCACTGGACCCATTCACTGGCGGAACAGGGGCAGCCACCTGATGGATCTGAAACTTGGTCTCCGTGCCAGCCTCCTCGTCCGTGGTGGCTGTGATGTACGTGTACAGCTTGTCATTCGTTTCGTTGGGCGACAGGAAACTGGCATAGGAAAAGACCCTGGGGAAGGCATTCAGCTCTGCCTCGTCGAAGGGGGCCGAGTCCCCCGAACCGTACTCGTCGCAGTCCTCCTCATCGCTGCCATCGAAGCAGTCAAAGGTCAGATCACAGCGCTGGCTCTCGGGGATGCACTTCTCATTGGAGCGGCACCGGAACTCGTCCTGCTCCTCGCACACCAGACACTGCTCGTCCTCGTCCTCGCCCCCCGAGCAGTCCTTGATCTTGTCGCACTGCCACTGCTGCGGTATGCAGCTGCCATCGTGGCACTGGAACTCACTGGCATAGCAGTCATCCCGCCGCCGCGTGGGATCCTCGCACTTGTGGCTCTCATGGGCATCGGGGTAGAGGCTGCAGTCGAACAGCTCGCTCAGGACATCCGAATTGGATATAGCTATGGAGCAGGCCTCAAGAATGGCTACGAATAATGGATTATCATCATCAGTCAAAGATTAGGACTCAGCCTGGCTCTTACCCTTGCAAATCCTTCGGCAGGGCGGCAGCTGGCCAATGTGCGAGGGTCGACACTCCGGCTCCAGGGCCGCGCACACGAACTCGACGGCCCGCGCCGAACAGTTGGCCCGAATGAGGTCCTCGTAGGCGGCCATGGCTGCAGCATCCCGTGGAGCAGACCCCTCCCGATTGTAGGTGAGGTCGTAGTCCAGCACGCCCTGGCACATGGGCAGCATGGTGGAGTAGCAGCCGCTGTTTGTCGGCGACGGAGTGGTGGTCATGGCCTCTGTGGGTCGTCCACTGGCCGCCGACGGAGGCGGCAGCGTGGGAGAGACTCGTGTGAGGAGCTGCTCATGGCCGGGAGGAGTCGCCTGGGGCTTGGGCAGTAGCTGCAAAGAGGTGCAACCGATATATCTTTGTCCCTGACATCCCCGATCGACTTACGTCTTTCAGCAACTGCAACATCCGCTTGTCCTGCTCGATGGGCACCCCGAAACTGTTCTGATGTCCCGATGTAAATCGAATACTGTCAGCCGGCAGCAAGGTGTCATCGTAGTCCTCCTCCTCCCCCAGCGTCATCTCTGGCTGGAGCTCCGTTGTGTGTTCCCCCCCCTCCACCGCTTTGAGTCGCGTAGTTTCCTGGGGTTCCCGAACCGGGTCCGTGGTGGTCTCTTCCTCATCGTAAACCTCCGAGCTGCTGCTCGTAGAGGACGTGACGGTGGCCTCGTAGCGCCGCTGCAGGAAGCGTGCCCGTGCCACGCTCACGTCGTGCAGCCAGAGGCAGTAGGTGATCAGGCCGAAGAAGAGGAGCACGCTGGCCACGAAGATGATGGGCCAGCGGAGGTACTTCCAGCGACAGGCGCGACGGGCATACCCCAAGAGCATCAGCGGCGTGGGCTTCTGCTGGGCCGCCTCCAGATAGTAGTTGGGCGACGTCAGGGGATACTTGTAGCGGCGCACCTGGAGCTCTGCCAGGGCCTCGGGGCTGCCGAGCATCCCAATGCGGTATTTCTGGGTATCGGTCCAGCAGGCAGCCTCCTCGCTGGAGCCTCCCTTGCTGCGTAGAGTCGAGGCGCGGGAGTAGTCGTCATCGATGGTCTGAACCGTGATATTGAGGCCATGGGGATATTTGGTGGGCTGACGTCTCAATCCACTGACTGATGAGGCCTCATTCGACATGCCATCGAGGGTCGGTTGCTGCTGCTGCTGATGCTGCTGCTGCTGCTGCTTCTGCTCATCCATGATTGTTGCCAGTGATCGCCTCTCGGCCCGGCTCACCTTTTGTCTCTGAGGCTTTTAAGCAAATGTCAATTGCAGCTGCTGCGGCTGCTGCTGCTGCTTCTGTTGCATAAGCTCTCTGCGGGGTAATTGCTATTGTCTAACCTGGGGATCTGGGGAGCCTCTTCGTGCTCGGGGGTTCACCAGATTAGGGCCTTGCACACAGTCTCCTGGAAGATAGAGTTTTCGTTCGTTTTTTGTTTGTTTTTGGCGAAAGGAAATCGAATTACAAATGAAAATGAAAGTCAAGATGGCATTTCCACCGTTTGGAAAGTTGTCACCCAACTCCCAATCCCCCGGATCTGTCAGATTGATCGCCGAGAGCTGCTTCAATTAAGCTTCATTAATTCCCCACCGCATTTCGGACACATCTTCTTCGCTTTGAGCACAAAAACAAAAACCAAAAAAAAAGACGTCAACAGCTGCAATTTGGCTTGTATTTTCCCAAGCCATCCGCCATTAGCAGCGATAAATAATCTTATGTACGAGAGCTTAAATAATATACTGTATCTATGTGCTTGTGCTTGGGTCTGGGTCTGGGCAAAAAGGTATTGGCCAATAGTTAAGAAAAATTGAAATGCGAATCGCATCGGCCAAGAGGTCCGCTCTTAGCCGGCAAATGTGCTCGTGGATGTGGCTCTCGTGGTGCTTGTGGCCGCTTCTGCTGCAACGCTTCCAATTGGCAACACACAACAGCACCAAAAGCACACAACAGGCAGGCAAGAGTAGCCAAAAACCTGGGCCAAGCTCAACTTGTTAGCCGGAAAACCGAACACCAAACGAGACAACAGAAACCACAGCAATAAGAGTTAGAAACAAGTCGGTCTGGGGCAAGGCTACAACGAAGAAGGGATGCTCTATATATAGCAAATATATTATGGAACAATGAAAGTTGAAAAGATCTAAATTTTCTCTAAAGTATAACAATGAAAACCCATTTAATTTAATAAGAAATCTGAATATTTGCTCTGAGTAACCATTAGAAAAATTATAAATTAGCTTATGATTTAAATTAAACTTTAAATATACTTTAGTTTTTTTCCATAAAGGATAGATTCCCCCTCTGGTAAAAGAATGTATGATAGAATATACCCAAACAATTTAAGAAAATATTAAAAGTCATACAGCTATGCTATGGTAAACGCAAATTTTCACGATTAAAAAAAAACTTGGTACGAATTTTGCGCGATTTGCGATAACCAGAGCATAGCTGTATGACTTTTAATATTTTTTAGTCATTATTCAGTCAGAATTATTCAGATATTTCTGATTTGTTGTTTGTCAAAAACTATTCAGAAATAAATGCATTTCAAGGCAATTTTCTGTAAAGAAAACTTCAAAGTTTTTGGTTCAAAGTAATTGATTTGAGGGGAAATATGGTTTGTCTTGGTCTACGAGATCTACGAAAAAATGCATAGAGTTTTCTTCCCCGAAAGCATCTTCAGAGCGACTCGAATCCCCAATGGATGTACGAGAGTTTGGGTTAAGCAGATGCAGATACTTTAAATAAGTTAAATGAATCCCCTCTTTGGGTTTTTCTTTATTTCGTTTTGTTGGTTTTTTAACCAAATTAAGTGTTATGTATTTATGTTTTATACCCTTTCCTGGAGCGGTGGCATGACGATGAGCGAAACCGCTTGAGCTTGGCGGCCACAGTTGGCTGAGTGCTGAGTGTCGACGAGTGCTTAGAGACGACTCCAGCTGTGACTCCTGCCTGCCCCCCAGTGGTGGCTGGCTGGGGAGGCCCCCAACTGGTGCTAGTGACCTTTTCACTTTTGTTTTCGTTTGCCTGACTGCGCCTGCCGTGTTTTGCAGATTTCCTCAAGTGTTGCAGCAGCTACAGGAGGATGGGGCGGACTCTGGGGCCTATTAATGGGTAGCAAACTCCACTCGACTAGCAGCCAACCATCTGCTCTGCTCTGCTCTGCTCTGCACTCTTATGCCGCTCGTTGCTCGATTAATGAGCTGCAGCCTGAGACAAGCAACCAACCCACTTCACTCTCTGTACACTTCAGTCTTCAGTTCAGTGCAAAAATAAAATCTGCTGGCCAGTTATTAAGAGTGGCTCGGGGGCTTGTGGCTTTAAAGATTTCGCTAAGGTCAGTCGGCGATGTTGGCTTGGGTTGGAAAATGCTACCAAGCAAAAGCAATCGACAGAAAGGTCATAATAGCAATTGACGGAGTGCTGTGAAGAACCTTGTTGTAGGGTCGAGACTCTCGCCGTGGAGGAGAATGGGTGTAACCAAACAATACGATCAGGTCGGGTCCGGGTCTAAGAGAGTTGTTAATGTCTGCTGCTGCTGCGGTGTAAACGGAGTGAGGCAACTCGGATAATGGATAATGGGCGATGAGCATGTAGGGAGAAGGTTGGGTAAGTTGTCTGGGAAATCAGTCTGTCTGTCAGTCTGTCTGTTGGGTAATCCTCAAGTAATTAGGGTGTTAAGTGCAGAACTTCAGAGGGAAGTCTTTTGCGGTTAAGCGGCGATGATCTCCATGGGGTAATATGTCTAATGATAGTGTTAAATGGGGAGAATAACTTCCCAGAGGATGTGCTATTCGAACTAATTTTGTTCGAAAATTGCAAACATTTAGTGGTTTTAAATGGTTTAAGTGAATGGCAGATCTCCCTCCAATTACAGCTTCATACACGCACCTATCTAGATCTTTGGTAACTTCCCCGACCCCCACCCAAAGCCACACTGAGAGCCGTCTAATTAGTATTTGTATCTGTCTAGCCCGTATCTGTATCTGTATCTCTCAGCCGAAAACCACTTCCAGGCATTGTTCAATAGCTCATTTGGTCAGCCATTAGAACACCTTTGAGCAACCGTTCCGTTCGGTTCCGCCTGAATGCCCCACCAGACAGCCAGCCAGCCAGCCAGCCCAGCCAGCACAGTGCTTAAGGTGCAATCTTCTATTCGATCGAAGGAGAGTGTTGCATATTGCTTAGTATTTGTACACCTTTATTGCCTTTATTTCACACAATTTAAACGAGAACCTATGCACCACATTCCACTGACGCTGGCAGTCAGGTAAATTGCATTGATTACACGACTCAGACCATTCAGACGACTCAGACTCAGACTCAAGCGAATCGTTGCAGCATCCAGCGGAAAATGCCAGCTTATAAGTTAAGTCATTTGGCTGCGGCTCGGCTTGCAATGGAAACTGCCTGCACAGCAGTTCAAAGTTATTTTGTACAAATAAATTGTTTATGCCTTTTTGATATTTTTTGTTTTTGTTGCCTCCGACTCCGACTCGAACTCGGACTCAGAGCCGGCTCTACTACGTGCCACTAAGATGTGCAATGCGAGGTGAGCAGGCCACTCGGACTCGGACTCGGACTCTGGCCAGGGGATTGGGTCTGAGGCCAGCAGGCAGGCAGCTGCCTTCTGGGGCCTGTTAGCGGGTGGATTATGGCTGGTTAGACACGCCGATTATGGCCGTACATGAGATACAGAGATACCCGTACATGCATGCTACAGTTTGGTTGGGCAATCCAATATTCTGTCTATTCTAACGATGCGTCATAGATGATGCTCTACAGAGGGTTGAGGCTACTCTCATCCATCCAACGATTTGATCGATCTTGTGCATGTTCTGATCTGTTCTGATCTGTTGTTGTCGCCTGTTGAGAGGTCGAGGTGGACTACAGTGATTAGATGGCATCGATCATCGATCATAATTGACATTTAAACAAGAACAACGTGGGTGGATAGGTCCCGACTTTGCTCGAGAGGGTGGCTGGCACTGTTTCGAGTACAATCTCTTTACGGACGTTGTTTTTTTTTTGTTCTTTAGCAACTTTAATTACTGGCTCTTTTGTGTAGTTTTCTTATACACAAAAATTGATCCGTCATGCCTGGCAATCAAGTTGCAAAAAAAAGTTATATTCTCTTTTATTTTATTACATTTTATTTTTTACTTATTTTTCCACTGATTGATCAGTGTCTGAAAACGAGTTAACTTCTTACGCAAAAAGATCACTCATTAAGTTCTCTTCTTTGGTGCTGAAATGATCTCAGAGGAGATGATCTCTCGTTGAACTTTATGGCTGAAAACTGTGGATTCTTTGCTCACTTAAGTTCCAATGATCTTCTTATGAAATGTGCATGTCATCCTAGCAATTATTCCATCAATCACACTTACAAGAGATACAAGAGCTATCTGTCTCTCAAGCAACTGCACAATCATTCTGCACACCTGTTTGCCCATTTAAATAGATATTTTTGCATGTTTTGTAATTGAAGCAGCTACCAGATTTTCCATTTCCATCTTAACACCAACTTGTTCACAGATGATCATCGTCTGTTGAGATCTAGACCAAACTCACACGAGAATCACACTTTTGTCACTTTTCCACGCTTCAGTTTTCTGAATCTTTTGGGGTCTTGGCACTTTTGCGGTTGCAATGAATACTCGAATACGAATACTCGAATACCTGAGACATTCAATTGCGTTCACTCACATGTTTGCTGTCTTGTTTTATGTTAATCAATTTTGATTGCAACTTATTTTGTGCTTCCATTTTAATTAAAAGTGCAAACTTCAAAATAAATAAAGTCACTTTTGTGTCGGCTTGATTGCACACAGTACAGTACAGTACAGTACTCGTACTGTAATTACCAAAGTCATAATTTGCATAAAAATGTAATTTGCCAAGTCGAGCGGTATTTTATTTGTTTCTTTTTTTTTGTTTTGGGGTGCAGACTCTTTTTCAACGATTTTTAACACTTTTGCAATAATTGCACATCGATTTTCCATAAACGATGGACACAAAAACTCACTTGTTAGGAGCAGCACTTGTTGCGGCAGCGAAATGATGCTGGGACTTGGACGCGCTTCTATCTCTGGTAGCCGCATCCGCACGTTCGGCTGCCAAAATAACGACTAACAGCAAATACCTTTGCCCAAAAGCCAGCAGCCGAAAGACGCCGAAAAAGCTGAGCCAACGATCCACCAAACCACCTCTCTTTCGGATTTCGACTTAGCCTATTCTTTGCTTCTTTCGATTTCGATGTCGATGTCGATGTCGAAGAGAGCCGTCGCGCAGGCGCCTTAAGCTCAGTTCAGCTCCGCTTCGCTTGGCTTTCGGTTTCGATTTGATTTCGCTTTCAAGCTCGGCCCGCGGATCGCGGATCGTGGGCCTGGCCATAGCTTTTGCTCTTAAACGTGTTTCGGAGCCCACTCTTACTCTCTTAAATTGCATAGATTGTGGCTGCTGCTGCTGCTGCGGCTGCTGGGAGTCATTGGTTCAGTGTGTCTGCAATGCTTATTTTTGTTTTTTGGCTTTTTTTTTGGGGGGGCTTCCATTGTCGTCAGAGCCAATATTTTAATGGCTCTTGCAACGTGACGTTTAAGTTATGATGAGATCGTTTTGTATGACTTGTATATACATGTGTGCATGTGTCTGTCCATGGAACGGCTGTGTATGTGTGCGCCTGTGTGCGGCCTGAAGCGTGCCCAGAGGCTGTAAAGAATGTTTTAATGTTTGGAGCTTGGACAGAAAACACAAACTTGTATTTATTCGACTTCGACTTCGAGTGAAGCTTTTCTGCAATTGGCTGTGGAAATGTCGCACATGTGGGTGCCGACGACCGGCTTCGAAGTGGGTTAAGATGATTCATGCTATAGGATGCTATAGGGAAAAAGAACTATGGGCTGACAACAGTTTTTGAGGCAAGATTGATTCTGAGTGTGTGGGAGATGATGAGTTGTGGTAAAATGTTGTAATATGATTGGAAATAATGTGGTTATACCATGGTTAAAAAAAGGTATATTCATTATACTGTATGAGGGAGGAGGATTTAGAAAGAATATATGAGAAATCAAGGAATGTAGAACTGCAGGAAAACTATTAAGGATATGCTACATGATCGAAAATAATTATATAGATAGAAAATAAATTGGTAGAAAATATAGAAAATAAAAAAGAAATATTAAAGAAAATATAATGCTAAAAAAGAAAACAGAAATACAGATTTCACACCAGAAAACCTCAAAAATCGAATATCTTCAAAACAATCAAATACAAAACCGTGGGAAACTCCATCCCCAAGCAAGCCTATAATGTCTTTACCCAGACATTTCCCAACTTAAGGCTCTAATTATAGGTTTTCCACTTCCTCATTGTCTGTTAACCTTCCACCAGATCCATATACTATTCATTATTCTTCCAATTACACTCATTCCGAACAATGACCTTCCTTACAGATACGTTTCCAAAGACCGATTTGGGTATTAGATCATTGTATGGCGGGGGGGGGGGCTGCCTCTCAGCAGCTCCAGCCCCCCAAAAAAATCTACACTCACGACATGGCAGAAACATTGCCCAATGCACTTTGCGGCATCTGAGGCGGCTGCGGCTGCGGCATGTGGCACCACTCAGACAACAGGCTCCTGCAGCACTCTGGACCCGCACTATTGGCTCCACTCGGGGCTCCAATCTTGGCTCCACTCTGCGCTCCACACTTGGCTCAAATCTTGCCTCACTCCTAGATACAACTCCTGGCCCCACTCCCACTCCCACTCCCAGAGTCAGCTGTTGTTCGGCTCTGTGTTCGCGGACAAGTGCACTATAATTGGCCTGCAAGCAGCGGCGGCATGCCCCCATGCGACTGCGACTGCGACTCCGTTGCCAATTCCTGCAGCAACAACAACAACGACACTGGCCAGAAATCAATACGCAGCTTTTTATGGCCTGAGGGGGGGCACAAGGTTAGTAGATTTGTGGACTTTCAGTGCGTTCGATTTCGATTTGGTTTTGGCTTTTGGTTTTTTGTTTTTTTTTTCGTTTTCGTTTTCTGTGTCGCCGTTTCTTGTTGCTCTTTATGGCATTTTTCGCAGCGATCCGATCCGATCCGATCCGCAATTATGAATGGCCCGAGCCTCGGCCCAGGTTAGGCGGTTGCTGCTGCATTCTAAATGTCAATGTTACCGCAGCTCCAGCTCCAGTATCTACGACTTCGAGTACGAGCACGAGTATCTCTGTGCATCTATGCATCTGCGCGATATTTTCATTTTCATTTCCATTTTGAGTTTCGTTTTCATTTCGGTTTTTTTTCTCTTTTTCTTTGGCGGTGATTGACTTTTGTGCGAGGCGGTTTGGTATCCGAGAGCTCATGTGGAATTTCCGCTATTCACGACGACCCACCTTAAAAGTCACAGACTCCGACTCCAATACGACTTTGAGATTTTGATTTGGAATACGAAATATGTATCTGCCGCTGTAACAGATACTCTAAGAAGGGGTCAATGGCCAGAAAGAATGAACTTTGGGAGGTTATATTTCATCTCAATAGATATTTATCTGCAAACTAAAATCCGATTGATATTTTGTATGAAGAAATTTTATTTTTTAATTAATCAAAATTTTGTTATTGGATATTTTAACTATACTTGTTATACGGCAGCAATGAATGCGACCTTTTTTCCGGTATTTTCTTTTGTGTTAACTTTTCCGACTGTGAATATATTTATCATAAATTTAACGTCTGTAAAATTCTTCATGTTTCCACCTAAAATTGAGGCAAATTTGGGCTACCAGAAAACCAAAATGTGATTTTATTTAGAGCGTTCTAGAGCTAGCGAACTTTTTGGCATTAATCAGGGTCAAACTCTGTTTTAGTAAATCTTTTAAACCTTAATATTTAAATTAAATCTTTTAAGCCATGATATTTTAATTAAATATAGATATTTCCTATAAATGTAATATAACATATTTCGTATAAAGTGTTTTGTATTTAGATTAAATATAAGCTACATTAAAAATGTTTAATAAATTTATACTTAAGTCCAAATTAATTCATTTTAATTTCATAATGTTTTTATTTAAACCCCAAATATTTAATTCAAATAAATTCAGTGTATCTAAATAAAATAAATATCCCAATAAAATGTATAAATATAAGTATTTTATTTCTCAAATGATGTTCCTAAGTTTTCAAGCAGCTTGTATACATTTTCAAAGAAAATGTAAAATTCTAAAAAATGGTATAGTATAAAATATTAGTGTAAAAAATATTAGACTTGGCATTATTTTTAATATATATCGAAATTTCCAAGATATTTTATAGTTTCTATTAAATCTGTAGTACTTTTTTCTTGGCTCCTTCTGGCCAGTAAGGGTATCCCATCATTCTACCTGTTGCCGCCCCCCATTATGTGAGTACCTTGGTTGCATGTAATGAACAATTTCATGCACTTGGAGCTTGGAGCTTGGGGGCCATAAATAACGTGGCTGAGCCCATTGTGCGTTGGCTGCCACTGAGAAAATCGAATCAATCATTTTGCACACACGAAAACGGAACAGCTTGAAAAAAATGCAATTGTTTTCGATGGGAGGGGGGGGGAATACGAGTTGTGGGGTGGAAATACGGACAGTCCGTATTATGACAGCGTTAACAAAGCGCGGCCAAATTAAAGTGTTTAATTAACACAGAAAAAAAGAGTTCAACAAACACACAGCACACGAACAGCAAGAAAGAGAGGCTCGACATGCTCAAAAATCGCTCATACGCTCCGTTGAACTTCGGCAAAACACGCATGAGGAAAGACTAAGCCACCAGAGAGTGAATACGACTGAATGCGAGTGAATGAATGTGAGTGTATTCGAGTATGCCAAGGTGTACCAAGCTCTTGATTAATTGTGCAATTGCAATTGAATTAAAAGCGTGTAAATAACTCGAGCAGCGAGGAGGAAATCAAGAGAAATATTCAAGGAGGAGCAGCGTCACCTGATATGCAAAGGAGGGGGAGGAGGCAGAGAGGGAGGGAGGGAAAGTCACGGGAAAAAGACAACCTGCTGAACGGACAGACCACGCGGACAGACGAGCCGGACAGCGGGTTAAATTGAATTTATGGTAAATGCAAATGAGCGGGAAACAGAAAATAACAAGAAAGAAAGTTTCTGCCTTAGATAGGCGAAGTTTTAAATACACTTAAACTTGAATTTTTATTCGATAAGCTTCAGCTAAAATAAAACTAAAATTAGTATAGTTCTTTTATGAATATAGTACACTGATCTGTAAAGATGCTTCAGTCAAATTCAGAAGGAAATTGTTAGCTTTGAAATTAGTCATTATTTGTTGCACTATTTTATGAGGTCGAAGATGCTTCTTTCTCTACTTAAAATCGTCATACCCCCTTGATAGGGTGTTCCCAGCCACATGAAATTGATTGAGGCGACTTAAATATGCAAAAAAGGAACAAAACACAGATATATGCAAGATATCATAATGTATACATATCTCTCAAGAGAAAAAACAAAACATGGAATAAACTTCGCAAACATTGTGCACACGAGCGAATTGCTCTCTGGCGATTACGATTAAACACGCTTGTAAATACTGGATCAAAGCCAGAAAAAACAGCAGCAGAAATACAACAAGAAACATAAAAGAAATACTGCAAAAAAATATACGAAAGATATTCATAAGTCAAGCTGCTACTGCATCGAGGTCGAGGCGAAGGCGACCCAGGAAAGGCTTCAGCAGCGACTTCCACAGCCACGAGGAAAACAGGAAAGCGGTAATGGGAATGCGAAGATTTGATGGAGCCACTCAATAATAGAGTTTTTCTCGATGAGCTTCCGCTGGAGATTGGAAAACACTTAAAGGAGAGATAGAGATACTGGGAGATAGAGAAAAGAGTGGAAATGCTTAAGGGGAGAATATTTTGATCGAAATAAATAAATGCAAATAAAGTTCTAAGAAGCAAGAGAGAAGGACAGAGAAATTGGAACTAAAATAGCATAGAAATTGGGGTAGAATTTTCCATTAAGGTTATAATCCGATATAATATAATAATATAATTTTTTTGTAGTTTGTCTATATTTTATTTTTTACTTTTTTTATTTATTTCTATATTTATTTATTTTTTCTTCAGGACAATTGATCATAATAAGATACAATCGAAACTTCTGACTGTATTTATAGAAAGCCTTTTTCCATCCTGCACTTATCATCTTTTGCATTTGGTCCAATATACCCCTTAGATGCCAGGGTAACCATATCGTGCGATAAAAACTTTTCGCTTTTCTCGTTCAATTGAATCCGCTAACTGTTCGACTGAGTGAGTAATGTCCAAAACGTTGACAACGACACAAATCTAAGGAGGGGGAGTTGTAGCAGCAGCATACCTATACCTATTACTATATATATTTATATAGAGATGTAGGTATATCTATATGTATAAGCAATCATCCGTATCCGAAGCACACACACACTTGAGTACTCGACGGCCCACGACAATATTGAACGCGAACGCACTTAAGTGCCTTCGTCTACAGCTCTATACATAGCTCTCTAGCTTCGATTCCGATTCCCTGCCCCTCCCTTGCCTTCTCCGACACCGACTCCGACTCCTACCCACCTTCCCTCTCAAATACCTCAAAGACTCTGTGGACTGTGGTTCCGTGCCTTACATTACTCGACGACGACGACTCTTTACTGATTCGCATTAAGCCGCGCTGCTGCACGTTTCTTACATGCCAATGGATATTTTCTATATGTAGATATGTGTAGTACCGATGTATGGGGCTTTTTTTATGGGTTTAGTTTTGTGGTCAAACGGGTTTAAATTTATTTATGATTGGATTTGATTTTATTAAAATAAAACGAGCAAAAAGCCCCACATACTCGTATAAAAAAGTGAAACAAAGTCAGCGGGCGGTGTTCGTAATTGCCACTGCCGCAAGGAGTGCTGATCAATTGATGCGGGTGTTGAACGGTGGAGCAGGAGGGGAAAGATCTCCATCGCTCTCGGGGGAGCGATCTCTAATGGCTAATACAGTTGTTAGACAAAAGAAACATTGATTTGAAGCCCGACTTCCGCATTGAGGCTAACGAAAAATAAATAAATAATAACTTACACACGAAAACACGATCGACTTGATCATCTCAAGATGAACATAGACGTGGAGGTGGATGGATGGTTGGTAATGGATTTTTTGAAGATGGAATGAGAGTGAGAGCGGAGGAAAATTGTGAGCTTTAATCAAATGTCGATTGCCTCCACATTTATTTGTTTCTCTGGTCTGATTCAGTGAGCCATTTGTTGGCGCAATGCCTTGCCTGCCTGGTGAGACTCCATAATTGCCTGCCCTGCCGACTGCGAAATGCGTGACAACCACTAGAGATGAGAGCGTGAGGCAATCAGGAAGAACGTGAGGCTTCTGCGTGGGAAGTCCAGTGAATGTGTGATGAAAAGTACGAGAATAAAACGTAAAAGATGAGACATCTAAAGATATTTATTTTCCATTTGAGACAGTAATTGATTGGAGAATCACAAGGCACAAGAGTCTCCAAGGAGAATAATGATGGATGCGTTGATGTAAGGTTTTCAATTAAATTCTATAGAATGGCATGTCCCATTGGAATATTTGAAATTTGAAAGAGGAGGCCCTAGGTAGAGCTAATATAATATTGCTGAATTATTTATTTTGCTTTAATAGAAATATTTAAGGAGTAAAACTGTCTGAGATTTGGATACTGGGATATTCTCCAGCGCACTATAAGCGATCTGCTCCATTCTCTCACGCTACCATCCCCACTGGCAGATGATACCTCGTACCGCCTTAACCGTGTCCACATTTTGTCAGCGATTTGCACAATGTGCACATGCCTCTTGCCTTTTGCATTTTGCCTGCTACTTGTACTTGTATCTACTATAATTTAGCGCTTGCCTTCTTGCCAATACTCGCATTGTGTGCGGCTCCAGCTCCAGCTACAGCTCCAGCTCCAGAGCCCCAAACGACGACTCCTCCTCTGCCTTTTCCTCTCAGGCTTCTTTTTTTCGCTTTGTTTGGCAATTACAAAATTTGTAATTTCAGGTGCGATGCGCCGCGGGAATCTTAAAAAACGGAGTCGTCCGTCGTCTGTCGTTGGTCGCTGGTCGTCTGTCGTTGCTGCTGTCAAGAGACTTGCGCAAACTCCAAATAAGAAATAAAACTCGTTAGAGCTTGGATCGAGGCGTCTATCGTCTATGGTCTATGGTCTATGGTATCTTTGGTATATGGTAATCCATGTAATCGCTCTAATCTTAACAAGAATGCCGCACCGCCGTATAGCACTTTGAGCCCGCGGCAAAGAATGTCAAAAAACTTTCATGAAATTCATGAAAAAAAATGATTGCCCTCCAAAATTGGAGCCAAAAATTGGTTCAAAGAGAAGTGTATGCAAAAATTGTTTTCTTGCGGCACTCCTCGAAAATAGTTTTTAGTCAATGCGGTAGCCATGTCATTTGGGGCCCTTTTGTTGCGGCTATCTATGGCTCGTATCTGCACACAATGCCCATTGAGAGGGTCTCCGGAGTCAGGTATTTATCAGATATCCAAAGCCCATTGTTGGATCCATTTTTAATGTGTAGCACCACGGCAGCGGTGGGGGGGCGGGACCTCGTCTATAATGACACTAAAAAACATGATATTGCGGTTTTTAGCAAATCCAAAAACTATTCATCTCATCTTTCTCTTGAGTCATTATTGGGTAGCATTGAACGGTTTGAATTGGCGGTGTTTTCTAGCCACAAACTGCTGACAATGATGATGATTATGATGCTGCTCATAATGACGATGATGGGCGCTGTTTGATGTTTGTTTTTGTAGTTTTTTTATTTTTCATTTTGTGTGGTAGCCATGAAATTTGCATAGTAAACCTCTCCTCTTTCCGCCCGACAATTGAAATCCGCTCCTCAAAAGGTTAAATCTTAAATGGCATTTGGATAATGCGATGATGCCAGAAACACACAAAAAAAAAACCAACACCAAGTCAAACAATTGAAATCACTTGGCTTCAGATACAGATACAGATACAATTGCGGATGGCAGATACAGATACAGATACACAGTACAAGAAGGGGAATTGATTTCGTTTTCGTCGCTTTTTATTTGACTTAACATTTAGCCCTGATTGATGGGGGCGTGATAAACTATTTTGCATTTAAAGGTGAGGTCTGATTCGGTTTTTGGGTTTTCGGGTTTTTGGGCTTTGTTTTTGCTCGATGGGAAGCCATAAAGGTGAAGATACATTTTGGGGGAGAAGCGAGTGAAGAATGGGAAACCATTCCTTAGATGGAAATGTTAACAGATGACGGATTGATGGATATGCAGATAGATAGATTGATACTTGGGTGGGTAGACCGAAAGATCTATAAGAGGGGATTTTCTGAATTCAAGAAACTATTAAAACTTTTAAACAACTATTCAAATCTACGAATTATAAACCCGAAGATCCCATCCATTACACCTTAATCTTTCAATTAAAAACATAATTTTTTGGTACACAACTTTTTCAGGATGGCTCTTCAAAATGTCTCCAGACTCTCTTGAATTTCTGTTGAACAACTTTCAACACTTTCCACCCCACATCTTACAACAACTATTTCTTTCAATAAACCACCATAATCCATCACAATTGATCACAATTTCAAATCACCTTTTTATTCAATAATTAATTAATGTTTTCCATACCTTTCACTCGGCTCCTCCCAGGTCTTTAATCTCACTTTATGTGCAGCCAATCCCACAGCCAGATCGCCCACAGTCGCCTCACAGCTCTTTAACCTTGCGGCACAAATTTGGCACATGCCACACGGGCCATGATTACCCCTATATCATCATAAACAATCGGCCAGACGGCCAGCTTTTGGGGGCAACACCCCTGCAGGTCCATATAGGCCTATCTGCCATGTACATATCTATAAGTCTCCCGATCTCCAGCACTCCTCTCTCTGGGTGTCTCTCCCTCTAAGTAAGATTAATGAAAACACATGCAAAACAAATGCGAATGCGTAATGGCGGGGCGGAGTGGTGGAGTGGAGTGGGGTGGTGGTGCAACCATGGGAGGGGACAGGCTCCGAGTGACACAGAAATCGAGTGGAGAGACCCGGCACGTAATTGAACAAGCTCGATTGTCGCCGGAGTCGAGTACGACTGCGAGTACGAGCCGCGTCGAGTCGGTGATTACTCCAAGTCAAAAGAGAGAGAGAGAGAGAGAGAGGGAGAGATAGTGGTACAGAGAGTGCAAGAGAGGGGGCGAGGGGTGTGTTTTGCATTCGGATTAGCATAAATTCAAGCCTGGCTCTCGCTGCGAGTGTCAATAGGTGTGTGTTTGTGTGTACGGCAGACGCCGGCAGTAACTAATGAATACATTTGCATGGGCATGGCGGTCCCAATGTACCACCCCTCCCCCTCCACCACTCCTCCACCTCATACTTCTCGAAAGGGGAAGTGGGCCAGAGAGAGAGAGATGAAGAGATAAAGAGGTCAGCAGCTGATCTAGCTAATAGAGATGGCACATATGTATGATCGATATCATCCGAGAAATATAATCGAAATAAAAATCGAAAAATTAAGAAAAATAAGAGCTATATATATTGAAAAAATAATTTATATTAATAAACAATACGTTATCGTAGAAATACTACGAAAATAAAAATCGAAAAATTAAAAAAAAAAAAGTTAAGAACTAGATAAATTGAAACAATTATTTATGTCATCAATTACCAAAACCAAAAAGAAATCGAAGAATTTAGTTACAGATAAGAGCTTGAAAAAATCGATAAATTGTATTACTAATCGCTATATAGAATATTAACGACATATTAAATAATTTTTCTAGGAAGGAATCATTTCTTGGATAGTAAAAAAAAATGCAATTACGAATACAATTTTTCTTTCAAGCTTTTGGAATTATTTCATTTAAATAAAATCCTGTCATCTTCTACTTTATTTGTTATTTAATTATAATCGATCTCATTCTCGATTTATCGATGAATGTACATATTATTTTATTTTTTATTATTATTATTAAGTTCAATTTTATTTCATATATATATATATATAGGATATAGTATCCTAACGCTACAAATGCTAACTTATTTTTATTGCGCTAGTCACTAAAGATATATAAATCATTTGGAAGAGTATCTATCTAAAATTTATACCTATACATTTACATTTTGACAACAGTAAGTACTTATAAATTAGGTGTTTTTTTTATTTTTTTTTTTTTAATTATTTTTTTTTTATATATTTATTTTTTTTATTTTTATTATTATTATTGTATTGTTTTGTATTATTGTATTGTATTTTTCACATATTTCATGTTCAGGCAATAATCAGGCCAGCATCAGTCAAGCAATATTTGTTCCGATCTTTTTCTTCTTTTGCAACATAATCACATCCCCAATCAGCTGTGCCCCAAGCTTGCGCTTATCCGCATTCAAACAAAAGCTCTGGCGAGAGCTGGCGACTATATATTGCTGCACTTCTCGCTCCCACACTGCACTGGCGACTCTCTTGTTCAGGCCTTCTCATTCGCACTGTTCAACGGAGATAATTGTTTCGCATTCGTCTCGCTGGCAAGTCACGACATGACTGCATTCCACACAGCAGAGCAGAGCAAAGAAGTGCAGATCGGATCGTAGCAGAGTGAAGCAATTATAAACAAATCAACGCAATATACACAAAATTGTTTCTTTGGTCGTTGCACTCACGGAGAGCAGCGCCACTCCACTTCGCTGCACTCGAAGCCACTTCCGTGTCGAAGAAAAAGGAGCCGAGGCTGCAGCTTGAGCTGGGAATCAGGGTTACCTCAGGGAGGAGAGCGCGCGCATCCTTCGGCGCCATTAAGCTGACAAATTGTTATCGGGGCCGTCGCCGAGTCTCAAAGTCGTAAATTAAGAGTCACTTGCTCCACGGCTCCACGGCAGATACGATAGGGGATTGGATTGCCATCCGCCGAGAGCCTTTCACCCACTTTCGGCCACCAGGGCAATGCATCATGCACTTGTCAGAAAGTGAAAAAATCAACAACAGGCGAATCGAAGGAGGAATGCAAAACGAAAATGGGTATACTCTACCTCCTATGCATACGATATTTTTTCGCTCAATGATGATCGAATGATCAGCAATAGGTACAATCATATCCATAATATATTCATGGTACAATTTATTTATTATTATCATTTATTTATAGCCACAGATCCACTTCCTCAGGCACTTCTTGTATAAATTAAACGACTCTTCCATTGAGAAAGACTCTTCAACGAACGAGAGAGAATGTGCGGTGTTGGGGGAGGAGAAAGCGACGGTGGCTGCTGCTCCACTTTTGGCTGCGTTACGCAATCACCATCACGTTGCCGTCTCCACCGTCTGCACTGTCTCTCTGTCTGTCTGACTGTCTGCAACGCAGTTACAGTTACAAGACACTCGAACAATGCTCACAAAAAGAAAGAAGCAAAACAAGACTCCCTCCATGCGTCTGGCACAGTCCCCCTCTCGATTCCCATCGTCTGCTGACCCAAGAGTGGACATCCCATGTTGCTGATTGGAGTTTCATTACCATCGCAAGACGCAGCTCCAAGTCGCAGTCGCAAGTCTGGCTGCTGCCCCGTTCCTCCCGATCCTCCTCCTCCTCTGGGGGGATATAAATCAAATGGCCTGAGACAATGCATCAAGTGAAGGCGCTGCTAATGTCGACCCTCTCTCTCTCTCTCTCTGTCTCTGCATCTTAAGTGCATCTCTCTCTAATGGTTTTAGCTGGGACAAATGCCACAGATATTGACATTTTCCGTTTTCATTTCGCTTCATTTCGTTTTTATTGTAGGTTATACCCTTTAAGGGGGGTATTATGTTGTAGAGCAGATTGTTTGGAAGCTTAATTGATCCTTAAAAGTATATAGTTTTAGGATGAGAGATAGATTATATAGACCAGCATAGACAGCAATGGTTTCTGTATGAACCTGTGAGGACTGTGAGATAAAATCCCTGTATCATATATCTGTTATTGGAAAGATTAAAAGTTATATTTTGCAAGAAAAAACTATTCCATTTGTCAATATTAATTCACAAATTCTGTGTAATATGATGCTATATAACTCAGACGAATCTTAATCAAATCTCTGAAAAAAGAACAATCGAACACACATACTTTTCTAGGAATTACATTATTTTTACTGCAGATATTCCAATCAATTAAAATATATAAAATAATAAATAAAATATATTTACAGATATATATATATATTATATATATCCATAAATCACACCAAATCGGATAAAAGTTATCCCACAAAAACGACAGATCCCCAAAGGGTATCCATTGCTTCGATCTCTCAATCTACAACTTTCTTTCTTTGTTTTTCAAATGATTTCAAATCTCCAAATTGACATGAGAAACAATTTCGGTTACGTTTCTCCAAGATTTTTGGGGAGAAGGGCACCAGCTCCACAGGCACCAGCTTTTTGGGGCTTTTTGGGGCTCTTTGTGGCTCTTTCTTCCTCCTGTGTTTTTGTCGCTTTGACATTTTGTAAACACTTCCGCGTGCTCTGATTGTTGTCGTTGTTTTTGTTGCTATTTTCTCGATGTTGGTATTATTGTAATTGATGGTTTCATTTTGTGGATTGGCTCTGATTTCTGTTCGTGTGCGTGCGTGTGTGTGTGTGTCTCTGGTTGCATTTAATGACGGTTATTTGTGGGTGATTGTGTTTAGATGACAATCGCGTGAGTGGTTTTTCGCCTCGGGGGGAGTTTCGGTTGAACTAAATTATTCACATGAATTCATTATAAATCTCTTAAAATGGAGTAGGAAATACGTGAGAGCGTAGGTCATTCATTTACTCTTTCCCTTGCTTTGGGGTCATCATTTTGGGTTTTATTTGTAACAGCTTTAGCAAGGGTTACTATCTGAAATATCTCGGTTAATGGTCACCTTTTCTTTACTTTAGTAAAAGTCTGAATCTGAAATCTATCTGGAAGTTAGGGGTCATATTTTTTGATATTTTCTCTTAGTTTGGGGTCGCCCTTTTTTTCGATAATTTTTCTTAGCTCGGGGTTACCCTTTTAAAAAGTATGTTTCTTGATTTGGGGTCACCTTTCTTCATAATTTTTCTTAGTTTGGGTTAACCTTATTTTTTTAATAGGAACTGATGATCAGAAGTATCCTTAAGTTAACTATATACTTAATTGTAGATTGCTGAACCCTCTTAATGCCGTGTAAAAATCTGTGGCTCAGCGTCACTTCCTTGCACTTCGATACTCCTACCATTCAGCTCTTGCGATTCTATCCTTCCGTTCAATCATAAGGAACATACCTCAATATCCGTGACCTACATATCGGAGAAAGAAATTCCAAGTATTTATTTCATATTTATTATTTATTCCACACCGAAGTGATGTCACAACTTTTCCATTTTCAAACCGTTTTAGGTTTCCATCTTCCTTTTATCCATCTTCCCTTCAACCCACAGTTTTTGTTGCCCCTAAACTTGAATTTCTCGAAATAAGAGATGACTATATGCCTTCTTCCGCCTGAAGGTTGAATGGTAGGTCAGGGCTGCCTCATTTTACTCAACTTCCTTGAGGGAATCCCCTTGAGATTCGGTTCCTCGACCGCTTTCAGTCATTTGAAATCGCATCGAATTACCTTGCTGCCTGCCCATCCATCTAGCCATCCATCTATCTATCTTTTTATCCAGTATCTATGTATCTTAACAACAAACGACAAGAGAGTAATTACATTAATCCACTGGCACGCGCCGTTGCGGCTGTCAGCGGCTTCTTCAGCGCGCACCTTCGCACCTTCGGCTGCTGCCTCTCGAGGTGGTGCGTGCACCGCCCGCAGCGCCATGAATATCAAATAACCAATCAACGGATAACAAAGCTGTGAGTGTGTGTGTGTTTTTTTTTAACACTATGTAATCCAAAAGGCAAAGGCAAAGAATCAATCAATAGGATGGGGACAAGGACGAACCCAAATCAATCAAAAATCCAAAAACTTTTGTGTGTGCCGTGCCGCACGCAACAATATTCGTTTACATGCAAAAAAGGAAATCCACACAAATTTTAAACTTTTGTTGAATGTTGCGATGTTCGACCAACAAAAGAGGTGACAAAAGTATTCATAACCCTCTCAATAGGGGTGTTTGTACCAAACACCAAACCTCCCCACTGGGCAAACTTTTCGGAGGCGACAAAATCAGGATCCTGGATTGATTATCCCAAATGCAAATTGAAGCGAAATTCAGTTTTTGCGCCCAAAGTCATTTGTCAATGTGACAAACTGGCCGCCAGGCATCGCCCGTCTCTTCTTTTTTTTTTTTTTTGCGAAAATATGTGCGAGTCTGCCGCTGAATAATTAATTTTCCATGTGATATGGCCAGTGCTTCCAGGGGATTAGCCTGGACATTGGCTACTCCATGCGATTTCCCCGCCTGTTTGCACAAATGTTTAAGTTGTTGTGTCAACAGGAGGGAGGAGGAGCAGGCGCAGGAGCAGGAGCAGGAGAACATCAGTTCAGAGAAAGAGAGACACAGACGACGCAATGTGCTGATAATTAATGATCCGAAACATACACATATATGTACGATATGATAACCCCCGAACAGGATACCATGGACCGGACTGCAGTGGACCAAAGGTATTAGCATGATAAATGAGCCTCACCTCACTCTCACTCACACACACTCTCTCTCTCTCTCTCTCTGTCTCTCTCTTTTGCTCTGCTAACCCACTCACTGAAAATCGCTGAAAATTATGTAATTGGCCAACGCATTTGGCCAGGTTCAGTCCGATTATTCAGTGCCCCGTCAGGTTGTTGTGCCAGAGCCCAAAGATGATTTATCTTCATCCACCTCCGCCTTCAGTCCACGTTTATCTGTAAGACATCCCAGACCTGACCCAATTCGAGTTCTGTTCGGTGTGAAGCCACCCTTCTGTACTGCGTCCTGTACGGTTTTGTCCTTTGAGTCGTTTACTGCATTATTGAGCAGCTGGCTGCTGTTTGAGGTGACAAGCACGCTTCGCTCCTGTAAATATCCTTCTGGGGATGCGAGTGTTCTTTGGGTCTCCTTTTTTTTGACTGTTATTGGCCTTTCGCACCTTAATGTGGTCGCATTTGTGCTGATGGCTCTAAGAGAGTAGTCGATGCGGTTGCTGCTCGAGTTTGTCTAAGCGAATTGGTCCTGAGCCACTCTCAGGTCAATAGGGATAGAAATAAGTGTAGGTATAGGGATGAATGCGTGACTCACGTAAAGGTAAAGGTTGAAAGAAGAGCTAAAGGCAGGAAGGTAAGTATTCGAAGCCCTCTCCTTAGTGATCCAGAAAGATCTATAGCTATGAAGGGAAAATATTGAAGAAGGAAAGAACTAAAGTAGGAGAAATAGTATTAGCAGTGAATGCATAGGTAAATCGAACATTATGGAAGGATTCTAGTAATCAAAGGCATGTGTCTCCCATCTCTAACTCGAAAACTAATCGACAATCGACAGGAAGAGCTCTCCCTGTCTCACTCTCTCTTCGGACCCATCGCGTAAACAGCTCACGTGTGGCATGGCCTCCATCACTGATTGAATTACGGACAAGTTGGAATGTGCTGCTGTTGCTGCTGCTCCCAGGAGAAACTTTTTTTGCAAAATCCACCGCTGACACCTCTTCTCAAGCTCTCAACCACTGCCCTCCCCCTCCCCTTCCCCCACTCAACTACTGCCCTTATGTGCCCCTTGAATAAACCCATTTTCCGATAACTTTGGAAACATGACCATTTTAAAAAGTTTTGCTGACAGAAGAAGGACACAAAGTCCCCAGCAAATTGGCTAGCTCTCCAGAGAGAAGAGAGAAAAACATTCCGCATGTGTGGGTTAGTGGGTGAATCCTTTGGTGTGTCCTTTGGGTTGGTTTGGGCCTTGGGTGGGTTGGCCTTTATTGATGGTGTCCATTTGGTGGCTGAAGCAATCACCCATCCACCTGTTGGTCCACTATTAAGCTGTTGCGGAAAAAAAGGTTCATTTCAGGGGCCCTTCCATCTGCAACCTCCTGCCATTCCACCCTCTCTTTTCTGCGGTTCCATTCTCTCTACCCATGCCCATCTTTCATGAGTTTTCCGCAACGGGTTTTCCTCTTTGGGGGGGTGTTTGCTGTAATGGCCCACGTACGCGTTTTGGCGTTTAACTTTTAATTGAATTAGATCGAATGCATGTGATAAAATTAATTGAGGACCAAGGTCTTTCTGTTAACCATCCTTCCTCTCTGGCCTGCCTCTGGTTTCCTCCTATTTCTCCCAGTGTTGTCTGCTACTTTTCCTACAAGTTTCTCCTGCTTTTCCTTTTATTTCTCCGCTACTTTTCCTTCTGCTTCGTTGCTACTTCTCCTTCTGTTTCGTTGCTACCTCTTCATTTTGACAGTTGGCAAAGTCTGAGCCACTTGACCGAAAGTTTTTAATTGACTTTCGAGTGTAGACTTTTACGCCCATAGGCTCTAACACACGACCAAAACTGTACAGCCAAAAACCACGGTAGCCAAAACCGTCTAAACGTCTAACCATCTAACTAGTTTGCATGTGTATCTCCCTCCACCCACCCCCCCTTTCTACCACCTTCGTTCACATGTGCTTCCTGCCCCTTTCTCTGATACCACTAATTTACCCCCGCCTCTAATTGCTGTTGCCGATTCCGGGATGCTTTTGCGTTGGCCCGCAAAAACTTTTCGAGTTAGTTTGCTGCGGCATTTCATTAGCGGTTTCGCTTTTCGGTCCTGGCTAACGAGTCGCCCCAAAAACGTGGCTGGTATCGTATCGAATCGGCCCCCTATGCGGGTTGATTGAACGGAGTAAAAGGCTTTTCATTTTTGGCTTTTCATTGGATGGGTTGTGCGCTTGGCAGGGCTTTGTTCTGGGGCGGGGGAGCTAAGCCATAATTTGTTGATGCTTTTATGATAAATTACCCAACAGCAGCCACAGCCACAGAGTCGAGAGTCGAGCGTAGAGAGTCGAGAGTCAGTAGAGCGCCCCAAACGAGCCGCAAGAGCCACAGCAGCCGCAAAGTATGCCATGGAAAAGAGTCGAAGACTTCTAAGGAAAATGTTCAGGGAAAATAAAGAAAAAAGTAAGCAAGTGAACCAGTGAGGAAGGGACTAAGGACTAAGCCAGGTAGTTGCCTAAAAGGAAAAGCTCTTGAGCAGGATGTGGGCAATTTCGAGTATTTTTCATAATTTCCGCACACACAAAAGCCCCGCAGTACCAGGAAGAACTTCCATCTACTGCTGCTTATTTATGGTTTATAATAAGCTGCCCGAAATTTTTTTCTGGGACCAATGAAAATAAAAATAAAGAAGAGCTAAAACAGACATTGACATCATTATAATAAATTTAATACTTTGGCATTGGGAGCAGATTTACGGTGGCTTTGAGCCGCCTCTCGCTAATTTCATCAAACATCAAAAGGAAACGGCAGCCAGGAGCCAGGCACAAGCAGCCAGCCAGCAGTTTCCTGTGACATTAATGTATGCAAATGCCATGGACGAAGGCACTGCGATTATGTTGTATGAATATTATCCTTTCTGGGATGTTTGTGTAACTTTACCCGAAACATACACAAAAAAAAATTTGCATTTTGAGGGAGTGAGGGATGGGTATGGGATGGTGCGGGGATGGGGATGGGGATTGCAATGCATGTTAATGTAAAATCAAACGACAAATGATTTTCTGATTTGCACGCGTCGCCTGCCATCAGTTGATTAATTATTGATCTCAAAAATTTGATTAAGTGAATGTCGTCGATGGGAAAACTCAAAGCCAAACAGCGACAGAATGAGTTCAACTGGAAGAAACACAAACGGGGATTAATTCGAAAGAGATCAAATGAATGAGGAATCAAAAAGAGGAGACTCTTTGGAGAGAAACTAAAAGAAGAGGCTATCCAAAAGAAGACCTTCCTTACAGAGTTTCTGAATAAACAAGGGACCTCCGAGAGCTCCTAAAAAAAATTATACTCAAACAAAAAAAATCCTGGTTAAAGACCTTTCGTAGGAACCCCTGAGAGGCGTGTCCGAAGCGGTCTCAGGACTGACCACAAAAATGAGCCACCAGAAGGGCGTATTGTGTGGGTCACCATCCCACAAAAACCTACACATGAATGGGAATATTCAGAACAAAAACTGAAAACTGAAAACCTGAAAATGAATAGCATTCAAACAAAAGGCAAATGAGTAAAAAATTGCGCGCAGGCGCAGAAAATTTAATTAAATCGAGCATCAAGCGCAGAAGCAGAGGCAAGAGCAACCCTCAAAAATGTAGAACCAGAACCAGAAATGACACGAGTCCATCAATTTTTCAGGGGAACACAATTCACGCAATTAGACACAGTCTGGGCATTACCAGAAAACCTTTTCAAAATATGCAAAATGTGGGTAGAGGAAACGTTAGAGGATTCGTTCGACCTGTCATGAATGACATGAAGGGAATCCATCCAGTACAGAGATTCCATTAAACAGATACGACACCCTGCTTGCACTCTACCTGAGTTTTCAGTTCAGATAAAAATCTGTTAAATATTCAAAAATATCAATCAGACACTTGAGCCCAACGAAGTGTGAAAGAAGAAAGCTTCATTTGAATATCGAATAAAAGAGAGCGATAAGAGCAAGTCAATGCCCGGAGACCTCCTCAAGCAATGTGTCCCATTATCATCATCCAAGGGTTCACATCAGGTCAAATGGAAGAATATCCAGAGTTGAAGTTGAAATTGCTTCCAGTTGAATGCCGAAAAAAACCCCTGAAAAATCTCCAAGATTGAGCTTCAGCTTATGAAAATTATAAGGAAAATAGGTCAGTAAATTGTTTGGGTCGGCAGGCGGGGCTTCAATGCAAATGTCTGGCAGACAGATTTTTCCCTTCGCATCAAAATGAAATCAAGTGAAAAAAAACGACAAAATGCATAAATAAACACAAAGAAAATCGGTAACAGAAGCTGTCAAATGTTGGTTTTCCCAATTGTTTGTCTAATAGCCTATTTACACTACAGTGAGTTACCTATCGATAACCGAGGAAACTCAATAACTCAGAACTGGTGTCTACACTACACAAAAGTTGAGTTATTGAGTTATTGAGTTTTGGCTTGCTGGCAAACACGAGTGTGCGTTGTTTTTTAAATTATTAAATTACGCAAATATGAACTTCGAGGAAACATTTATGTTGTATTCGGCGCAGCTAGAAGCAGCGATGGTGTGATGTATTGATTTGGCGACAATGTGTGCACAAACTGTGGAGTATTTGGATAAATTTTAAATACACGCATTTGGACCCTGGTAAGAAATTGGCATTTCATTTTCAAGTGCTTCTATTTTATAATAATATTGAATTATAATAGCCGCGATATGGATCATTTTGGGAGGAGGACGTTGCGAAGAACTCTGATGCCTTTTTTAAGGAAAATTTCCGCCTGGAAAGGCATGCGTTCAACATACTTGATGGACTGTTGCCCAAACTCCAAAAGAAAGACACTCCTTTTCGACTGACAATCCCTCTGTAGAAGAGAATAGCCATTGCCTAGGATCCTTTGCGGAATATCATACTGTAGTGTGTCTATTTGCTGTGTCAAACGCCATTTCATGAACATATATATAAATAAAAATTTAAAAAAGTACAATTTTGTTTCATTTATTTGCTTATTTATTTTTAAAAATGTGCCGAAATTCCAGGAATGCCTGTAAGGCCTTAAGTGACCAAACAAATCTCGTATCTAGGGATAAAATTGTATTAAAAGTATTGTTTTTAGGAAATATTTGTTTGTTTACCTTTTTTCTCCATAATCACATTTGTTTTTTGTTGTTTTTTTAGTGGTGATATTTCCACGATAGGCAGATCAGGGTTGAAATATTCGGAAAATCGGAAAACTCGACTGAAACTCAACCTAAACTCAACTTTTTTGCCACCTCTAGGGCCCCTATGCTGCCCCATGTAAATGAAACTCGAGTTTTGCCCGAAACTCAATAACTCAATAACTCAACTGTAGTGTAAACAGGCTATAAGAAGAGAGAGAGAAGAAAACTAGTTTTTTTAAGGGACTGGACAATTCTTGTGGTTCCTTTTTACGGTGAAGCAAGAAAAAAACCAACCCCTGAAATGCGTGGAGGCAAAGCAAACATGTTTGATGTTTAATAGGACCTTCAAACGTGTTGGGCGTGAAGGGATGATTGATCTCTCGAGCTTGTTGCAGTTGAGAGCTCAGAATGATGAAGATCGAACTTGTTGGAAAGAGCGAAGCGAGTGTACCCTAACTTTAATGAAAAGATCAAACTACTTTTAAAGGAAGAAATATATAGAACTAAAATAATATAGATCAAAGAAGGATTTTATCTAAGGAAAAAAGTTCGGAGTTTGAGTTCAAATGAGATTCCAGGGGAACGATCGAACATCGTACATCGAACCTTTCACAGTTCGTTAAAGGACAGTAGTAATATCTGTGAAAAGACTCTCCTTGCACCTTTCTACCTTTCTACCTAATCATAGTACCATATTTTAAACTTACCCTCATCCCCCGAGCTGCAACCCTTTTTAGCCACGACCCACGATTTGTCCAATTGTCAGCTCATAAAATATAGATCAGACCGGAGAGCAGAATCAATATTGCCAGTTAGTTTATGAGGCTGTGCCAAAAATATGAGAGGCCCATTAAAAATAAATCATTGTACAGGCGGCATGGCAAGGCACAGTCCCTTAACCCCTACCCCTCTACAGACACAACCCCTAACCCTTTGGAATCGTAAGGACAGGGGCAACGTCACTCAGTCAAGTGTGCAAAAATGCATTAAAACAACGCGCACGCGACTTTTGAACAGAAAATTTTAAAAAAATATTTGCACTTCACTGGAGGCACAATGGTTAACGGGGTGGGGAAGGGGGAATCCTGATTTTCGGTTTGTTTTTCAGGTATGTGGATTGTGGATTTTTGTGGATATAGTGATGTAGTGCGGCGGCTTTTGTTTTTGTTTAAAACTCTTTTATTACCTCATATCGATGTCAGAGAGCGACTTTTTCTGTTTGCATTTCCGGTCCGGCCCTGCAAAAAAAAAAGGGCCCAGTGTGAAGGCTGAACAAAAGGCCTCAGTCAGTCCCTGACCTTGATTCGAAGCGAGGGAGGATTGAGCACACGCTGGTCTGATATCTTTATAAATTACAGCCAGTCCAAATATGCCGTCCACTGATTACCTCTAATTGGCATTCGATTAGGCCAAAGACATTCAATACTCGTCTGAGTATCGTATCGAGAAGTTGTCGCATAAATTTCAGAGTGAAACTGCTTCGTTGGGGGCGTTTCTTACTCTACTCTACGCGACTCGATTCGATTCGATCTGAATTGATTCTGATTTCGATGTGGCTGTGGTTGGGGTTGGGGTTCAGGTTGTGGGCGTCGTCTGGGCTACTTGTTCTACGCGTATCTTTGACGGTAGACTGGCTCTGGATCGGAGATGCAAACGTGAGACGTGCTATAGGAATCACGGCAGGGTATATTACTGAAGTTTTACTTTAAATTTGGTAACTGGAACCTCCAGAAGGAGCTGTCATTAGTACATGCGAAGGATGGAGAAACTATGTATGGGATAGTTTAGGGAACTTTTTACTAAAAAAATTTTTTAGAGTAGACACAAGGTGATTGGGTATTAATAAATAACTAAAATCTAGAAATAAATTCTCACTTAAACCTTTTTTACTAATGTTTTCCAAATTTTGGGTATGTCTTTTGTCTCAAAAATTTGTTTAAACTTATTTATAATGATTATTTCATATCTTTATGAAGCAACTTCTGATGAGGAAGAAGAAGAAGAAGGCTTAAAGTTGTTACATTTTCTCATGACATAATCGATCTAATGACCCTCAAACCAAATTTTAATCGGGAACTATTAAAAACTTGTTTAAAACAAAAATTTAATTTATATAAACCTACACATATATAATATACCTATACCTATAATATATATTTTATAACAACTTTAGGAAGATCATTCTTCAGACTCTTCAAGCATAATCTCCAGAATGATTTTATACTTGAGTTTTTAGTAATTCTTTTAGAATTTTCTTTGAGTTCTTTCAAGAAGAATATCTTGACTGATTTGTCTTTAGTTCTTTCAATAGAACCTCGAAGAACATGAATATTCGAAGAAGTTAGAGTAGTCTTTTGGATCCCCAGACATACTAATTAATAAAAAAACATATATAATAGACTAGTACTTAAAATAAAATCGGATTTCTTAATGGTTAAATTATTATCTTGAAAAGTAACTATCTTCTATAGTTTTAAAGTTACGATGCTCATATATCATAAACCACTTGAAATATCTATAACTTTGTTAATTTCATGAAATGATTTCATTCCAGAAAATGAATAGAGATTTAATTCGCCTTCAAAGAAGTCACATCTTTGGGATATCTTTTCGACTGCACAATCACGACTCACTTTCGCATCTCTGCTCCACATTGCATTCAAATGAGCTTCAAGTGTGACGGGGTCAACAAATGAGCATAGAAGTCGACGACGACGACGACGACTTGGAGGCGACGACTTCTAATGAACGAATAAACATGGAAAAAAGGAACGAAGGGGGTTCTTCTAGAAAGGGTTCCAGCATCATCGAATGGTCGATCAATCAATCTATGAAACTGTCTCCATATGCGGCTGGGCATCGGCTGGAGACAGCGTCTGCGTCTGGGTCTGGGTCTTTTTTCTAATTAACTTGTAACTACGACGAGCATCCACACAGCTCTGGCCACTCTGCGAAAAGTTTCGCTGGGTTGTGGTTGGGGTTCGGGTTTTGGTATCTGCAAGATACTTTGCATATCTGCGGCTCGAGTTGATCGCAACTTGATTTGCAGTTGGCGATTAGCGTCTGCGATTACATTTAAATGCTTTGCCACTGGCTTTGCCTTGATTGATTGATCGTCCATTAGAGTTTCGCTGGACTGGATGGGGGGATGGGATACGCTGGGATTTCGACTGTGGGCTGTGGGCTGTGGCCCGAGGCCTGCGGACACCAGTATGGAGTGCAGTCGAGTGAGTCAGTAGATCAGTCAGTGGCGGGGCATCAGGTAAATGCGGATGTTGTTGCGGCAATGGATCCTAACTAATGTGGGACTCTCGAAAAGTTGAAAACGTAGAGAACAGAACCTGAAATGTTTGATATATATCTTTAAGGAAGAGTGGCTTGAGTGTTGAGAATATCTTTGCTAAAAATCCGTGGAAAAGCTGAGACTGTTCTTGGGCAAAAAGAAATGCTGGGAATATCATTGGGAATGCTGAAAGCGCTGACAGAATGTGAATAGTTTATGGTGGTAGATGGGAGATGTTTGAACTGTGATAAAAAACTCTTCAATTGAAGTGAAAGAAGATTGGGTGTGGTAGATGGGAATCAGAGACAGGCTTAAAGGAAGTGGCAGCAGGTTTGGAATTTATTCAGCTAGAATTGGGTATTTTGTAGAGATGGAAATAAGCACTAAAAAAAGAATTGATTGATCTGCGATACAGAAGATATAAAAAATAACATGAAAATTTCTAGAAATACATAAATAACTATGCAGATAGTAGGAATTTCATTCTTCAGACGCAGATCGGACATATTGATGCTCGACACGCATAATGCTGCAAAAGCGAAGGCTTGAGAAATGCAAAAACAACATCCATTTCGTGTGCATGACGCGGCACGACTTAGATTTTTGTGGTTTTTATTGGACTGCTCCTAACGATAGAGCCCGAGTTTCTTTCTGGACGGGACTAGATAGAATTACAGAATCAGAGTATAGAATTATTGAGAAAAAGTCGAAAAACAATGTACATTGTACATATGTATGCGCTTACATACATAAGTTTTATGTTTACTGCTTTAAGTTTTAAAATAAAAATTGCAATCTAAAAATTCCTTCATAATTTGTATTGAAAAAAATAAGTGTTCTTTTTAATTTGTATTAAACAAATCAGAAATATGTTATTAAATATAATTTTTTCAATCACACATTTTAAATAAAATGTAGAGTCATATATTAAAAATCGAACCCCAAGTACCGTAAACTATTCAAATACTACCCCTACTTTCAACAATCTTTTTCTGTAACTCATAAAATATTTGACTTATACCCCCTTCCCCCTCTCCTCAACCATATCCTTGATTCCCTAAATACCACACTTTGCCTCGACCATTAGCTCTCACTTTCTCTCGTTTCCCCCTGAGAGAGAGAGAGCCCTGGAAGAGAACCACTCGCCTCGCTCTAATTGTGCAAATTCCCACAAAATGAATCTTATCCCACTCAGCCGCAGAAGGAAATTTCCTTTCATTTTCTTTACATTTTCTTTCGTTTCGGTTTGCTACTTGGACAAAAGGATTTTGGGCTTCGGCTTTGGATTTTTCCCAGCATCCCAGAAGGTAAAGAAAAAGGGTTGCACACACACACACACATGGGCAGACAATGAATGAAAGGGAAAATCTATTTTCTATTTTCCTCGGGCCGCCAGAGAAAAGCTAAGCAAACAAACAAGTAAACAAAAAACGGAACAAAAAAAGAAAACAGAAACAAAACCTAAGAGAAAAAACCGAAAAAAAAATAAAGGAAGGAAACTTTCCCCTTACTGCTGTCACTCATTGTTGCATGTTGCATCATCCTCCTGCGGTGCAGCATTGTTCTCCCCCTCTGTCCTGGTTCTCCGCTCGAGGATGGAAAGTGGAGCACGGCCAAGAGGAAGTGGAAGAGGAACAGGAAAAGGGAAAGGGAGAGGGAGAGGGAGAGCGATTCGGCTGGGAGGATGAGGAACCAGCGTGAAATCAATTTGCGGCAGCTACTTAAGTGCAACAAGGAAGCATTCACCAATGGACCCCCCCCCCTCCACTCCACTCCACTCCACGCTACACACATCAGTCGAGGTCCACTCTGAGCGATCGGAAATCGTTTGGCTATAATCGAACACGATTTGCCTATTAGCAGGCGAATACAAAAACAACCGAAATGCAAAAAGAAACCGAAAAAAAGAAATCAGCGGAAAAGAGTGGATGGAAGTTCACTTTGGTGACTATTGAATGCCCTTTCGAAACGAGTTCAGACAAGTGTCCTTCGACATCAACATACCCTAGTACTTGAGGGACGAAAGTTTCTACATGTTTCCTCACTCCTTTATTTTTAACGATCTATTTACACCGATATTCAGCACCTTTCATTTGATTTTATTATTATATTTTATTATTTATTTTTATATTTAATTATTTTACTAACTTCCTGAAGCCTTTCATTTCAGTGTTAATTTTTAATTATCTTCAAATTTTTGTAGTGATGAGTTCAGACGTGCCTCGACATCATGATAATTAATTATTAATATGTAATTAATTTCAATAATATTTTATATTAAATTATTATTATATCCTCTTTTTAAATGAATATTTTATATTAAATTATTACTATTAAATAAATTATTGATTAAGAAGTATTCTCCGTTATGTAGTTCATAATCATAATCACAGTCTTCTATACGACATCTTTAATGGTCGAACATTAATATATATTTGTAAAGAAAACTATATATATATATTAGATAACTTTTAGCAATTTTCAGATAACTCTTAAACGTATAAAAATCATATAAAAAACACAAATAGTTTTTAAATGTAATAAAGATAAAAAATATCTCTATTTTACAACCATCTCCTAAAACCCATAATACCCTATTTTAGGGTACCAAAAAAAAAAGGAAATGGCATAAAAAATGCGACACAAATTTATTCGCTCTTAGGGGCTCTCGCGGTGCTATGAAATTTAATTACCTCATCAGTGGAGAGAGGGGACGGGCGACACGAAAATTTGCATGCCACCCCCCGAAGTGCAACAACCCTCCCGGGCGACTCCCCACCCCGTCCTACCTTGCACCTACCACCCTGGTCCCCTGGTTGATTTTTGCACATTTTTGCACTTTGGCACACATTTCTCTGGGCCTTTCCTTTCGCAGGCCCATAAATTTTAATGGCAAAAAGCGCATTTCCAACAAATCAGAGGGGAGTGGGGGGCACCAGGGAGGTTGGGTGATAATGATTAGGGCATGGGATATACTCTGGCGGTATGATGTTTGTCACTTTAACGAGTGGGCATGCATAATTTCAATATCTAAATGGCTTCAAGGACACTTCCACCCATCCCATCATAAATTAAGCCAGTCCTTCGATCGATTTTTGTCCTCTTTTTAAATTGCAATTTGCATATGGCAAGGGAATGGGAATGGGGCAAGGGACGGGGGGTATGTGTAACAGGGAATGGTGTGTATATAATCGGGGGAGGGGGGAGTAAATGTTTGCATTTGAAACCCATTTAAGCCCCACACAAAAGAGAGCTTTTGCGTTGAGTGCCAGGAAAAGCGAAAACCCCCAAACGGACGAGGGAACCAGACCGGACCGCACAGAAGAGAAGTCTGGAAATGAGCAACAGCCACGCCCACACATGTGGGAGAAAGTGCTTAGAAAAACAGGTTGGGAATGAAACGAATGAGGAACACCCTATGAAAGAGTCTTTGGAGAAGGGAATGATGTGCCATTGAGGGGGAGTCAAATGTTGCAAAATTTCTAGAGATTGTTCTCTTTTCTTGGAAGATTTCTTGAGATTGTGGTCGCTTTTTCTTAAGATATATCCATGATGGAAATGTATTTATCTCCTTTAAGATACCTTTCCTTTACAGACTGCAATATCTGCTAAAGTTTTGTGGAAAAATGTGTCCTTTTAGAGCTGTTGGAAGCTCTTCTTTCGAAAGAAGCAAAATTGATCTAGACGGGCAGTGACTAGTGCATTAAAAATAAGTTTTACTTGTAGTTTTACAAGGAATCAATCAAAATAAAATACATGGTTTGATTTAAAATCATAAAATAGCCCAACAAAATATAAGAAAATAGATTATTTTTAAATAAATCGATCTATCTTAGAATCTATGCTCTCATTGGGCGTCCAAACACATAAAAAGTAGTACGAAAAAGCAGAGATATCTAGCTTTAATCCTAAAGACTTAACAAATGGCTGCGTAAATAGATAAATAGATATGAAAGAGTGTGTTTCAATACCATTTTCTTACATTTTCTACAAATTCTGAAATGTTTCATTGGTTCCTTTGCTAAATTTCCATGAAAAAAGATACACCTTAATATGAAACCCACTTAAAGTTCAACCATAAATTGAGTTGTTTAGTGTTTCCCTACATATATCAAAATCAAACCATCAACTGCTCAAAGTGTGTTCCTTGACGACGGAAAAAAGTCATTTTCCTCCAAGAGGCAACTAAAATGAAGTCGTTTTTCCCTCCATAGAGCACTTATCGCGGAAACAATCAATACGCTTTCCCATTGCAAAGCAGCTTTAACTGTTTCTCGTTGCAGTTGCAGTTGCTGCTGCACTGCCCCACCACAGAAAGAGGGAGAGGGAGTGTGTGGCACAAAACGAGCAGTAGGTGGCATGGTAGTGGCCGTGGGTCTTGCAACCAGTTGCTTTTTTGTGTGGCCAACAGAACCAGAAAGCCAGACAAATGTGGTAGCCTAGAAAATCGATATACCGTGGAGTTGGCCCCAGCTCGAGCACAAAAGAAAAGTCCTGGCAAGCGAAGCCAATGAATAACAATTGGGGCAACCTCCAGTGCGGCTGTGGCAGCGAGAGAGGAAACTATAACCTAAGGAGGACACAATGCCACCATCGCCCGCAACAAATATTGAGGCGACGCGTCATTTTGTCGCGTACTGGCGCCACTTTGTTTTATTTATGAAACATCCCAGGCAGACAGTCGGGCAGGCAGGGTCTCCTCCAGTCCCCAACCCCCTTAAAGACCACCCCGCAGCCAGCAGCCAGCAGCCGCCAGCCACCAGCCACCACTTTCCTTTGGCTGGTCCTGCGACTGGGATCTCTCTGTCTCTGATTTGGAGCACTTGCTGAGTGTGTGTGCCTGTGGCTCCTTCGACTTGGACTTTTATGGGTTTTCTCTCTAGTTTTTATTTTTTTCGCATTTTTATTTGATATTTTCCATAGCTGGAGATTTGGGTCATGCCCCAGTCCCCAGTCCCCAGCCCACACGCGCATTCCATTCCTCGAAAGACATTTACAGTTCCTTTGGCTGATGTTTTCCACGGAAATTGAATTGTTTTTCCGTCGGAGGAAAATGCTTTTCCCTTGTAAACAACTTGTTTGGTTTGTTGAGGAGGAGTCTCGTTACGAGAGAGGAGGTCTAGGAGGAGTAAGACCTGCTACATCGTGACATGGTTTTTCCCAATGAAGTATTAATACGATGAAAACTCTGACAGCGCAATGGGAAAGCGAATTGGCACGGAATCTGTTGTAAGAGTTGTAGTTCTTTTATTAGCCACATTTGACTTTTATCATGAGAGATTTATTCCATTTAAATGAATCATTTGATGATAATGAATCTGAAATTGGAGAGAGGAGTTTCCTCTCTATTAACAATCAAACTTTTCCCAGCACTTCCAGCACAATCTCCCAAATATCTTCTGGTATGAGCATCCCCTTTCTCCAACAATTTACTCCCCTTCTGACAAAGGGCTTCCTCTAGGTCCAACAATTTTCTCCCCTTCTGGAAAACGAGTTCAGCACGTGACAATGGGCCAGGAAACATGTCTTCTAGGGAGACGAGGGTCCCCACTCCCTTAGAACGAGGTCAACTATTTGGCTTTTGCTCTTCTTTTTTTTTTTTGAGGGTGAGAACATTCTTCAACCGAAACCGGAACAAGAGTATTCCAAATGCACGACTGGCAGTGACAGAGAGAGGGAGATCCAACAGGGATGGGGGGGGAGCCTGACCCACAGCGACAGAAAGCGGGAGGCAGTCATGAGTGTGTATGTGTGTGTGTGTGTTCCCATTTGGCAGGTGTCTCGCACTTGCAGCTAATTGCCGTCATTTCGTGTGCAAATTGTGCACAAATAATTGACGTTGCTGGGCTCCCCTCCTGTGGCTCCTCATTCCCCTTTTTAGCCATGGTCAAGGTGTTCCACCAAACAGTCATCGCCGCCTTTTTTTTTGTGCCGTATTTTTTCTCCGTTTTTTATTGATTTTCAATGAAGCGCAAAACCTTTATAATTGACGGGAACTGACAGGCAGGGCGGGACGGGGAGGAGTGGAGAAAGTGTACAAGGTCAGGGATTGGGATTGCTTTGAAACGATTAGAACTTAATCGATTGAGGTGTGTGGAAAATAAAATGCATTTCTGCAGCTTAGGGAATGTTTAAAATGGAGAAAAAATAGCATTAAAAATGAATTGCTTATTCTACAGATTTCTAGATAGAAGATCTCGATCTATCTTTCTAACGAACGTTTTTAGAATCAATCACAGAATCATGCATTCTGCTAATTATCAAATTCTGAACAAAACTCAGCGAATGATCTCAGAATAAGCATCATTTAGGGATCATCGAATGATCCAAGCAGTCATCTATAGATCTCTATAGTAGCATTTGTTCACTGATGTTTCTAAAATCGATTGTAGGATTGATCATCTTAAGAATGCAATGGCATTCCCATGCGACGAACGCTAAAACAATCTTCCTATAAATTATTTAGCCAAAGGCTTTATCCAACGAAAATAGAAAATATTCAATATTTAAAAATATTTATTAAATACCAAAATATTAATTTTTAAAATAGTTGAGAAAAAATTATGATGGTGAAGAATGATTTGAAAAACTATTAACCGATGACAGGACGGAGGATTATTGTTCTCAGAACCATTATCGAAAGGTGATCCACGTTGGAGATTTCCACTTAGATTTTAGTGTCTCTTATTTAATGGGAAATATTCTGGAATGATCTTCAAAGTGTCGAATAGTCTTTATGATCCATTCTTCGAATCATAAAACAAACGATGATAATTCCCAAAATATATCAATAAAATAAAAATGTTTCTAAAACAATTGTTCCTCTAGAAAAACACGCATCGGAAATATGAGCTACAAAATATATCTTTAATTTTTCAATACAAAAATATTCAAAATAATGGACTTGTTTTTACTTTGATCATATTTTGGACTTATTTATTATTTATTTATTTAAATGATCAAACTATTTATTGATTGATGTAAAATTAAGTCCACGATTGCGAATAGTTTCAATTGAAAAATAGGAGAGTTCTTAGGAAATAGTTCATTATACATACGACCCCAACGATCATCCATAGATGGTTTGTAACAAACATTCAGTTCTTAACTTGGCTACATTGATGGATTCAAATTCCTGATCTTTCTAATTCATAAAACATTAAAAGGTTACCCTTACGTTATCCCCGATCTCTGATCGCCAAACTTCCTGGAATGCCTGATGCTCGCTTCCTTACTCTACCCCCTCTTCCAGCACCTCTTCTTTCCTCTTCCCATCACCCCCGCAAAAGGTAATTTCTCCAAGTCACAACTCAATTTAGTCGCCTCTCCCTGGCACGCTTCAATTACTGAATAGGACACACATGTCAGGACCCCCAGGCCAAGGCCAGGGCAGGACACGACATTTAAATGCTCAAATAAAGTGTCAAAATGTGTGTTGAAAAAAGGCTCTTCCTTTTTTTTTGTCTGGAAATTTGTGCGTGTGCCGACAACTCAATTAAGGATGAGAGATAGGAGACTGAGGGTGGGGGAGGATCCTGCGGATGCAACAATTAGAAATCTCACCGCCAAAGAGAGAGATGGAGAGAGCAGGTAGTGGTGGAAGGGAAACAGCGGGTGCCCCTTGGGCCGCACTTAGTTACGCAACATTTGCTACCAGATCCCGCGATAAGGACACTCGAGTGTGTATATCCTCAGGGTTCAGCACGGGTCCTTCCGCGCGTTGGCGTGGGGCAGGCGTTTGACAATTTTTTATTATTTTGTAAATTTAAAATGCGTTAAAGAACAGCTGGCCCTCAAGGATCCGTCGACACTTTTTACCACCTAAACAAAAAAGAAACAGGTCTTAGAAAAGGGATCCTAGGAAGCTCCTTCCCTGTCTTAGTGCATTTCTTGTTTGAAATTAAGTTGTGGCACATTTGTCTCGCGTTTCCTTTGCCCCAAGTGGCAGCCCATTAATTTTCTGTGGCGCTGTGGCACGTGTGTGTGTGTGTGTGTGTGTGTGTATGCCAGGGATATACTGTGTGGAGGGGCGCCTCGTGTGTCCTTTCATATTCCGTAATTAGTTGCGCACTTCTAAGCAAATCGTTAAGCGCCAAGCAATTTGCTAACTGGATGGAAAACTCCTACAAGTTCTTCTACCTCTAACCAGCAATTTCCATCTGTAGTTTTCTACTCCTCCTCCTTCTTTAACTACTCCTCCTCCTTCGTTAACTACTCCTCCTCCTTTCCAGGCTTTTTCCTTTAGGTTTCGGCTCTCGCTTCATGAATTATTTAACCAGCAAAAGTTTGGCTTTCCTTCTTATTGGTTTATCGCAAAACTTTGAATAATCGACAAAGAGTTACCTCTGCCCCTCACTCTTCTCTGTCTATGGTGGGGGGGGCGTATGTATTGTGTATCTTTCACCTCCAATATCTGATAGATATCCACAGGAACTCGGGTTCTGGCTGGGGAGGCTGCTCGCCCCAGCATGCGGGCCAAAGCTCAAGTGCAAACAGCCCAAAGTCAAATTCTGAAGCGTATCCCCAACACAATTTGCGCCTTTTGTGGCGAATGTGAGAATAGATTTCAGGGAGATTTAAGAGAGAGGAGAGGAGGGAGTTCCAGAACTGAATAGTGGGTAAAGGAGGGCTTGGGTTGGGCTGGGGTGGGGTGGCCATGAGGAGAGGAGGTGCATACATGCAGCGAAGGCTGAAGTGCTTTAAATATAGTCGGGGAAACTATATTTCCTTTGAGGCTTTCAGATACTCTTATCATAGAAAAGAGACCTGCAAATATTTTGGCGAAAATGTTGTTAAAATATTCACAGAACGACTAGTGGAAACAGGTGGAAAATTGCCATGGAAAAATGCTAAAAAGGTTCGATGGAAGTACTGAAAAATTCTATATGGAAAAGATCCATGAAGATTTTGAGAAGGTCCAGAAGAACAAGTAAAAATAGTCCGGAAAGATCCTTAGCAAAAGTATTGGTGAGATCTCTGGAAAGAGCTCTGGAAAGTTCCCTCAAAAAAGCGCTATAAAGATGTTTGGAAATATCTCTGGAAAGAGCTCTGGAAAGTTCCTGAAAAGAGCCCTAGAAATAGCAAAAAAAAATATAATAAATAGATTGAAAGAAAAAAAAAACCATGAAGAAGGAATTTATAAAAATAGTTCTAAATTATATTGTTTATTATATATATTATAGAAAATAAATGGGGTTGAAGGAACTCCATTTAGCAGTTTTAAGTACTTGAGCAAATTAAAAAGTTTTGGAAAAAGTTGTGGCGACGTCTACAGGAAGGAGTAACGGAATGCTTAAAAAATTCTCCTTAAAAGTTGACTAGAAAATGAGATGGAAAACGTTGAACAGAGCACACAAAAATTATTCTAAAATACCCAAAAATATATAAGACATTGTTAGCCCATCTATACTCCATCTAAAAGTCAAGCGACCCCTTCGAGATGTCCTGCAAAAAGGAGCAACCGTGAAGAGATTTTGCAGCGCAAAGTTTTCTATGGCCAGAGGCAGGTTCTAAGCGCTTGGTTCTCTGCATGTGGATGGCAGAGGACGCACCTCTATGAGGTCCTGGCCTCTCTTCCTGTATCCTCAGGCGCTCCATAGCGCCTCCTCGACCCCCCGGAAAGCCAAGTTAGTGGGTAAGGGGCCAAAGTGGAAAGCGCAAAAATTAAATTTAAGCTGATTTCAGATTTACGAGCCCCAAAGGCGGAGAAAAGCGGAAAAGCAAAGGCGAAGGATTACCCAGGAAGGAAAACGGAGGACAGGAAAATCCATCTGACAGATATGTCCCGTTCTAATTTGTCTCATGTCCAGAGAACAGATGGAGGGAGGGCCTTGGATTTCCACGTAGTTTTTCCCGCAGATTTTCGCTTTCGTTTTTTTGTTTTTCTTTTTTTCAAGTTTTACAAATTTTTTTAATTAAAAGTTTTTTGCTTTCCTCTGCAAAAAAAAAAGAAGACAGGAAGAAGGGAAAAAGATGACGTTTTCCGGATAAGTTTTACTTCGAGGTTTTTCCCTTACAAATTGGTGGGCGGGGGAGTCCCTGCTGAGTCAACTTTTTGCCTTTTTTTATTGCCCAAATATTGGCCATAATTAAGGCGATAAAAAAAATGACAGTCGCCCCTAGAAAAGAGCGATAATTATTTCTTTTTTTTTTTTGTTTTCTTCAGAAACCTCTGACATAAGTCTATCTCTTTCTGTGAGTCTATGGGCTCTCTTTTTCTCTTTCTCCCATTCCCATTCCCTCTCTCTCTTGCTCTTTCTCTGTTAATTTGCATTTTAATTTATGGCCGCCTATAACTTTTATCGAAGGAAAAGTCGTCTTTGTCTTTCTTTATTGTCCTATAAGGATTGCAGGGGATTTCCCTACCTCCCGCCGAAAGGCCGAAAGGTCACACAGCTGCTGGACGGGGGTCAGACGGACGTCATTCGGTCACCATGGGGTATGCTGAAAGGCAATTAGCAAGGAGGTCAAACGTTAGATATGATTCGGGAAATGGGCCTAGAGGATAGGAGAGGGTTAGGATTAGGGCCCGTCAACAGCTGTGGGTAGGAGAAAAGCGATGGGAGAATAGGAGGGGTGAGGGAAATAGAGGGGAAAATAGAGCAACTGTCATTTTGGATAAGGAAAAAAGATCAGAAGGTTATGATGAGAGGAACGTCCAGAATCAAAGACGAGAGAACTCATGATACCTCATGAATTCATTAAGGAATGATCCTTGTAAAGGTATTATAATACCAAAGGCTGTGTATTTTGTTGTTCGATGCTGGGACCGACTCAGCGGCCCAAGGCAAGACGAAGTGAAAAGCGAGAGAGAAAAGAGAGCTCGTGCCCTCGTGCTTTTCGGTGCCTTTAAGCTTCCTCTCTTCCGCTCAGAAAGAAAGAGAAAGTGCTCTTTCACAAACCCCAACCTAGCTCTGGCACACTCTCTCTCCCTTCCTCTCTCTCTGCCGCCATCTCCTGCCCCTTCCCTTGGTGCTGTCTCTCTTCTAATGAACACATGTCAATTAAGGCCCAAGTCTCGTGTCCGCTGTCCATCGAATGAAATATGTTCGGCCTGGTCCTGCTCCTGGCTCCCACTCACTCCTTCTGCCGCCGCCCAACTCCAACTCCAACTGCAACTCAAATTCGGACTGCGACAAGAGTCTTGCGTGTGCTGTGCCTCTCTTTGATGGCCTGCCTCCTGTGTTACGTTATGTCTCTCCACGCACAGTTATGTTCAGAAGAGGATGGATGGAGTTGGCGTGGTGGTGGGGAAGGGGGTTGGGTACAACAGCGACAGCTCAGACATGTTCGCCTCAAACCCCTCAAAATGCGAGCAGAAATGCAAGTGTCTCGCATTACAGCTCTCGCTCGCTCCATCTCCATCTCCCTCTAACACGCACGCGCACCCAAGAAGGCAGAGAGACTCCGCGTCTGGGAGCCTGATTTATGTCGTCGAGTGTGTCGCGGGTGTTGCGTGTCACCCCCACTCCCCCAACCCCCTTCGGCAGCGGTCAGTGGAGCGGAGCAGGCGATTTCCGCTTTAATGTAATTTTGACAAGGCATCCACAAGCGCGTGATGGGTGGGGGGGGGACGGGTGCCGTCATCTAGGAAATGTCATGATAAATCTTGCTTGGATTTCCCCCGCGCGAATCGAAACCGTTACAGTAGCAGTTTTTGCGCGGATTTCGATTTCATTTGCTTATCGTGCGATTTGTCGTTTGGCATGTTTCGATTTATCTGGATTTGGCGTGGTATTCGATTACCCGATAACTCGATTTTGGGGAAGCAGTCGAAATTAAAGTTGATCGAAATCCCCCCTCTCTTCTACCACAGTCTTCTCTAGAGTGCCGTTTCCACTCGTTCCACTTGGCAGTTTTGTTTCCAGCTCTGTTTCCATTCCTCTTCCCATTCCTTTCCTTCGAAGACGCCCACCAGTCTGTCTTTCTTCTTATCGCCAATGCTCTCCCTCTCCTCTCTCTCTCTCTCTGGAGAGTCGTAAAAGTTCTCCTCTGTGACCCGTGCAGTCGTAAACAGAGATTGACTGATTGATGCATTGATGAGGTCTTCATAATCTCACTCTCTCTCCTTCCACTCAAGTTCCACAGAACTCTGATTGAGCTCCTTCCACCAGAATTCGAGGGAGAGAGTGTTCCTTCCACTCAACTTTTAAGAGAGAAAGAGATCATGACGAACATGTTGTGTGGTCTCCAGTATTTACCGTTACCTGTGCACAGTGGCGCAGGTTTGAAGGAGGTTCCCCTTTTATAAGAAAACACACTTTTTAGATGATAAAAATACATTTTTGTTTAAAATGTATAGTACTTTATAAACTTAAAGAAATACACAATACTACCTCTAATACTAATGAAACTCATTATCAAAAGTATTCCCTAAAGATTACCCAATACACACATGGAAAAACTTTAATTGATTGATGGCTAAATTGATTAACCCATAAGCTGTGGCTGTGATTGATTAGATCATTGAACTAGAACTCGAACAATGATGTGTACTCATCCGTCGTATCATAGGGGGCGTGTCAAAGGGGGTGGATTGATACAAATCAAGATAAAAATTGGTCTAAAACTCCCACAATTTCGAAATGAATTAGTGTCCGTTCCAGAGAGATTTACGATACCGAGACTGAGCTTCACAGGGCTTTCACTATCAATATAAAGAGTCATTTGTATTATCGGCAGGAAAGTAGGATTATTCCGCATATAGAACATTCCCTTTCTTAGTAATTTCTCAAAATATTCTTTGGAAATACGCTGACTCGAACAGAGACGCACGGCCAGCGTACTTATTTATCGCTGGGGGGAAAATCGCATTAAATGCAAAAAAGAAATAATATTGAAACTGCAAGAAATACAAGTAATTAAATAAAAAAAAATTATATAGAAAACCACAGCAATAAAACGTGCGAAGCAATAAAAACAATGGAAAGCGAAACGGCACAAAAAGAGAGGAAGATCTCGCGAGAGAGAGAGAATGCTCCAGATAGCGCCCATTGTACTGGGGGAGTACTATGGGGCTGGGGCTGAGTTCTTTGTTGCGCCGTCAGTCTGAAAAATCGAATCGAACGCGACGGGACATCGAACCGCGGACCGGGATTAACGGGAAAAAATGATCCAACGAACTCTGGGATAGCTCCGAAAGCTCCGAAAACAGGAAGGAATAAAGAGGGACTAGAAAGAGAGACCCAAAAGCACTAAACATCTGGAATAATGAGCTCCTACAGGACCCTGGTGGACCATGGAACGCCGCCGCCTCACCTCGTGGAAACTTCCTCCCCCAAGACCCTCCATCGCATGATCAAGTACTGGCGCAACAGTTCTGGAAAGATAGCAGGACTCCGGAAAAGCGAAAGCTTTGCGGATTACAGGAGACACTCCTCCAACTCCTGCCTGGGCGCAGGCGGAGTGGGAGGAGGAGGAGCCAGTGGGTCGGGCGGCAGATCGAGCACTCCAAGCACGCGGTACCAGCGACTGGAAAACTGCGACAATGTTTGCCTGCTGGCAACACCAACCACAAGGTGAGTGGGCCTTCATTGTGCATAGAAATCTTTGAAGTTGCAGCTGCCTCTGCTGCCGCCCCCCTTAAATGTGGGGCAACACTTGCAGCTGCAGCTTCTTTGGAGTATACCGCCCCCCGTGGCCACACATGCGTTTATCTTGTGGGATGCTGTGGCTCTTATCAGCAGAGGCCGCGTTGATAAAAACAAGTGCAACACGCCGCCGCAAACGCTGTGAATTCTCTCTGTGGTTTGTGGATGCCATTTGGTGGTTTGATTTGCTCTTTTACTGTGTGTGTGTGTGTGTGGGGCCAGAGAGAGAGCTGCTCTCTCGTTGGACTTCCAGTATACACAGACAGCAGACAGCATCCACAGCATAAGCGCGTGGTGGAGCATGGAACGTGTTTTTACACTAGACCACAAAATGTTGATGATATGACAGGTTCATATATTTTTTTATTTATGTAAGTTGACGGGAACAACTTAAAACAGTAAATACTCTACAAAATTTCTCCAATTTTAATATATTACTTCTATAAATAGAGAAAATATTCTTTTACTGACAATCTGAACTAATCGAAACGAAATAATAGTCAACTTTTTATGGTTGGTGTGTCTGAATTAATTGCTTGGGAAGATAGTGTAACAAATATTATTAGTAAAAAGTATTATTCATAATCCACGCATTTCCACACTTAAACCCATCTCCCACTGGTCAAACTCTTTGTTGCGCAGTGAAACAAACCAACTGTTTATGTTTTCATTCCAATGAAAGAGCGCGAGAGCGGGAGAGTTCGAGCGCTCTCTCTCTGGCGCCCGAAACAAAACATATGGAGCTGTATGGGTCCCATGCCGGTCGTTGGATTTGTTTTTCTTATCTTTCGGCAGCCGCGCAGAGCCGCCTTCTGCATACTTTTGGGGTGCCACCAACGCCCGCCCGCCGCCTTGCAACAACAACAGATACTATGCAAATATAACTGCATTCCGTTTGGTGGAGGGGGTGCACGGGCGGCTCTTTTGTATTTGAACTGAAAATTGTGTTTGCTTTTTGCCTAATGCGGGCCTCTGTCACCCCCTCCCCCACTCCATTCGCAAACAAACTGCGCGCATTTGGAATGCAACCCCCGCCCCCGAACATGCTATCATACTGCAACTGCAACTGCAACAGCAATAGCAGCCACCCACACTCCACCCCGACTCCAAAAACAGGCAGCGACACAGACACACACACAGCCATATTCCTTCCAGTGCACTATGGTCCCAGAGACCACTTTTGTTGGCAAAAATTATTTTTTCTATTTAGTTCTTTGTATTGTACATATAAAACCAATAGAATAGGAAGTGGATTTGCAAAAAAAACAATGGGTGTGGCACCGCCTTTTTTTAGGCATATTTCAATTACACTAGGCAACACAATTTAAAATTTTTTTTTTTTTTTTGCTGTGGCGCAAAACGACTTTTTCTGATAGATTTTGGGATTTTAAATTTTGTAAGGAATTTTTGTTTTTTTTTCAAAGTGTAGTAGTTTTTAAGAAATTTTTAAAGTCTGGTATTGTTATGCATGATTTTTTCAGTGGTAATGCTTCTTTTTTTTCACATAACTTAAGTATCTCACGTCTGCTTATATTGAAATGAGCAATTCTGAAAGAAATTTTTGGTACGCAACTTTGATGGTCACTCTTTTCCCAATGCAGAGTGACCAAATTCACGTTATTTTGTTAACTTTGAAAAATGAAGTTTGGCCAACAAAACCGGTCGTTGTGACCATAGTGCAGTGCCGAGAGAGAGCAACAGCACAGCACAGCACTCTCTGAGAGGCCGTTGTGTGGATTCCATTGTGGAACCTGAAATCTGAGCTTCGTGCGCAAAGTAGCTTTGCGGCCCCTCGCTTGTACCGTTTTTTCCTTCGTAGCGAGTGGGCGTTGTAGCGCAAGGTGCTGCTCTTAAATTTAAATGTGTGTGACGTCGTCGTCGTCGTCGTCGTCGTCGGTGTTTTGTCGTCGTCCTGCGTCGCCACGAGTACGAGTGCGAGTCCGGCAGCGGCTTTGGAGTCCGCTACTCCTTACAGTTATAACGGTACTTCTTCAGCAGCAGCAGCAACAGTTGCAACGCATGCCGCAGCAGCAAAAGAAGCAGAAAGCAGCGGCAAAACAGCAGCAACAAATGTAAGGCAAAACAAAAAAAAACAAAACAAGAATTCGCATATTTTTGGCAATCTCTGAAAAAGTGTGTGAGTCGTGTGAGTGTGCGTCTGTGTGCGTATATTATCAGTGCATTTTCGTGATAGTGACAAAAGAAGCGTCAAAAAAAAATCGCCGTTGCGCGAAAGTGGATGGGCAGCAAAATGCCAGCACGTTCCAAAAAACAAACCAAAAAAAAAAGTGAAATTAAACAACAAATAATACTGTAAATAATAATTGTGTGTGCATAGAAATTACAATTAACGGCCAGTCTGAAGCAGCAGCAAAAGAGCAAGAAGAGCTGTTAAACGAAAGTGTTGCCAAAGTGAAATTTTGATGTTGACTTTTTTTTCTGTCGTGCAATTCAATTACAAATTACAAAATGCCATTAATATGAAGTGATGGAAAAGGATAGAAAAAAGTGAGAGAATAACATAATCATGGCAAAACAAATGTCAAACGCAATTCACAGACGGCAAAAAAAAACAGCATAAAAACCAGCCAATACGGCTCTAAAGAAAAAACCCAAACAAAACGCACACAAAAACCGCGCAAAACGAGAAATAATTTGTGAAAAGAGAAATAGCCAAAAAATAGCAACAACAAAAATGCAGAAAAAACTGTTTGGTGTCGCGATCTCTTTCTATCTCTCTCTCTCTATCACCCTCTATCTGTTTGATCGTTTTTTGCCGGTTTGTTTTTGTTGGAGTTGTGTGATGTTCGTTCGTTTTCGTAGTGTTGTTGCTGGAAGGAGTTGGGTGGAAGCTTGATCGCAGTGTAATTGTTGTTGGAGGCGTCTCATAGATCTCAATTTTTTCGTTGGCTCCCACTGCAGTTGCAGTTGTTGTTGTTGTTGTTTCTCTCGTCTCATGTTGCAGTTCGATTGATATGCGTCACGCATGATTATTACGTGTTGTAGTTGTTGTTGGCTTTTTATTATCCCATTGAATTCGATCTCCCCTATAGATCGTAATCGTCTCTCTTTCTTATGTGATTTATGTGCAGGTTATGTGACGCGATTATGCTTATGACTGCAGGGTGGAGAATGGTATGGGGGAAGGGGTTGGTTGTCCAACAAGTGGGAAACGGAATATGTTCGTGTGACACTTACTCTATACCCAAAGTAGCTGACTCACAAATCGTTATAAATCATAAAAAGTGAGTGCCATACAATCTTTAAGGAGATTCCGGACAGCTCTTTTTGGCTCTCGTTCATTTATCAGCGTTTATTTTTATTAGGGGTTGAACGATGCCACTTGAAGATCATGAACCTGAAACGAACAGGTTTTTTTCGGTTATATGGGATGAATATGTGATAAGGAGGGATCCCATACCGTGTGTGAATGTTTCATGGATTTATTTATAATTCCTCTGATTCCACTCGATGTGGAGAGAGGACTCTCTCCTTCTATATAAAAAAAAAGAAAGAACTTTTGCTTCTCTTTTGGTTTTCACTCGTTTCCGCATTGCAAAAAATGCAAATTAAAATTCACGCACACCAAACCCCCTCTCTTTCTCGCTCTCTCTCTCTTTGCCCTGTTCGTTTGTCCCGTTAGCTGACAATGTTGCACCCGCGGATGCTTCTGCTTTTGCTTTTAATACGCTTTTCGGGTGGGGTATTACGGTTTTGCATACCGAATAACTTAGAAATCCACAAAATGTAAGCCAAAATCTTCCGACAGATGCAAATTTGTACCTCCCCACGATCGTAGCTATATTCTATAGGTTTTACCGGGAAAATACAGGTTTTTTAGGGTAAAACTTTGTTGTCCTTGGCAGATATTTCCCTGTGAGAGTATCTACAGCTTCGGTCGCCCCCAAATCCCCATCTTCACTCTCTTGTTCATCGGCTGTTATCAAGCCTGTTGTTGCATCTGTTGTTAATATGCATTTGCCGGCGGCGCTGTGCATTTTGTGGCATGGACGGAAAAAACAACACGAAGCAATGAAAAATCTGCAGAGCACGTGAATTTCTTTTTCGACTTTTCGAAACGGGTTCTCTGGACCTGAAATGATTTCAGTTTTTTCCTTCGCCCAGTTTTGGACTGTTGTTGACTTTTCATTTTCGTTAAAAATTTTTCTCAATTTTTTGTTTGCTTGAGGGGCGGGGAAAAGCGTTTCATGGGGCAGTATCCAAGGTGCAACTTGCAAAAATATTTATTGGCCAAAAGTGTGTGGTATCTGTATGTGTGTGTATGTGGCTGCTGTACCATGTATCGTGTATCGTTTGGCACCAGCTGCAATTTGTGGAATTTCTGAATTTCAGTGCTCTGGAGAGATAACGGGGCATATGGGTTCTGTGAAGAGTTTTGTTGTAGAGAACCGCCCAGAGAACTAATGATGGATGATTGAGGAGGGAGGGAGTGGGAATATCAAAAGCTATCGACATGGGCTAAGTAATTTTCGAATTTTTAGTATTTTCGGGTTTTCCTATCGTTTATCATTAAATTTGATAATCATGGATATTCGAATGAATGTGAAATAGTTATCATAATTGCCTCTGAAATATTTAGACAGCTTTCAAATCGAGCATTTAAGTTTTAAAATCTCCCTTACGATCACTTGAGGGTATTTAAGCTTTTATTAAGCTCTTTTGTTGCTTTAATATTCTCCCTGATTCTCCTGTAACAATCTGTCCCACTTCTCTGCCTCTCTCTACTCTCTTTTTGCTCCTCCTTCCTTTGTGGCCTGTTGCACATACATACATACATATTTTTGTTGCATTTTTGGTTTAAAAAGGTAAACGACAGCTCATCAAATATTCATGCGAAAGAGAATGCGAAGGGGAATCTGATAATATTCGAAGTGTTTGAATCGGATGTCAGATGTAAAGAGAAAGGCGGGGAAGGAGTGTGGAAGTGGAATTCCATTCGAGACGGACGGCGACGGCGGCGAAATGTAAATGAACTCGAAAAACAAATTGGCCTTGTCCCCCGCGCACATGAAGATGCCCGATAATAACAGACAGACTGACAGGAGAAGAAGTGCAAAAAGAAGAGCACGAAAATAGCCACAAAAATAAAAGAAAAATATAAGCACAAAAGTAAAGAACGAGCGAATACAAAACAAATGGTAGAGAAAAACAGCTGCTTTTTGGGACAACGCAACATTTGTGGTGTTTCTTCGTTTCGTTCAACTCCTTCTCTCTTTAAATCTTTGGCTATCTGGTGACCCTCCTCTTTCAGTTCTTTCCCTTCCTCTGCTTCTGCCTTGTTGTCCCATTCATCTTTTGTCGCTGTCTGGCCCATCAATTGTCTTGTCATCTCCCTCCCGCCCTACAGCAGCTCTTGCACTTGGCCCTCTCTCACACACACACACACAGAGAGAGGGTGCTGCCCACTCGAGAGTTCAAGTTGAAGTGCAATCCGCACAAAAGCTAAGCTCAGACAGAGAGACAGAGAAAGAAGAAATAGAAAGAAGAGATAGAGAGAGAGAGAGAGTGCAAAACCTTGCTGTGTCATTCGCCCTGCATTGATTTTGGATTCTGTCCTGCACAATTTACCGTTTTGCCAATGCGTTTTTGCTTTTGTTGCAGTGTTTTGTTCGCTGTCTTATCTCGTTTCCCTTTCTCTCTCTCTCTTTCCTTCTTTTCCCCGCAGCCACATCGTTTTTGTCTGCAGAGAAAACACACGCGAAATTTTATAATAATTTATGGGGTGTGTGCCGTCGCGCCGCTTTCGCACGATGGGACGCATGGCGATGGCCCAGTGCCAAAATGTTTGTGGATTCGTGCAAATGGCGGGGGGGATGCGAGAATGTGATGAGAAAGGGGCAATAGGCAAATTGGAGAGGGGAATGTTGAATGGGCTAGAAGAAGGCAACGGTTAATGGGGATTGCGATTAGGAGATGCCAAAGAGTGTGAGTGTGTGAGTGTGTGTGTGTGTGTGGGGAGGGGAAGCTGTCTCGAGGAAAGGGTGAATGCTCCTTCCCCAACACCTTCCTTCTCCTCCCTCTCTATTCCAATGTTTACTCCCCTTTTATTTGCTCCATATTTTCCATCCCGTCGGCGGATTTTTGTTTACGATCTGTTAACACCTGTGCGAAACACACAAGAAAACCAAAGGAATACAACCCCTTGCAAAGCAAAGAGTTTTCCCCTACAAATTATGCAATTAATGTATTTTTTTTCTCATATTTTTATAAGATTTAATGGGATTATTATTTACGGCAACATACGCGGATATGAAGGTCGTCGCGTGGCAAGGATTGGACTTTGAAGTTTTTCTTGTTTACTCTCAGATTAAAGGGAAATTCCAGGAAATGGGGGAAGAAAAACACAGTTGCAATATGGAAACATATTGCCTTCAAGGTCAAGCTTGAGGGGGGGAACATGCGTTAGAAAAAGGGATTGCCATGAATAGATTCTTGGGGGAAATTCGATACAGAATTTATGGAATTTCTTGAAAGGTGAATAATATGATGGGGGATATTAATTGGAATTTTCAAAGATAATTCTAAATATAGCAGGATTATTTTAAATTATTTAATATAGAAAATCAGTGCAGAAAATCCACACAGCAACAAATGCTCTATAAAACTTCTTAGATACTAAATATGGCTTTAGTTTTGGGGAAAATGATATTCCAAGGTAACTGTAAATTGATTTGAGGCATTTTTAAAACATTTTTAAAGCTTATCAGTAGTTTGGGAACTTGAATGGAAACTAGATAGTTGTTTATGTCTGGAAAACATAATAAATCAAGTTTTAAAGCCAAATATGGATTACTTTTGGGATATATGATATGCCTTGGGATGATAAGATCCATTTTCAAAGATTTTCAAGTGAAAAACTGTCGTTTACAACCGTATCTAACTGAAACATTATTTGAAAGTCGATTAGGAGTAGTAGAAATTCTGAATTTTTTAAGGCGTAAATAATATAAATAAAATTAAAAAAAAGTACTTTTGATTAAACAGAACCCCAAAGGTGTTCTTATGAAGAAAGGTGCTGGCTCGCCATTTACAGAACCAGTCTCTAAGTTCATTAGATTCTCAGTTGAATATCACTTACAGCCAGAAATATCACCCCCAATGGACATCTAGATATCTGTACAAATAGAGCGTGTGTGTGGCAGGCCTTTCAAGGTTGCAAAACCATTCAAAAACTGATTAGTGAGACTCACAAAATTGGAAGCTGATTAGATAAGATACAAACTAACGAGAGATACAGCACACACAAAGCGAAGCAGAGAAGCACAACAGAAGGCACAATCGATGGGGAAATTGCTTCTAAAAAAGTTGTTGCCCCAAAACAGCGGCACAGCCAGAACCCGACAGCTGTTAACGTTTGTTGCCCCCGATGCGAAATTGAGCCCCCAAAAGATGGGGCCTAAATTTGTTTACAGAATTTGTCGTAGCATAAATATTTGAACACGTGCAACACACAACGGGGCAGCAGGCGCAACAGAATTCTCAGAGTAAAATGTGAAACAACAAACGGCAGGCGACAGGCGACAGACGACAGTACGACAGACCCGTTGTCTATAGGGAAGTGTTCTCTTGTACACGGAAATGGAGGGAAAATCCCCAGCTTGGAATTTGTCCAAAAATGCTGCCGGATGTTGCTCAGAATTTAGTTTATTTTTTGGGATTTTTCCTGCTCTAAGGCGCAGCATACTCCGTAGTAATATATTTTATACGATAAGGAAAACCTCAACATGTGCAGTTTTTTGATAAGAAAATACTTTCAGTTCTTTGGGTTTTTGGTTCTTTGATTTAGTGTCTCAATTGAGTCACAGAATGTTGTTTCTGTGGATCGTAAATGACGTATCGATATGGTTTGGGGCATAAACCTACTAACTGAAATCTGATGGCGAAACGTTGACGCAATATTTGGTTGGGGCCCACAATCTATGGAAAGTGAAGAGTGGTAAATATTTAAGGGGGTTAGCGAATGTTTGAGTATGTCGAGCACTTGACACAGTTATCATTCGAATAATTGTGGAAATGGGGCTACGATAAAATGATGTATGGAAAGATATAGAAGTGGAACGGAGTGAATCATTATCTGGGGAGAAAGGGAAAAAAAGAATCCACGACAAAGTAGGAATTAAGGAATCATGTCAGAACGAGTTATAGGATTTTTAGGAAAAATAGAAATAATACCAGAAAAATACTCGAAATAATAACAAAATAAATACAAAAAATACTAGCTATGATATCAGAAAAATAATATTAAGAATGGCGGAATAATTTCAGAAAATACTATATATAATACCAGAGTAATTTGAAAATACTATAAAAAATACCAGTGTAATACTGCAAAGTATAGCAGAAAAAATACAAAAGTACTAGAAATAGTACCAGAAAAAAATGCACAAAACGATAGAAAAAAACCAAAGAAATACTACTAAAAATACCAAAACAATTTCAGGAAATACAAGAAATAAAAGCGGAACAATTACAGCGAATATTAGAAGTAATAGCAAACAAATACCAGAAATATACTAGAAATAAAACCAAATAAATACTATAAATAATACTAGAACATACTAGTCATACGACAGATTGTTATGCCAGGTCTGGGAACGAAATCAAAAGAAGAGAATGATTTATTGAAGTAAAATATTCAGCTACCGAAACATTTGCAGCCTGGAGTGTGTGTGGAAATTGTATCGAATCATTACACATCATCTTCAAAAGTATCTTGTATCTTTTGCCGCACTTCATCTTCTGTAAAGTGTCTGCACATCTCTCCCTCTTGTTGCTTCATTAACTCAATCATTCGCTGGATTTCTATATGATATGCAGCTCCGCGGATCACAATAAATCAATAATAATAAAAAATGGGAAAATTCCTAATTGAATGAACAGCAGAGAGTGCACAAATGGAGAAACAGAATGCGGGACCACCCACTGGGCGGTGCAGCCCATCGTCCCACACACACACACACACACACAGAGTCGAGTCTCTCGATTCTCCTCTGATCTCTCCCTCTTTTTGCAATCTCTTGACATTAATTTGAATGAATACAAATTTGTATAGATATTTCTTATAATTCTGTTGTTGCTGTTGTTGCTGCTGTGGTGTTGCTGTTGCTCTGGTGTTGCATGCCCACCCCATAAATGGTTGTCGTCGTTGTTCGGGGGCGGTGGTGGCTGCGGCTGAGCGACTGAGCGTCTGATTTAAATAAATTATTCTATATGCGTTTTTATATTGCAAACCGCGAGGCAAACAGCCCCATTTTTGTATCTGCAAATTGTTTTCTATGCCACGTAATTCAATCTATTATGATGTATCTTTTTTAGCACCTGAATTGTTGCTGTTTTTTGCTTTTTTTTCGCATGCGGAAATGAGGAATTTGCAACCGCGTAACGGAAGTTGCGTGTTGAAAATAAAAAAAAGATACAGATACAGATAGAGATAGAGGCAGAGGCAGAAAGAGGAATTTGTGGCAGCTTCAACATTTTGATTGCTCTTAATGCGATTTTACATTGGGTAATTGCATTACAGCGACAGCAAAATGTATCTGTATCTTTGCGTGTGTGTGCGTTGCAAATTGATGTCTGTCTCTCTCTCTGTAAATGTATCTGTATCTTTCAGCAAATGATTTGCCAAATGTTGCGGAGAAGATTTACAGATTTAATGCGAATTTGGGTCATCATCATCACGGTGGGGGTGCGGGCAAGATGGAGTAATGTATCTTTGAAATTGGTTCGAAAATTAAGTAATATTTGTGGGGAAATTAATGAGAAAATCAGGTAATGTCTTATGGATATTCGGGTTGTGTTTTCATAGAAATTAAACCAATTAAATTCGGTTTAACTTTGCCTTTGGTTAACCTTTAGTGTGGCTAATTTAAAGTGCAGGTTAAGCGGTAATTGGACAGTAATTGAGTTGCTATTTGATTGGTTAAGCTCTAACGGATGTGTGTGGGCATGTTTTTAGACAGATTATTAGATGAAGACACATATTCGATGCATAAGATACATTTCTAGAGGAAAATGTGCCTTAAACTGCATTAAGGTCCAGGGAACAGACAAGTTTATTATATATATTTTGCTTTTCTTTAAACCCTGAAGTTTATCTGATCTCTAGTATCAATTGAAAGCGTATCTTAGAGATTCAATAATATATATAGACAAAAAATACCATTAGAATGGAGTAAAAGCTTCTAGAAGTTTTTATTCTTTATCTATCGAATTTTAACTGAAACATATATCGCTATGACTACCTTCTTATATTTAAAACCGTTAGTTAAATTCTTTGATTTTTGAATTAATAAAGTTCTATTTGTAATAAATGCGTATCTAATGGATTGCATTGTATTTACACATAAAATATGTCATTTAAATTTAGTTAAAGCCAAACAAACGTTTTATTTAAATTGTTTTATTTCCTTTTGTTATTTATAAATGGTGGTTAAATGTTTAATCAAAGATTAAATGTTGTTCTAGCTCGTATCTTTTGGATTGCGTTGTATCTACACTCTGAATACTACCCTCAATACTAGAGGAAAGTATCTTCAGACGTCAAAGGTAGTCGAAAGTATTTTTTTGAACTGAAAGGGGTCGAAAGTGTATCTTCCACTCTTTACTCTGGTAATTTTCACTGGCAGTTAACTCCCAAACACCCCCCCACTCTAACCCATGGTTAAGTAGCTTCTGCTGTTCCCCTCCACCCCAGAATATCCACCATTCTATGGGATTTTCTTTAGTAAAGTTCTTTGAGGAGGATTCCTCCCATCCCCCTCCCCCGGTCTTAACCATTCAGAACAAACTCCCATAATGTACGCACATTACCACTTAAGCGAGAGGTGGTTGGCCCTTTCATCGTCGTCATCCACCTGACAACAGAACGAAGCCACTGAGGCATGAGCCACTGTGGCATGGGGCAAGGAATTGTGTGGCATGTGGAATGGGTTTCCAGTTTATGGCGGTTTCTGCTGCGATGATGGCCAGGAGAAGATGCCTTCAGTCAATGCCGTAAATCATAAATCATCGTCGTCGGGGGCGCGCACTTGGACACGTGCCACACTGCCACTGCCACTGCCACAGGCACAGGTCGCTCTCGTTCTCTTTTTCTTTTTGGGATGAGGCATAAGCCAATTGTCAGTGGGGCAGGTTCAAGCACACACGCACACACACACAGAGATGAGAGAGTTTTCTTTGCAGCTTTATGAGGGTTTTGCTTTTCCCTCTGTTCTTCTGGCTTTTCCTTTTCCACATGTGTGTCTCCGTTTGCACGCATTTTCACGCGATTTTCCTCGCCTCAATGAGCAGGCTTTTCAGCTTTTTTTCAAGCATTACTTTTTAATAACCAGCCCTCCCCCCCCCCAACCCTTCTCTAATGTTTTTCTTTGAGTGATTTTCTTTGTTTTTCCAGCAGAGAATATTCTGTTTCTGTCGGAAGAAGTTTTACGACCATAAAGTTATTAAATTTCCATTCTTTTTATTGCGAAAAGCGCCGATGGAGGGGAGGAAGGGAAATTAGAGGTTTCCCAACCATCGTAAAATGGGAAATTCATTATGGAAAACGCTGGGAAGGGGTTGGGGGCGAGAAATTTTACAGCCGCTCAAGTGACCAATGAAAAAGCGAAGGAAAAGCCTCCATTGAAATTTAATTAATCGCCGGAAAAAAGGGAAAATGGGAGACAGAGAGAAAGAGAGAGAGAGAGGCAGAGACGGACACTTGATCTGATTTCCCAATTGAATTACAACCGGTTTTTCCCTCCCCCAACAGGAAAATGTAAAGTGAAAAATAGTGAAAACGTAAGGAAAAATTACAAGAAAAAAACTCCAAGTGAAAATTAAAGGAAAATCTATACAAGAAAAAAAAACAAGCACAAAAAAAAACCAAACCAAAAATTCTTCAAAACCAAAAATCTAAAACCAAAATCAAATCAAAATCAAAACAAAACAAAACAAACCTTCTTCAAGCAGTCGAAGCAGTCAATCAGTCATTGAGTCAGTCAGTCATTCAGTCAATCAGAGGAGAGTCAATCGTAGCCCCACATCAAACACACATCAATCATGCTCAAGATACACATGCTCGAGCAGGTCGTCAACTCGGAGAACGTCTGCGAGAATGCCCAGGAGCTATCACCAAAGCGGAAAGTGCCACACGGCATCGCCAGCGGCATCAACAGTGCCAGTGGCATGTCTGCTGGCGGCGGCATCGGCGGCATCGGTGGCAGTTCCTCTTCGAATGGTGGCAGCGCCAAGAGCACACCCACTGTCTCGGCCACATCGTCGCCGCATCACCAGCCCACGCCACCGCAGCGGCACATCCATGCAACGGCGTGCGGCAAGAGCGTCAGTCAGGGATCATCGCCAGCAGGGTAGGTACCAACATCAGCATTAAATGATAATGGATACAGGTAGATATATCCAGGGATCGATGGGGTATCACTTAAAGCTTGGAATTATGGCAACAAGTTGCAAACATTCGAGACACAAAGGCCTTCAATTTTAGTTCCAAGAAAACCATTTAAATTTCTTTGAAATTTCCATTAAAAACTCCATTTATTTTCACACATTTCACGCATACGAGTATTTTCCCGGAGGCCAGAGTCTCCTCTCCAAATGAGATTTTTCCATTTCCCTGTCCGTGTACTTTGGCATTTTTTGTTTTTTTTTGGCTAATTGAGGAGCCTGCCCTGCGGATCAAGCGCTGTACATACTCTTACATGTTTGTGCAACAATCTGTGGCATGATGGATGCCTTTTTGATGAGCAACAGTCGAAAGCAGAAGCAGAAGCAGACGCTGCTTTCTCCCACAAAAAAAAACACTCTCTTTTCTGCTGTTGTCTGTTTTCCGTTGATGCAATTTCCATGCTGTCACATTCCTTTGGTCTCTGCGGTCGACAGGCGTTGCATTGTCATAATGAATGCATCGGCCATCAGGTATACGCATACCCTTTCCCATTTTCCATTGCCCAGTGGCCATGCCACTGTCCCATGCATTGCGTTGCATTCCCTCCTCCCCCTCCTCGTGCCATTGCCTATTGGCCATTTGCCCAGTTTTCTAGTTAACAAATTTCACCGCAAATTTAGTTATTTTCTTTGTGTGTGCTTGCGGGGCAGAGAGTGCGGGGCTTGAGGTGTGTCTAAATGGGGAAAATTGTTAATGCACTGCATGAAGTGTGAAAAGAGCTACCGTTCGGAGGGGGAAATGCGTACGAAAATGTATAAAATTGGGCAAAACAAAATGGAAAGCAGTTTGAATAATATTGACATCATTTATGGGATTACCTTTGAAATATAATTTATATGATAAGCCACAATCTATAGTCGTTACATCTCTGCATAGAATTTAAGGAATTCGACACCAACATTTTTCTTAGAGCATATGGCAGATAGAAAGACGAACTCATAGAAGCAATAAATGGTCAAAAACACTTCCTTGCGGCTGGAAAATACCAAAAAAATACTAGATAAACACTAGAAAAAGGAAGAGTAAAGTAATAGTGTTTATTACCCTTCCATATACAATAAATACAACAAAATGATATAAAATACCAAAATACCATTACAAAAAATACCCGAAAAATATCAAAAATACTATAAAAAATTCTATGATCATACCAAAACAAACACTATTAGCACGCTATTAAAATACTAAAAAAATACCATTAAAATACTATAATATACCAAACAAATGCTATAAAATACCAGAATAAAACTATAAAAATTCCACAAAAATATCAAAAAATACTATAACTATACTAGAAAGTAAACAAAAAATTCTAGAGCAATACCAGAACCATACAATAAAAATACCATTAAAATACCATATAACATAAAAAATAATATAACATATATATTGAAAAAAAATCTTGTGTCTGGGTCAGCTCTTGTAGATCTTGAAGATACTTATTAAAGGTTTTTTTATTCCCTTTGAATAGTAAACTTTTCTCTTTATTTTTTGTCTGGGAACAAGTCCAAGTCTGTAGTTGACATTGCTCAGGCATTATCATGCGCCTAAAGATACTTTTCTGCTTATGCATCTCTCACTTATTTCAAAAGGAAAACTGCCATAAGTTTCCAACCAGCTTAAGCTCAGTTTTTGCAGAGCTTTTGATGGACAATATGCCATAGAATGCCACAGAATTCATTGTTCAATCGTAAGTTGCATAAGTTCTTATAGTTGCATTAGTTTCTGGCTTTACTTTGCTGTATCCCTTTCTGAGTATCTCTATCTTTTTCTCTCCATCTTGCACCTGGCGCACAGAGAGTCGTTTGTGTGCCGTTCTGTGCTTCATTTAATTCTCTCAATGCAACAATTGAATTGAGTAAATTTCAAGCTCATTTTAGTCTTTTCTGTTGCACTTTTTTTGTTGGTCACTCTACCCTCACTTTTCATTGGATTTTCCTTGGGATTTTCTTCATTGTTGTGCTGTTATTTTCGCCTCAAACTCTCGAGGTAATTGATATCTTGCGGATGGTTATGGCTTTCTGCCTGTGAGAGCGACACATCAAGGCAATGGAAAACCAAAAGGAAAAGCATAGCAAAAGCTGTCGGGAAGAACAATGGGTATTAAGGTCTTGGATGTGGGCGTGGCCCTGGGCATAGTTTTGTTAATAATTATCTGCTGGATACATTGTCACTGTTTTCAGATACAAAAAACAAAAAACAAGAGAAGCAGAGGATGGGGGATACGATTTTCATTTTCTATGAACTTGACAATCAAAAGGGATTTTCCCCAAAGCAAAAAGGGGCTTTTCCTCTCTTTTGTAAACATAATTTTGAAAAACATAAACACTTCCGTTGGCGCCCCCTCAATCCTTCTTTCCCCCAGTTTTTCCTTCAGTTTTTCCTCCGACTTGTTGGCTATTTTTGACTTAATTACTTGGAGGCTTTTGGGGCTTATGGCTCTGCGTCTCTTATGCTCTGCTTCGTCCCTTGTAGCCATTATTTATGCCACGCATTAGTCGCCTGCCCCCTGCCACCCCACCACGCTTTCCTGCCCGTGTTCCTTCAGCAATTTTTGATTTATCTCGAGGCACCGACTCGGCTGGTCTTCTGCTCTCATTATGCCACAAGAAGCTGCATCTGCAGCTTCGTTCCGTGCTCATCTCCATTTCGTTTCGTTTCGTTCGAGTTCTACAGCTACATGACCCCGAAACGCTGCCAAAAGGCGGCCAACAGCGGCAGTTGTTAGCCCAGTTAGTGGAGAGACAGTCGACAGAAGGCTGTCTGTCTGTCTGTCTGTCTGTCTATCTGTCGTATCTTTTCCATTCCACAACCAAATTGGAGTTGGGTTCTCTTCGGTTTTCGTTCTGTTCTCTCCATTTTTCCAGGCTAATTTCTATGCAAAGATTGAGCCAAATAACTGGACAAAAGCCAAAAAGCCAACAACAATCATTATCTCTCGGACGACTCTTGACCAGGCCAAAACCATTTATCACTTTCCAATTTTTTAAACATTTTTTTTTCTGTTTCTGTTTTTTTTCTGTTGCTGTTTTTCTGTTGTTTGTCTTTAATTTTTGGGGGATAATTTGGCATGTCAGCGACTTTAATATCACAGCATGAGATGGTATCTTCTTTTGGGGTTCGGGTCTCTCCCACTTTTCGAGCTCTTTTTGGACCTGTTTGGACCCGCTTTGAGCCGTCTTTTGGACCCCTTTTTGGCCCTCTTTTGGACCCACTTTGAAGGCATTTTTGTGGGTGGTTTTTGGTTTTGCTATTGCAGTGGTGGTTCGAAATATTGAGCATTAAGAATTATAACTCACTCCCAACTTTAAAAGCAATTTAAATGTTCCGAAAAATCAGTAAAAATAACTAAATTTAGTTCGGTTTTAGTAGCCTTAACTACAAAGTAGGTTATGGCATAGAAGGACTTGGCAGGACAAAGGACTTGCACGTGACTTTCGAGGGAACTTCACTTTGGACTCGACTTGAGTTATGCCACAACACGCTGCCGCATGCCGCATGCCGCAAGCCGCAGAAACCTGAAGAAACCCTATTCGTACGTGATTCTTGGCTCAAAAAGGCTTCAATCTTGATAAAGTGGGGAGACCAAGCCCCCGAGGGGCAGCCGAAAAAAGAAACTTGTCATTGGGCCAAGTGCTCCGACAATTGGCAGAGAAAAACAAAAAAAAACCCGAGAGACGTCGAATGCCAAGTTCATGATTGGATCTACGATTGGAGCTAAAGATTCGGACAGGAAACTATGGCAGCGGCACAGATCAATCGCAGGCGAAGGCTTTGGCCCTGTAATCGCTCTAAATTTTGTATAATTTATTACCGCACTCGAGTGACAGGCCAGGCAGCTCCAGCTCCAGCTCCAGATACAGCTCTCTGTGTGCCACATGAGTGGGTGCCACCAGCCCCATGCGGGGTTCAAAGATGCTGACAAACAATTAAATTAATGTCAGGGCAGGCGAAAATGCCTCAGGGAAAATCAATAAAAAAGAAAGAGCAACCTTTGGGTGGGGGTGTGGCATGATTTTCCATGCCACTGAACTGTGTCTGGGAGTCTGCTGCTGCTGCTGCCGCTGCTGCTTTGATGGCTCCACTAATTGGGCGAAACTTCAGAGGCAAACGAAACGCGCTGGTTGGTTCCATTTCTACGGGTTCTTCGGCTAAGAGGTGAGAGATCTCTGTGTGTGCCCCTTCCCTCTGCCTTTGATTTCTCAGCGTGATGCTAATTTATGCCCCAGACACAAAACTGATGTAACTTTTGTTTTCTATTTGCTCCACACAAAAGTCACCTTTGTTTTCGCAGCAAATACAACAAAAAAAATATATATATATACAAAAAATCCATTCATTGTCTGGATCTCTGGGAGCGGGAGCTCTTCCTTATGACTTATGCATGAGGCAATGGCAGCGCCAGAGATTTTTATGATGGAAGTTCGTTTGTTGGGCTTGTGGCACACATCCATCCAACCCATTTTGCTACTGTCTAACATCGTTTCGAGCAATTAGCCAGATTGAAAGATACAGATACAGATACCGATTGATTGGCACGCCAAAAGAATGATTTCTGAAGGTGTGAAAGCAGCGGGAGAGCCAAAAGATGAAAGATGGAAGCGTTTTTGGGTCATGATTTGCCTGGATTTTAGTTTTAGATTACAAAAATAATAGTTTTTAAAACAAACAAAGGTTTTTTTTTGCTCACCTTGAAATGTTTATCTGGATGTCGTGGGAGCTTCTATTCTTAAAAAAAAATTTAATTTATTGCCTGAAATTTATACAAATGAATTTAAATAATAAAAACTAATAATAATAAAATAAAAATAAAAAAATATCAAAAAAAAAGAATAAAAACTAAATTCTAAAATGAAAATAAATAAATAATACAAAAATTAACAAATAATACAAAAAATAAATGATTTAAAAAAATAATAATAAAATGAAAATAAATAAATAATAAAATAAATTTTCTATGTAGATATTTCTCGCCAAATTCAATAAATTTCGTAATATGAACAATATGTCTTTTAGACATATTTTTGGTATTTCGTGTACAAAAGTTTGAAGTTGCTTATAAACCTTAAAACACAGAAAAAAAATCGGAGCAGAATCCAATTTGGCTTGAAAAACACTCGATTTTCATTAAAATTTCCATCAACCAGTCATAAAATATTGTCTTCGTTCTCCCACTAATTAGATCAGTCCCAAGCCAACCCACAAGCTATACAGAATGAAAAATCCTCATGAAAATCCTGTTTTACTCACAAAAATGCATTGCCACTAAAATTGTAATCGCAAATATAAATCAAAGATACTAAAACAGAAAATAAATTCACAAAATCATAGAAGAAATGTGTGTGAAAATCAGCGCAAAAATCTCTTGGCCAACGACTGCTCATCCCATTTTCCCGCTAATAAAGTGGAAAAGCTAAAGATGAAAATGAAGAAAACTTAATGGCCAAAGCCAACGGCAGACCCAGAGATGGAGACAGAGCCAGTGCAGTTGTTTTTTTTTTGTTTTTTGTATCTTTGTGGCAGATGCATCTAACAGATAGATGCATATCCGACGTCATTGGGAGATGCTGCTTCACTCGTAACCCAATTATGAGGCACAGCTCCCTCCCCCCTCCCCCTCCCCCTCCCCCTATCACTCTGGTTAGCTTTTTCCCCATGGAGCTTTTCCAACAAATTGCCAAGAAAAACACTTTTGAACAACAAGTGTTGGCAAAGCCCCCACCACTCCCGGGAAAAAAGAAGGGGGCCTGAAACAACAACGAAAGAAGCAGCAGAAATCTTTATGAATTATTAATTGGAAATTGTAAACCCAGACAAAAGATGCACAACCAGATACAGCGAGTGGAAGGGGGAGTGGGAGGGGGAGGAGCAAAATGACAAAGTTATAAAAGCTAAAATCACTTGGAACAAAGTTTTACATTTTGCGGTGGCTCGAAACAGCAGACTGTTGCTGTCGTTGATGTAGTTGATGTTTCTGCCGTTGTTTGATGGATGCAAATATCAAATTGATGTGACAGACAATTTTCATAAATGGGTGAAGACTGGAGGAAAATGGAGTGAGAGAAAGAGATACATATTTGATGGCTGAAGCTGTTGATACTCTTCGAGAACGTACGGTTTTGCTGAATCTTTGGAAAAGTGTAGAGTTATGGAATGTACTTTAATATACAAAATTTGGTGGGGTTATATTTAAAGAGATACAAGTTATAGGAATTTTAATCATACTGATTCATATCTGATTTAATCTTAGCAGATATATATGAAATTGTTGTTCAAATATTTAAAAAATACAAAAGTTAATCCCAAATTTTTTTTTGTAATGTGATCCGATTTGGATGAGATTTGGTATTTTTAGGAACTAACATATTACAGTTCGATATATGAAATTTAGTTGAATTATCTCTATAAACACAAGAGCTACAACAGTTTTTGTTGTACATTGATCCGGTATGGATGAAACTTTTTAGCAATTTAAATACGATGGTATGGCATTGATAATCGTTCATATCTCGACACAGTTCTTAATGCTTTACCGGAATCCATAAGATCAGAGATTCTTACTAGTTTAGAAGTTCAGATGTACAATCTTTGGACCTATATAATACCCCTTATACCCCCTGAAAGGGTACAACAGACTCAACCAAAACTCAATGTCGGGTGTGAGTGCTGTGGTGGTTTTGCCATTGAACTGTTGTAGATGCCATTGTGGGGCACAAGTGTAATCGCAGACTGGATTGGGGGAATGGGGGAAATAATGGAAAAGTTCTCTCGCCATAGAAAGAAAAGTTCTTGCCGCAGAAAGAAAAGTTCATGTTCTTAAAATGAGGTTGAGACCCCGAAAAACCGACCAACCAGCTGAGCAAAGAACCCATAAGCGTCAGTGGATGGAAAGCATTTCCAAACAATCAGCGACTCCAAACTCAATGCTGCCGCACAGAGAAAAATACGAGTACAAGTTAATTACATTTGTGGCAAACAAAAAAGTGGCAGCCAGAACGTTGTATTTATGGAGATATATACTATATATCGCGTTTACATGAAAAATATCAGTCAGTGGGTCAAACAAAAGCAGCGGCAGCCCGACTGCCTGCCACTCGAAACGTTTTTGGCATGCGTTTTGTGGATTGTTGTTGTTGTTGAATGTTGAATGGTTGTTGTTGAGTTGTTGTTAAGTTGTTGTAGTGCTTAAATTGTTGTTGGAGAACTGGCATCAGACCAAAAATAGTTTCTGGCAGTTGATTGAGCGGAGGCACCACCAACAACCACTTCAAGCCTCCAATGTTGCAGGCAGTGGCCAACAGTCCAACACTCGGGGACACCAATGTAGCAGCGTTTTAACCGGTTTTCAACCTCCGTGTGTGGCTGCTACCAAATGAGCGACAGTTAAATTGATTAGCGAGCATTAAGCATTAAGTTGGGATGCGCGGAAAGAGCTCAGAGGAGAATCAAACAAAAGAAAGTCACAAGAGGCCAAGTTCATTGTGGAAGATACACTCTCTGGAGATACAACAGGTGGCATATAGTGAGCGCATAATGAAGGTCATCGCAACGCAAACCGAAAATTATGCAATTCTCGAATGAAAAGGTGCGACAAATGATGAATGGAAATGATTGTCCCAAAACGAAAGAGAAGCCTTTCGTATTGTCTGAAAGTTGTTCAATCGTTGGTTGGTTTTTGGGGATACGTAACCAAAAAGTGATTTAATCATAATTTGTCAAAGAAATAATCCAAGAGAGGGATATGAAATATTTGATATTTGATTGGAAAATGTGATTTTAGTTGAGTTTTTGCTGTAGAAGTGGGAGATCTATTTTGTATACCATGGATTGCCTTTATTTCTTGAGAAATCAATTGAATTTCCCGTTTATCGCTACAATATGGTAGAAGTTTTGCAAGAGAAGATGTTTTTATATTTAGACGTACATTTTCTTGGTTTTGTAAGGACTTTTGGATGAACTAACGTATTACCACAATTACTATTGGTAGGAAAATGGTCTAATTAAATCTTAAATTAATATGTAATGACTACAATCTCTGCTATTTCAAAATTTGATCCCTTCGTTGGTAAAAATACTGTACGAATATTAACATAATTATATAAAAATACTAAGAGAAAAGAATTTTGTACTTTTTGTACATCACACAAAAAAAAATGTATCTGAATCCGAGGTCAGAATTAAAAAATATTTACATTATTTCCGTCTTTTGAGTAACAGGTATCTTCATGTCTTGTTACTTATGCCTCGATGGAAAATATTCCAACTGATTACAAACATTATGTTTATTTTTATAATTTTTTTTTTTAAATGTTTTTTAGTTCATTTTTAGCCACTTTCCGCCCCAGAAACCGAGAGGCACTAGTGCATGATGCGTTCTAGACTTAATTTTATTCCGTTTATATGGGTCTCAGAACCATTTAAGAGTGGAAAACTATTCCAGATAGATAGATCTCATCAAGCTCTATAAATATCCATTAAAAAATCGTGCGACAAGTGTCTTGCAAATAGTTTACCCACCAATAAAGAATGAGGCTGAAAATAGGTTTACGACCAATTCAGCTTTTCAGTTCAAATCGATTTGTAACCTGCGCTGCGCCAATTACTATTACAGCGATTCGTGTTTGCCCACCATTTACACCTTGCCCCCGCCACCGACACCGATACCGCCAACGAAGGCGAAGGTGCCACATTTCGTGCCACATGCAAACGCCCCAAAAGCCTCCTCCAAAAAACTTTCGCTTTCAATGGAAACTTTAGAGCGAAACTTGACGTCGCGTCGGAAGAGGAGGAATGGAATCGTCTCGTCGTAGCTGCGGAAATTCTTTTTGTGGGCACAATTAAATGCTCGAATTGGCTGGGGCTGTTGATTTGGCTAGGACGGGGCTCTGCTTTTGGCCACTCGCGCGCTGCCTCCACTCCGTGAGACGCTCAAGAGAGCGACGCTTTTAATTGGAGAGACGCTAATTAACCCGCAATTAAAATCGAAAAGTAATTCTGAATTCGATTCGCAATTAAATGAAATACGAAATAAATGGGCTTTCAAATTCACTTTCGATTAAGGCCGGTCTATAACACCGCTCCTCCTCCTCCTCCTCCACCTCGAACTCCTCCTTTGGGCCATGGCTCTGTTTGTTGGCTAATTACGTGTCTGTCTTGTTGCTGTCTCTTTTAATTTTCGTCTTGGGCCAATTTCGTGTGCGGTGCGGTGCGGCGCTGGCTGCCTGCCTGCCTGCATTCATTTGTCGGCCATAAAAGTCGCCGTCGTCGTCGTCAAAACACCAAAAAGTCTCTGCGGCTCCAAAGCTGTTTTTACCATAATTTTTCCCACTCCGCTCCCCTCAGATCTCCTACTCCCTATCGACGATGTATCTCCAGAGACATTCGACTTCTCGTTCTCTCTCGTTTTGCGGACAAATACAAGAATAGCGGTGGAAGGGGGGAAGCGGAGAGCCTGCTCGGGGAGAGTGGGCGTGTGGGTGGAGTGTATGCTGATTTTGTTGAGAGAGCAACAAGTATTATATTATTGTAAAACGTATGCGCATTACAGATGACGTCAATCCAATCTCTAAAGCAAGTAGGAATGAATATTTATAGGGTACGAATGCGACTACAGGGATGATTCGTAATTGATGTGGTACGTGGAAAATGGTTCCTAAAAAAGTCTTGCATTTTTAAGAAAAAAGAAAACTGGGAATCTACTTTGTTTAGGGATTTCGACTGTGTTGCCATTTCTTTCTCCTATTCTGACTGGAATAGTGAACCCATTAAAATAAAAAGCGGTATAAAAATAGATTACTATTATTTTCAATATATCCTACTAAAAAACAGTCCTATATCTTTAAAATGGTGGACAACACAGCCTTTTCAAAGTAAGAATCCCATGATTTCACATATATTTGGTTCCTCTAATCATATTTTGGCTGTTATGATAATATGATCGTGATGAATTTCTGTAGATGGATAGATAATATTATTATCTAGCAAAACTGAGTTCAAAATATTGAAAACTGTATACGCCACAAACTTTTTAAAGTGAAAATAAGGAAATTTCTTGTTTATTTGGTTACCAAAATCAAGTTTTATATAAGAAAAGATATAACAAATATAATTATAATAATATATTAGATAATTTTGATAAATTAATAAGTTAACCGAAACCATCATACCCTCATTTTCCAGTCCTACAGGGTATCAAATTTATACTTATGTATAAATATATTGGAAATTCAAATTGAACGACTGCCGAGGGAGCTTTTCTAGATTATCAGAAGAGAGGAAGGAAGTGTGAAGGATTGAACGGGGGGAATAAAGTAGGAGTGAAAACCAGGGAAAATTCAGATAGAAGAGTGAGGTGGAAGTCAGGGGAAAGAGGGAGCCGTACAGCACAAAGGTGTTGAATGGGATTGTAGCAGGGGATACAGGGTGATGCAGGGAGGGGGGATACTCTCCTCTCCTTCGCTCATTTGGGAGATCGTCGCGCATTTCGTATGCTATTATTGTAACGCTCGCCGGCTGCTGCTTGCCTGCTGCTGCCCCTGCGGTTGCATTTCGAATTCAAACGAGTCGCAGGAGGCGCCGAAAGCTCATCAGCAATTCAATTGCCTCGAGGGGCAGCCCCACATGCCACATGCCACGCCCCTCTCTCCATACATCATCGTATTTTGTATGCATCTTCAGTACGATTATCTTTTTTTTTTGTTTACCTTGGGGACAAGGAAGGAAGCTGCTCTGTCTCTTTCCTTTTTAAAGCATTCGATCTTTAAGCAGATGCCAAAAATGTTATCTCCGCTTCAGCATCTGAGAGAATCTCTCTTGGGGTTCATGCTGCCTAATAGGTGTCTGTCATCATCCACTGTTCCACTGAGAAGTCCAAAATGACACAACGAGACAAACCGCAAACAATGTGGTCGCGGACACACACTCTGGGAGAGAAGAGAAAACTCCCACCCATTAGCGGGCATTGGGGTTCTAGTTTCTGCTTTCTGCAATGGACAGTGGAACGAGGACTGTAAAAGAGTAGATGAAAATATTAGAATTTAGATCAAAGAGTGGACAGTAGAGCAGAGAGTGTAAACGAGTGCCGAAAAATATGTAAAAGCCACAGTTGAGCAGAGAGTGAAAAAGAATGGGAATAAACAGTGGGCTTGGAAATGGATGTACAAATGTGGAATGATATTGAAATATTAGTTGTATGCGCTCCTATCTGTTCCACTGTGTCATGCATAAGTTCCTGTTTTTGCTTGTTTTTTGTTGTTCTTCAGCCTCAAATGCAAGAAGAGAGATGCGAAGCGAGCAGCAAAAGAATAATTCGTGAGCTGCAATTTGTTAAGCTCCCTCTCTCTATCTCGCACTCACTCACACTCTCGATCGTGACAGCATTGCAGTTTATTCATTGCATTGCTCTCTCTCTTCTTCCTAGCGCACTCTCAGCAGCAAACAGCACGCTCTCTCGCTCTTTTGGGCTTTCAAGCTCTCGCTCAGCAAATAAATACGGGATCTTACTTTGCTGCGTTGTCTTTTGCTTATTGCTTTGCATCCTATTAAACCTTTGAAGCCAATTGTAAACAAATGCGAGAAGCGCCTAGAAGAGCAGCCCCAGCAACAGTTGAAGCGTTTAAAAGTTTGCCTGGAAACACTGTTGCCAAGACACTTGGCCCCAATGTCCCCAAAAGTGTGGGACCCCTCTTGGAACACACACACTCACATCACACACAGGGGTAACATATTTTGTGTGCTTTTTCGCTAAAGTTCTGAAGTTATTGCATAGATTTTGTAGCATTTTGTGAACAAAATGTATGGGGCCCGGCCGGCACCCAGAGAGATGGAGAGAGATACATGATATACATAGACTTTTGTCGACGACATATTTATGACTTTGTTCGCCCTTTTCCTCGCATCCCAACCCCAACCCCAACCCCAACCCCGACCCGACCGCTTTCCGAGCAAACTTTCGGGGCATGGAATGGATGGCTGTGGAGTGGGGCAGAGTGTTGGGGCAACTCCAAAAAGTGCAACTATGAAATATATTTTGGCAGCGGCCGAGAAGCAGAAACGGAGATTATTACATGATGGCAAAAAAAAATATATATGTATATAATTTCCACACAAGGAAAAACTTTGCAGTTGTCGGGCTCTGTGGCGGCGGTTGAGTGTGGGGAAAATGCCTCAAGAATTATGAAAAATGTGTTGCAAAAAAAAATAGAGAGTCTAGTTTTGTTTTAGGTGCAGAGAAATGAAAATGGCGTGCGGCACGAAAATGTGAAAAAAAATAAAAAATAAGAAACTTAAAATATAAGCGAAAAAAAAGCTGACAACGTATTGTGGCGACCCCAGAATACCCGGTACTCAATCACAAAATATATACAATAATGCATAATGTATAATTAAAAGCCGCTCGGGAGGTACAGCATTTGACGTTGCATACATGATTCTACATGGACCTAATATACCCCTGTACTGGGTATCAAAAATAAAAATAAAAAACCAAAGCCGGCAGGCAGCCTGGGGTTAAATTTTTGGTGGCAGGCGAGACAACGCCTGAAAATTGTCTGACCAATGTGGGAGTGCAGGGAGGGGGGTGGTACGGGAGCGAGAGTGCAACAAACGGACAAGTGTCCGACTGTCTGTCGTGTCGGTCGCTGTGGCGGCGGGACGAGCGAGCGCTTTTGGCTGCCACTGTGTTTTGTGCTCCATTCCGCATTGTTTACGGGATATTTGTTGCTGCCTGCACTCCCCTGTCTCCTGTTCGCTCGCTCTCCTGTTTCGCTCTTTTATATGCCCATTTCTTCTATTTCTTTTTAGGCTTTTCACATTTTTATTTTAAATTTTTCTGTGCATACCCTGTAATGGTACTTCCAGTAGGGTATATGTGGTTAATGTAAAGGTATCTCAGGCTGAATCAAAGTCCAATTAGCATCCAAACCGATAGAGGGGTTTTTTTGTGTGCCGAGGGATATGGGCAAAACAGCTTAAAACTCTTTAGAGTTGCCTAGATTTCAAAAGAATCTAACAATTATAGCCTCAAAACTTGATAGAAAGATTCCCCCAATAGTTGCTAAGAAACAGATGATCTCCAAATGGGGGGACAACCATTAAATTCTATAGATTACTCAACATTGCTCTGAGTTCTCCAAAATCCCTCTCTCAGAAATGACCAGCAGATTATTATCGAAGTATGGATATGGGCCATGGTCTATGGTAGGTCAAGAAGGTCTATCACTAGTGCAGTAAGAGTTTGACTTTGAATGATATGAATAAACTTGAATTTAGTCTAATTAACACAAAGAATAAATATTATACTCCATGGAATAATACGACAAATTATTTAGGGAGTTTCTGGAGCATATCGTAGGGAACTCATTAAATATCCCTACATGAATGTACCCAAAAATCCCTCCGTTAAAAAGATACCTCTTATAGTTAAAGGGTACCTTTCAGGTCTATATTTTGTTGTTGAAGGTGAAGCTTCTTTTACAAGGTACGATATATGCATGCATATGCATATATGTATGTTTTTTCTGTGGATCCTGTGTAAACGGCACAACTTTAATTGCTTTACCCGCTGCTGGCGAATCGAAATTAAAATTAAAATAAAATATATGCGTACCAGTTCCGTACCGTTTTTACAGCATGTTCTTTTTGCATTTTCCTATTAGGAGGAGGCTATTAATCGACAGACCTGAACAGCACACAGAGCGAATACAGAACTCCACTGAACCGAATTTGGGTTGAAACATTATTTATGCGCATTTGTATGCGAATTTTCGTTGTCGAATTTGTCAGCTGCAGCAACGGCATCCAAAGAGGAAAATTGCATTTTTCGATAGGATTTTCAATGCATTTTCCAGACCAGGCTCCACGGGCTACCAGTCGGTTAAGAGAATGAAATGAAATGAGTAAAAACAATGCCAAAGCAATTAAAAGGAATTTTTAAACCGAAAAAAACAAGGTCTCCCGCTGGGGATTCGTTTTTCCGGTTTTTGGAGAAGATTGTGGATGCCATGGTGGGTTCCCCCGATGCACTCCCGATTAATGTTCCTTGAAAGACTTTGATTTGTGGGTCATGAGAGTTCCATCAGCTCTGGGAAAAGTTGTAAATGGTTCTTTTATTTTTGTTTTTGGATTTTTTCTTGAGTTAGAAGTACTTCCCTTATAGCAGAGCGACCTCTGCCTCATTCAGAGGACCTTAACCCGCTCCAAGCCCAAATCCCACTCTGAACCTGCCACACAGACTGCCACTTAGCACCTGATAACAAACCAATTGAGAATGCCCCCACATATTGCACTGCACTTCACTTTACTCGTAATTTCAATCCACATTCGATGGTTGGCTGGTTGGATGTTGGGTTTGTATTTTTCATATGCACCCTCTAATTTATGTATCGGACAACACACAGCCAGACCTCGAGCCGAGCTAAGCCGAGGGGAGCGGGGAGCGCGTATGCAATTTGCTCGCTAATTGGCAAACACTTGCACTGCCGCACAGCCACTGCGATATTTATGGCTGGTTATTAACTGGAGGTGAAACTGATTTGGGGAGACCCCACTCCATGCCCCACTCCATGTCCCACTCCATGCCCCACTCCATGCCCCACTCCATGCCCCACTCCATGCCCCACTCCATGCTCCACTCCATGCTGCATGCTCCATGCTGCAGAGCAGAGCTCTTTTGGCGAAAAAACACGTGGCCATTAATCAGTGCGAAAATCGCCGCTGGCTGCAGACCCACTTTTCGAAATAAATAAGCCGACAAAAATTGGCCGTCTGTCACATTAGCAGCCTCGAGAGACGAAAGTGGGGAGGGGGGGCGGTGGGGAGGGAGACTCCAAAAACCGCTGCAGAGACCCGACAGCCGGTTGTCAAACGGGGGCAATGTTGCACATGCAAATTAGACATAAATCACTGCATTTTAGCACCCAAGTCACTTTCGTTTCCCACTGCCCCTCAAGCTGAAGCGATCACAATGGATGGAAGGGCCCATAGACTCGTAGCTCCCAGAGCCATTAAGATTGATCTCCAAGTTAAGAGATTTACTGGAATGGAAACTCATTTAACGTGTGGTTAAAACTAATCTAAAGTTATGGGGTGCATAAGAATGGGAAATGGATTGAAAACCAAAGCATAATAGAGTACGAATAACTCGAATGACTAGGACTGAAATTTCAATGAGAGCAGAACCTGTAAAGAACCCCCAAATAATACCCAGTAAGTAATCTCCACATTCAAATGTAAATACATGCAATGTGGATGTAATAATTTTAAATAAAGAGAAAAATATTTTCCAAGCACTTTGCTCAAATATTTCCGTAATACAATATATTGTAAATATATCAAAAATATGTATGTCAATGTCCATTTGTAAAACAGAAAAATAAATGTACGAAAATGTATTTTTGAATATTTTCATTAGAATTTTGAACGTGTTTTCATTCTTCCGTTGAAATGCTTTGCATTAAAATAAGAAATTTCTGGCTTGATTGATTTCAGCCATGGAGAATCAGCAATGAAATGGAAAAACAAATATATTTTAAGAATAATACTATTATATTAATAATGTGTGGGTATATACATATGTATATAACCAGATCTCAACAGAACTCTATCGCTCTCTCTTTCTGCTAGAAGTCTAATAAAATCTCTGTCCAAAATGATACAGAAATTGTCAGTAAACAGACCCTAACTCAATGTCCTTTGGTATATCAAGAACCCGCCTACCAGCAACAGACTTTACTGTTCTTTATTTGGGAGGGGCGAACAGTGGGAATATCTGTTAATTATATAAGCAAATTCCTATACGCACACCCCTCTCTCGCTCACTGAATACCACCCAGAGCTGGCAATCATCTCATGGATAAACAAACCAGCACAAAAACACTCACGAAAACTATTTGGACATAATGAAAAATGTCATTTCTGGTTGAGTAAACAAAACAGAAAATATCTTTTTGTTCAGGTCAAAAAACATGGCAGCAAAATGTCTGTGTTTCTGCTTGTGTCCGTTGGTCAGAAAGTTGAATAAATAAATTTAATTATATGCAAACTACATACAACAACATCATAAAAGTAAAACTAATAGAAAACAAAAACGATTTGCCACAACTTGTTCATAATTTAGGCGATAAATCTTTAAATACACAACACACACACACACATACAGAACTTTGAGCATCGTTGTGCCAGGGGCAGGAGCAGGAGCAGGAGGCTGGCCAAAAGTCAGAAATTGAATTACATATCCAATCCTCCTTCATAGTTCCATCTGTCTGGCCAGACCGACAGTCGACTGCTGACTGGTGGTCCAGGGGGAAATTATGGAGTCCAACTTATGGAAATTATGGAGACCAGACGCAGACGCTGCGACGTGTTTGAGATGGGAAAAGCGCCGGGAAAGGAGGGAAATCGAATTGCGGATTGGAGAACGCCAATATTTGTGGCAAAAGTTGCGAATAAAGAATGAGAATATTCCTTGAAAGCTCCAATAAAAAGAAAAAATTAATTAGTACGGTTATCGGTGGAAACTCCAAAAGTGGATCATTATAAAAATCGATGATTTTCTCTATATACATAGGTATAGATCATCTTTGATCTCTACGATTGCTTAATAAATATATATCTTTCGATATTTTTCCCTCTCGAGGTCGCATCATTGGATATTAAACACTCTCTATCTGTCAATCTATTAATTTCTTTAGCAATCTATCATCCTTATCAAAGGCTTTCCGTATGAAATTTCTCCAAAATTATCGTCCAAGAAACCTAATCTCCAAGAGTTTTTTCAACTTATATTCCATAAATCCATACCCCATGAACATAGCAGTCGAAATCTTCAATAAATCCACTTAAATAATATTGTAAAATGTTAATTCGTACAGCAATCAAATCCCATTAGTGGTAATCATTCCATTTATGGGTATTGTAACATTTAAAAAACTTAAATCATTAGCAAAAAAAAAAAACAAAAACTATAACAATCTTTATGGTGGGGGGATCTTTCATCTTTTATTTTTATGAAATTTTTAATTTGTATAATTATGTAATTGCTGGAATGCCAAATGAAAGGTCATGAAACGTGCAACCCAAAAGCTGAATGAAGATTATAAAATTCAAAATAAATATAATAGAGAAATGTAGTTGTAATGTGGGATAATTTCGGTTAATATCCAAAAACTAAAAACAGCAACTAAAATGCAGCCAACCACAGCCGCAAAAAAGGGAAAAACAAACTCTCGCACTCGCACTCGTATTCGTACCTTTAAAAGCGTGTAATTTAATTTAATGCAGTGGCAGTCGTCGAAGCACAACAACAACAACAACCACAGAAACTAAAACACACAACAGCTAAAACTAAAGCTGAAACTAAATGTGGCGCGTGAATAAATGTGGAAAATGTTGCAACATCGACCATTTTGGCTTATACTCGTATGCGATGCGATGTGCGATGCAATCGCCAGCCAAATCGCTCAACCATTCAACAGTTGGGGGCACCTACGTGGTGCGGATTGGACGGGGAACGGGGGACTGGGGACTGGTGGTGTTCGGTGTTCGGAGTACATTTAATCACTTATATCACCGACCGAAAACAAAACAAAAATTTGTTGATGGGGGCTAATAAAGTTGTTGGTAACAGCAGCAGCAGCAGCAGCAGCACCAACAAAGTCGCTAAAAAAAATTGTTGCCAAAAATCAACTCAAAAATAAAGATAGAGATAGCAAAAGATATATGGATACTGTTACAACAATAAAATATTGCTCAACTTAGGAAATGATACATGGAAAGATAGAAGAACGACACATTTGATACTCTTAAAAATCTAGAGTAATATATTACGTTTGCTATTTTATGTATAAGGTTATTACTCTTTTATTAATATTATCTGTATAATTTATTATTAAATATTAATTATTATTATAAATTTTTTTTTTTTTAATTATTATTTTTAATCTCTTATGGATACCATTTTATTTGTTTATAAAGAAAAATATGAAAATGTATCTTGTTGTATATTTTCTAGAGTATTTGTAGGACTGTTTATAGATCGATAGTTTTCATTGAAGCTGAATCTTGCGATTTTTCTTCTATATCTGTCTATAAATACTAATCTTCTATTGATTAGAAAATCTTTAGACTTCAAATAAACGAGTGATTTAGCATGAGAACTCGACTGAATTTGTGGGCTCGTATGAGCACTCAACAACTATATGTAGATGTGTAAAATATGATATATTGATATGATTTGAATATGTTTTTGTAAGAGTTATGGCGCAAGCAAATAAAAAACTTCTCTTTCCAACTTTTAATACAATTTTCTTTTGAATAAATAAATTCTTTCGCTAGAAAGACGCTTTATGGCACGTTGGGAGTTCCTATTTATAGTCTTCGAGAAGCCAAATCGAAGGATCTAAGAAGAACTTAAAGTTCTATGGTTTCTTCTCTTAATTCCAAACCCCCTCCTCCTATCAGTAATACCCTCTCGAAGCAGCGTATTCCCATACCCAACCTACAAAAGAAAAGAAAATTAATAGGCTGCCTTTTTTCTGTGTTTCTTTGGTTGTTGTTTACTTTTGTTTTTAGCCGTTTCTTGTGTTTGCTGTTTACTGTTGGCTGTTGCTCTCTTGGCCAACAATCGGAAGTGCCAAATTAAAGCGCAGACGGAAAGAAGCTAAGAAGTGGCCAAAAGGCAGACACAACAGACAACAAACGGAAGTTGTAGACGGTTGAGAGTGGGAAGAGGTGGAGAGTGGTGGAGGGGAAGTTTGGGGCTTGAAGTAGCGGGGGCGGACAGGAAGTGGAGTCAGTTTTTTGGCGGTGCGGGGAAAAGGCAAAGGGGTCGCAGCCTTAGTTTTGAACCCTTAGAAGTTCATTTGGCAATTTGTTGGGAGTTCGTGGAAATGTTACACTAATTGAGAGCATTTCAAATGTCAACGATTTTAGCTGGAAATCCAATAAACAGTGCGTTTCGGGAGTGTAAGAAAAATAGAAGTTTTTCAATCAGTTGTTGAAAGCCTTTTAATTGAAGAATTTAATCCAATACTAAAGATCAATTGACTTTTATCAATGACGTAATGGGGTGATTGGTTATTGTGCAAGTTATCGATTTTGTGGATTGAAAAATTAAAGCTTTTCCTTGTTCTACTTAATTTTTAATTAAATATATATTCTCTATCGACTGCTATCAGTTATGAAATCGTGTTTATATAATAATCGATAATTATCGATACTGTTTTGATAGTTTTCGATTTAAATTTCACATGAAATATATTAATTTCTAAAGGTTTTCTTATGTATCTCTAATTTTTGCACTGTTGTGTAGAGAAATATGGAACTATCAATGAATTTGATTAATGATGTAATCGTGAAATCCGTTTATATTAACTTTATCGATCTATTCCCTTCAATTGTCCATTGAAATCGCTTGGTCTCTCGAGGTTTTCCTTTTTAATATACATATTTTGTTTTCTTTTCCTGGGACTAGCACTCTCAAGTGCCCTCCACTTGACTGTAATATTAACTTATATTTTTCTCTCCTTTTTCCTCTTTTCAGGTAAGCACAAAAATACGTTGTAGTCTCCTCCATTTCTCAGAACTCAAAAATCAGCTCTCAGACGTCATCTTTTTCTTTGGTTCTTGGCGACGACTTCTGTAAGTAAAGCAAACATAATGCATTTCCTTGGAAAAACGTTGAAAACGCAACCCACAGCCAGCTTTTCTCAACTTGTTTTCCGCCAAAACCTCTTTGCATCTCTTGCCAGCGTGTTTCCATCGCTCCCAGGGGACTGTCGGCAGTCGACAGTCGACCAACAGGCAAAACGCTCTCAAATCACGGCATTGGCTTCCGTAATTCAATAAATATTTTATTGTGTACAATATTTTGTCGCCGATATGCAATGTTCAGTGAAGGAAAACGTAGAAACATCTCCAGCTTAGCGGGTATATCAGCTAGAAGGAGAAGGTGGGGTATAGTTTGAGGGGAATGGATAGCTTTTCTCTTAGAATTGAAACATGATTAATAAATATTAAGGTTATATAGGGTGGGAGAGAGCTGGAAGGTACCACCAATCCCTCAGCAAAGCACTGGAAGATGGACCTAAAAAAAGGTCTCTAATCATATTATCACCATATTAAAATGAAATAAAATTTGATTAGAATAGGTATATGTTTTAATGATCTCTTAACACAATGGATTTTCTTTTTCATCAGATGTTTCTATATATCTACTCTTTCGAATCTTAAGGCCCATTTTAAGCATTCAAATTTGTCCATTTTTAAATGCAAATTTTTCCATAATAATAATTACTATTATTCTATTAATGAAAAAAGGCTAAAAAAAATCGTTTACCTTTGAAATGTAAACGTAAATGTATGGCCCTTACTCGTCGAAATATTTATATTGTCTTTGTCAAGTCCATCTCTTTCCTGTCTTTAGTTCCATTAATCCATAATACGCTAAGATTCTGAGAGTCCATGGAAAGGCGAGGTTCTGGAGTGTCGGCCATGTCTGGGCACTTGTTTTCTACATTCTTTTTAGAGTATCCCATGTTCTCCAAACTCAACCCAATCTATCCTTCAAATCTCGCTCTACTTTTCTTTACCCCTCTCTCTGCCCCTTTCCATTTTCCCCCCACCCTCTCGCTGCTCTGGCGCATTCCTTCACACTTCTTCGAATATTATTTATGTTGTTGACAGGCGAGAAAACGACAGGCGAAAACGCAAAAACCGAAACATAAAACCGCCCACTGTCACAGCCATCAGCGACAGGGACAGCGGCAACAGTCAGATAACGGGAAATTGTGCGAATTGCAAACTGCAGAACGGGAGGCTGGGCACACTGCCAGCGGCAGAAAGAGATGGCAGATACACGACCCTCCTCCAGCTGCTTCTTCGGTTTGAAGTTTGCGGAATATTGTGAGCACTTTATTGATAAATGCGGTTATGTGTGGCAATATGCTGCGTGAAGATACATATACTAATACATAGATGGAAGAGGGAAAAAGAGAGAGAGAGAGAGAGAGAGTGTGAGAGAGAGGGGGTACAAGTAGATCCATCGAGTGGCAATATCAAGTTGTTCGCACAAGTGTTGGCGTCATTTTGTGGGTTTGCCTGTCATGAATATACCACAAAAAAGAAAAATAACAAAAACGAAGGTTACATATTTGTTGGATATATTGCAACTAAAAGATACCCTAGGGATTTGGTGGAGTGGTTATTTGGATGTTGCGAAAATTACAGAGATAGGAAGAGATGTATAAAAATACCTCTAGGTTCAAGAATTTATTATCTATCTTCTGGGAATATTTATTCACCTTTATTTAATTTTATTTATATTTATTTATTTTTTATTAAATCCTATTTGTTGTTAAATTTTTATTTATTTGTATCAAGCTTTATTTGATTTTTTGTTTAGTTAATTCCATTATGTATTATTATGGTTTACTATTTTGTATTTATTAAAATCATAATATTAATGTGTTCAAAAAATACATTTACGTAGGTTTATAGTAATACTATTTATAAATAAATATATAAAGTGGCACTCCCATACCTTTATATATATGGATCCCACAGTACTTTTAACGATTTATGGAGGCTTTTAAGGGACTTTTCGCAATGAATTTTTAAATTTAAGTATTGCAAATTTTCAAAATTGCGGATTCCAAAAAGTTGATCTTCATAAATTGAAAAGAATTGCGTTTTTGTGCTCGATTTATATCGCAAATAAATGTATATTCTAGCTTCAGCAGACTCAGCACAAATATCTAGAATCTATATATCTTCAGCTTTCTTCTATCTGTTCATTCTGCCAAAATGAACAAACCGTCGTAGTCTCCACCAGTACTCGAGGGTATCACAGAATACAAATAATAATAAAACGATGAAGAACTTTTGTTGCCAGTCGAAGTGAGGCCGATGTCCTGCCCTGCCCTGCCCCGCCCCATCATTGTCGATAAAACGTGAGAAACTTGTCGCCATCCAGGCATTTTTTGATAAGGAGCAGAGGTCCCCACGAAGTTCTACCGAAGAGAGCAGAGCTCTGGGAACTGGAACTGGAACTGGAATTGCAATATGCGTACATATCGTACGAGTACATATATTTTATCGCTTCCAATGAACCTTTGCAGCAGGGTCGTTCATGCCAGAGCCAGAACCAGAGCCAGAGCCAGTGCCTTGACAAAGGGCGATGCTTCATGGGAGATGCCATGGACCGTGCACCATGTGGGTTGTGGAACCACGAGACTGGAGGCTGGGGAAAAATCAAGGAATGAATCAGTCGAAACCTCGAGGGCCTATGGACTTTTTATTTTGCATTGAAAACCGAGTTAAAGTTTGAGTTTTGTCTTTTCTTTGCTTTTATCTTTTTCTAATTGGAATTGGTACCCCGCTGGAATTGCATAAAATGTTGGCAAGGCGATAAATATTGCAATAAAATAAATTGAAGTTTAATTAAAATGCGACACGGTAGCACCTTCCCTCCAACAGGATGTCTGTCTGCCTATTTCTGAGTCCTTGCTGGCCGAATGGGAAATGGGGAATGCGTAATGGCCAAAATGAGAAATGACCAGCAAAAGTGAAATGACAGGAAGGAAAATTGTAGCTAAAACAGGGAGCAGAGGAGCAGGAGGTGCAGCAGGTCCAAAGAGGAGCCCAGAGGATGTCAGAGGATGCCAAGTGGATGCCCCTGGGGCCCAAAATTAAGGCAGATGGTCCAGGCAGTTCTTGCCCCAAACTTTTACCCAGAAAATTGTCTTCTTTTAGCCACAGGTGTAGCAGGACACGAAAAAGGAAACAGAAGCAAAAGCAAAAGCAGAAGCATTTCCATAAATTTCGGTCCCAGAAATTGAAGTCTATTTTTGGCCGCACTATCAGAAGAAAAAACAGGAAAAAAAATATATACAAAAAAGAAAAGAAAAGGGAGAGAAAAATTCAAGGAAAATCTGTCTTTCCCGTGAGAGAAAAATATTGTGAAACATTGCAATCAAATTAAATGCCTTAAAAGTCATTAATAATGCCAAGGATAATTCAATGAAATTGCACTCGAAGAGAAGCTCTTAAGAGAGGCCCCGGAATGGAATGCAAAGCGAAAGATATTTAATTAGGAGTTGACCGAAGTGCCACTCAAGAGCAGCCAGACCAGACCTCTTAAGGCTCTCCTTTCGGGCTGTGTGCCACCCAGAAGTGCCGTCGCAGAAGTAGCCATAAAAATCAGCCACAAAAGGTGTCCATAATAATGGGCTATGAGGCACAGGCGCAGACCCAGGCCCAGGACCAGTCACAGCAGCTGGCCATAAAAACAGAGTCTCAATGGGGCCAGGCTTCCAGGCTGAAGAGTAGGTGGGAGATGTGTTGTACGGTGACATCCATTCATCGGGAAATTAATTAAAATATGTTTTTATTTATATTTTGTTTTTTTTTTTGTTCTTTGGGCCATCAATTATTGCTATATTTTTGCCCTTCGACTGCTGCTAACGAGCCAAAATGTCAGGCAATTAAAATTCCTTCCACGAAACAAAGGGCGCGGAGCGGGCGTGGCAGTGGCGTGTGTGTGTGTGTGGTCGCCACACACATAAGGCAGCAGCCACCGGAGGAGTGAGGGACTGATGGGGAGAGTGCATTTTGTTTAACACCTGATCCTGTAGTGGTTTTGACAAATTAAAAACACATTTCGGTGTGTGACAGACACGTTTTTGGCTTAGGTTTTCCGTTTTCCACATGTCCTTTTTGGCCAGAGACGCGACCAAAGTGTCAAAGGGGGTGTCAACGATAGCACTTGCATGGTCATGGCTCATTAGACAAAAAGGAGGGTCAACACGGAGATGGAAAGGCAGGGAGAGGAGAATCGACTAGAATCGACTGACCCAAATACTATCCAAGAAAATTCAGAAATATCCGTTTTTGCTCAAGCGAATTACTGCATACATTTATTTATTTTATCTTCGAATTTTTAAGAATTTTCTAGGAATAATTTAATAGAGTTTTCATTATCTTTAAGAAATTTAAAAATTAAATGAGAATAAAAATTTTAGAAAAAAATGAAAAGGAGTGAAAAAAACAAACCTTTATTAAGGTTTCCTGATTGAACCTTTCGAATATGCAGAAATAGAAATTCATGATGGGAGTTCTTTGAGAGTTTCTAGGATTCCAAGCCTTCCTTCCTAAGAGCCTGAATATTCTCTGAATTATCCACAAATGTTTTGAGGTTTAAGCCTCAAAGAATCAGCTGTATTATTTGCATCATGATATTAAGTTTCTACATTTCTTCTTTGTTTGCATCTATGAGAATGTATACATATATTATGAGATTGCCCGATATCACATAGGAAGGATATGATGATGGTCTTTTTCGAGTACGAGAGAGAGAGCTGGCAGTGGAACGTTTTTAACTCGTTTTCCATTTCCCAGAAATCTTTAACATTTTTCCTCAAATAAGAAGAGCTCTTACCTTCTACTTCCTATGTACATACATACATATATGTATGTATGCATATCTTTTCTCGTACTCGTATATGTCCCGAGGATATTGCTAATATAATTATTGGCTCTTCCTCTAAGAGTCCTAGTCCCATTCTCAGTCGCCCACTTAGAAAATTCGTCTACATTTCGAGAGAATTTTCTGGGCACCGCAATACATTTTGAAGTGAAGCATTTTCCTCTAGCATTTTTTCCTCTTGCCGCTTACCGCTTTCCACTTCTGACTTTTGGCAGCTGCTGGCTGGCTCAGGGATGAGAGGACGAGTCTCTTCATTGAGAGAGTCCTATAAATAGCTTGAGCCTCGAATGAAACTTTCTGCTGAAGGAACTTTTTGCTATTTTGCATAGAGAAAGCAGCAGGAGCATCAGCAGGAGGCAACTGTGGCAGCAATTAAATTCTGAAATGCCACGAGAGAGTGAGAAATGGAGAAGGCCAGGACTGGACGGGACCGGACAGGACAGTAGTTCACTTAATTGAAAAAATTAACTCTGGACAACATGAAAATACAAATGGCAGAAGGCGGAACAGAAACAGAAACAGGAAAAGGGGGCGGTTGGGTAGCTTCAAATTGGCTTTAAAGGCGTGTTTGGCAGCAAATTTGCATGACACACACAGAGGACAGGGACGACACAGAGGATAGAGGATACACAGGACACACAGCACTCATAGAACACTGAGGACACTGCATGTGAGTGTGTGTCAATGTCGGGTTGGTTTAAGGTCTAAGGAACGTTCAACGTCCAACTGCATTTCACGATGAGTTTGTCAACGTTGATGAAATGATGTTCACTCTGCACTGACTGTCTCTCTGACTGTCTGACAGTCTGTCTGTCGCTCTTTTTTGGTATACCCTGCTTTAAAGGGTACTTTAGAGATGTGTTCTTTGAGGTAACATCAACTAGAAGAAGTGCTGACGACAGTCCCTTATTCGTAATTTCAAGATTCATCTTCTGTGTGAGTTCTTTTCTAGGAACTCTTTTCTGGGAACTCTTTTTTAGAGCGAATCTATAGACGGTTTTTTCTTGGAATATATGAATATCAAAAGAAGAACTTTCACTCTCTTTTTTTTTTAGAAAGCAAATCTTAGAATATATCGTTCATCAACTTTCAAAGCTATTCAGGATAGAAAATATTTTAGCCTTAAGTAATATCTTACCCGATTCTTAGCATATTATATTATAATCATAGCATCCCCATAGGATCTTAGGATCAACCATAACCATCTCTGGACACATTGCATTACTGCAATTGATCCATTAACTCATCTATAGCTCTATTATAATTTATAAATGAAATTTGTGGTGAAGGAGCCCCTTCTAGGGGTAATCTCTCTATTTAGCAAGTCTCTCTGGATCTGTCTGTTATGTAACTCTCTCTGGAGGATCTTTCTGTTAGGGAACTCTCTCTCTCTCTGCAGAAGATCTCTGTTTAAGAGCCTTCTCTCTTTTTTAAGGCACCTTTCCCTTCCCTCTGATTATTTCTTCTTTTGATTTGAGTTTTGCTTTGCTTATTTCATTGAGAGTATCAAAAAGTTGTTGAAATTCTGTAAACTTTTCTTTACCCTTCGGTCATGCCTCTGTCTGACTTTCGTCTTTTGTTGTATTTCAGTTTCCGAAGGAGTATATCGGTTAAATGAAGCTGCCCCCGATCTTAACTATGAAAAGGGGGAGGGATCTTCTTCTCCTGTGATTGAGAGCTACCTAGGGATTGATTGATTAAAGCCAAAGAAATGGCTCCTTTTTCGAAGGATTTGTCTTTTTTCTGACTTTTTCTTTATATTTTGGGGTAATCCGATTGGATTTTAAGCCATTATATATCCGATTATAACAAAGTTCATCCTTTATTCGAGGATACTTCTCATCTTGTCTGCTTTTCCTTTTGAATTTCTCTCCCAAAGTGCATTGAAACTTCGTTAAAGCTCCAGAAAACTTCTCTCTTTAGCCTTTGTCCTGTCTCTCCTGTCTGTGTACTTGTAAGGACTCTCTCCCTTGCCACTCTTTGCCCTCTCTGTTTGCACAATACACAGACGTCGGGACATTGCACTGCTGTTGTGTGTGTGTGTGTGTGTGAGGGTGTGTGAGGGTGTGTGTGTGTGTCTAGTATTTGCTCCGGGGCCCGCATTTTCAGGAACATCCTACGCCTCATCTCACTCCTCCGTAGGCTCTTAATGCTGCTCGGATTTCCCTCTTTAACCCCTCACCTCTTACATCTCTCTTTCACCTTTCCACCCTTCTCTCTCTCTCGAGAGAGAGGGAGTCCTCTATTTTCTCGATTAGATACTCATTTTTCATGGGCCTATCTCTGAGTAGCGATCGAGTGTGCCACAAAACCAGTTCATCCTTGACATTCGATGCCATTCGATATGCAAATTTCGAAAAAAACAAATTAGTTTCGTCCGAAATTTCGATAATTTTCTAGCAGGCTTTTTCCACCCATGATGATTTCCTTCGGGAAACGGAACATTATGCGAATGTTAGAGAGAGAGAGGGAATTCATTATGCGAGGGGGCGAAAGCCTTTTGTGAATTGTTGAGCCTCCAGACGGGAAGGACTTTCTCTCATTCTCTCCAACAGAGAAAAAGTTGCAGACTTTGCACTACACTGAGCGAAAAATATGTACATGTGCATTCTCAAAATCACAGAAGGCCTGGGAGGCTGCCTTAAATTTCATTAAATGTAAAAATTCCAAAGGGGTATGCTTGGGGAAGGAGTGAAGAGGAGTGCCCGGGATTGGCTGATGGCGAAAAGCCTCTTCAAGTGCTTTTCATATTGCCAGAATTTCTCATTGCAACGAAGTGGAAATACTCTGTCAAGAGAGTGTTTTTTAATGGGAAATATATTGAGGAAAGAATCTTTTAAGATTCATAAAAAAAGTGTGCTTTTCGTCATGGTATTGGATCAATTCTGATGGAGATATATATATATTTAGATGAAGATATCTATTTTATTTTATTTAGGCTAAAGATATTTTCGGAATAATTTAATTAATAATTATTGAGATCATGCTATATGTATGTACATATGTATTTCCAATTGAGACTTACTAACTAGTTTAATAGTAATGCTAATATAAATTATGCTAAAATAAATTATTCAATTTATTATTTTATTTACATTTTTTTAAATTTGTATTATTTACATTGTTTTATTTTATTTAAATATTTCGTTGTCTTTAAATATAATTGAAATTTTTTTGCTTTTTTTTTAATTTTTTAGTTTTTTAAATAAATTAGTTTTGGTTTGTTTTCAATGAATTAATTTTTGGTTTTTTAATTTGAGGTTTTCCAAATAAGTTTTCTTTGATTTAAAGAATCCTAAGATATGTATCTTTTGAATCTTTAATTTTCAGCGTGGATCTAACGTATCCTGAAGATATTTTCGTTGCTTTTTCAATCTTATGCTTTCTTTTGTCATTGATAGTGAATCTCTTGCTTTTGAATCTTAAAGTATATATCTGAGAGAAAGTATAGTATCTTCAAATGAAGGATCTTAATACTTAAGCAATATTTATAGAATATATACATAAACAGATAAATGCAAACACTTGACTCTTGAACACTTTTAAAAGTCTTCTTTATGTCTTCGTTTAATAATATCATAATAATACCAATTCCCATAATCTGTTTCATCTTATTTTAAAGCAATAAAAAACCCACTTAAAATCTCCTCCCTCTTCGCTCTCTCTCTTCTTGCTCCCTGCATTTTCTTTCACCTTCTGGGAGCCTGCTTTTCCTGCTAAAAAGGAGCTGCCGCGTCGCCAGGATGGCATAAGATTTATAACCTGCTTCCATGGAAAAAGTTGATATAATATCCTTCATCCCAGGTTCCCCCTACTTCCCCTCTTTCCCTCCCCCCTCGAAGGAGGAGCAGCGAACAAAAAGCGCTGACTATTCCACCAACAAATACCACAAGAACTCGACGACGACGGCGACAGCAGCAACGATGACGTTTTAATTATGTGTGTGCCTAGAAGGGCCTGCCAGGAGGAGGGTGACGGAAATATAAGTAGGGGTTGATTTGCGAGGGTGGTGGTGAATGGTGGATGGGGGAGGGGGAAGGCTAGGGGCAGGAGCTGAGACACTCGCGAGACAGTTTCAGGAGCTGCCTTGGTCCTCGGCTCAACTCGTTTTGTTAATTTGCAACGTTGTGGATCCTTCGTGGCAGGAGGGCAGCGCAATAAGGCCTAAATGGGGGTTGAGTGGGATCCATGGTGGAGGCCTAAGCTGGGGGTTGAGTGCGGTGCAGGCCTAACGGGGCTTGGGCTTGGGGGACGAATGAAAAGTGAATTCACAAACGGAAACATTGCAAAAATGCGCCAATGCAGCAAATGCTCAACGAGAAAATGCACGAATGAGTCCGTGCTCTGTGAGGGAGGGGGAGCGGATGGGATGGGAGTCCCGCGGGTGTAGGTGCTTGTCTAGGAGCCATAGTTTAGCTACACTGAAGGAAATGTGGGAGTAAAAGTCGAATTTATTTAAAAAAAAAATATATTTAATTGTGAATGAATCGCTTTATAATTTAAATACGGTTTACATATCTATTTTTACTATTGATTTGGAGACTTTTGAGATGTAGCAAGAGACAAAGAGAGAGAGAGAGAGAGATGTAAAGTTATAATTTTAAATACTCCCGAAACAGAGGATAATTTCACAAGTTCATATACGTATTTTGGAGTGTAAAAATAACTAAATAATAATGATTTTTGAGAGAGAAATAAAAAAGAGTTCAATATATTTAAAAAGGTTAAATCTACATTGATAGTGCTTATCCCCTTTCAAGCTATATTTATTAACCGATTAAGATGATTTTTGTTATATGGATAGATACTCGTAAACGCAGTTCATAAATATCAATATTGAAAATTATCCTCATATTTGGACAATTATGCAAAATATAGGGATTTCGGGATTAGTACTTAGTAATATGGGACTTTATGAGCGTAGTAATTTTTGCCTAAACAGGTAGATAATCGCTATTTATTTATGGATACGCAAAATTATGAAGATTGGCAGGATTCTTACCCCAATTTTATCTGTAATAATCACCCGATTGTAATTTTGATTTGATTTTTGTAATATGGATAAATAATAATATTTGTTGTATAGAAAAATGTTTAATTTATTTAAATTTTATTTCTTTAAAATGGAGCTGTGACCTCATAGAGCAATGGAGAGAATTGTGTATGCATATGGAAATCCTTACACTCCCTCTTTTTCGCTCCTTGCCCTCTCCTTTTTCCCCAAGTTTTTCCCACCCATATTCCCCTCGTTTTACCCAGCCATTTTCCCCTCCCATAAATGTTTATTTTTCAAGCATTTGGAGCAAATTAACAAGCGTAACTAAAACATACTGATTCTGCATACATGACTATAGACATACGAGCATGTAAGTATCTACAGATGTACGAATGTATCTACATCTCTACATGAATGCACACACCACACCACACACACACAGATACACACACACTCACACACACACACACAATCGTACACAATCAACAGTAGAAATGTTTCGAAAGGGTGTCGCTGTCGCTCTCATTTGTGGCTGTTCCCACTTCCCATCCCCCCACCCTCTGAGGCTGCTGTTGAGTGGCCTTTGGGGAAAAGAGAGAGAGACGGAGAGAGAGAGAGAGAGAGGCAGCTAGACGACAGCCTTCCCCAAGCAATGCCCCATAGGCCTAGGCCTATAGTCCTCCTCCTGTGCCTTTGGGTCCTGGGTTAATGTACTTTTTCTGCAGCGTCGACGTCGACGGGGGCGGCGGCGGCGTCTGCTTGACTGACAGTCAGCCTCCTTTAACACCCATTTAAACCCCCCCACCCTCCTCATTCCACGCTCTCTCAAACAGCACCTGTAACTGGCATTCATTCAACATTTTCTAACATTTAATTTTGCTCTGTAATTGAGGAAATTTTCATTGAAATAAATTAGCTTTTTTGCTGCACGAAAATTGTTTGTTGTGGGAACAAAAGTTTGGCTTTTTGTGGGGTTGGGGCTCGGTTCTGTGCACGAGATGTCATGGGTTAATGTCTGCTATCAATGTCAGGGTCAAATGGGGTTGCGGTTGTGTTTGGGGAAGCCATGTTGGGGGAACAAATTAATGAATACAAATATGATTTAATGAGGAGAAATTGCAAAAGACAGAGAGGGTGGATCAGACCACATGATGATGCAGCATCATATGCATATGGAATGAATGGAAGGTCATCAGTGATTAACCGAAGAACGAATTACAATATTCGAGGTGTATAATACATAAATTATTAACTATCGCCGGTAATTTGCATTACAGAATGAATAATTTCTCATCTTAGGGCATTCCGAAAGTTTCCAATTTCTAAAATGTCTTTGTATATAGATTTAACGAGTTTTTACCGAGTGGTTTTTTTGCTTAAAAATAATAAACTTATCAATATTTATTGTTGGTTTCCAAATATATAAGGAACCCCAAGATAATTAATCGTCCCATTCATTCCAACAGATTGTTTGAATTATGTTATGATTAATCTAATACTATATGGTCTAAATATTTTAATACAATAAATGAAATGTATAAAAAAATAATAATATAAAAGATATAAGAAATAACAAAATAAAATATATTGTAAAAATATACTAAAAAAAATTTAAAAAAAAAAAATTGTAATACAAAAAAAAATATTTAAAAAAATATCCATAGAAACAAAAATTAATTTAAGAAAGAGAATGTAATAAGAACAATTAATATATTAATTAATTAATTAATATATATTGATATAAATTTAAATAATTAATATAAATATAAATAAAAAAAGGATAAGAGAAATGGTCATACATAATCCGAATGTATTTTCGAAGAGTTATCCCGACTATATTTTAATTTTTATAGATGATGACTTTGTTGAGCAAAGAAATAGCTCTCTTCATTTTGCAAAAGTTTTCTTTTTACTCTGATAATTGTATGGATTAGAATAAACTAAGGGCTTGTATTAAGTATATAGATATGTATTAAAATCCCTAAAACCGAGAAACATCCACCTTTCTCTATTAATGTATTCAAAGGTTTATTCTATCATTAACCTAAATGTTCTACATATAAATCCTGACCACACCCTACGCCCTACTGCCTTACGAATGAATACTGTATTAACAATTGTTCTCCAGACCCAGGGTTACCACCTCCTGCAAACCATTCTCCCATCCTTAAAAAAAAAAGGCGAGCCTTTTTCCTCTGCCTCTCGAGTCTCATTTCCATGGACAAATTTATAGTTTATTTAGGTGCATTTTGTATGGTTTGTTTCTGGCAATTGCCGCACATTAGAATTCATAAAATTATGTTAATTCTTTGATTAGAATTTCTCCAATAAAAAATGGAAAATATTACAAATCAAAAGCATGGCAATTGAGCGTACAAATCGGAATCCCGAAAATGATAATTAATTCAAACAAAAATTTGGAAATGCTACCAAAATTTGAATGAAAAAAAAACAGGATTTTTTTCTTGGTGGAGTATGGTTACCCCTGAAATCAGGGTAGGGAGTGTGTGTTCGAGGGGTAACAGGGTCAGAGGAGGGGTGGAAATGGTACCCTATAATTCAACCTCTGATGTTCGCCTCCCTGATGTCCCTTTGGACCCTTTTTCTCTGAGGTCTCCGAGGGTGAGAAACGCGTGCGCATGCGCTTTTGACACCTGAGATGACAATTGGAATGAGAGAATCTGCATAAGCGAAACAGAGAGAGAGAGAGAGAGATACCTCTCCACTTGAAGCGAGCTAAAAATTAAAAAAAAAAAAATCATGAAAAAGCTACGAAAAAAAGAAGTCTCTCAAGAAAGAAAAAAATCTGGGTGGAGTGCGTCGTCAACCTAGCGCCATGGATGTTAATGATGGTTATAATGATGATGATGCGATGATGATGATGACGACGACACACATAAACAGAGCCGCACAACAAATTTGCATAATTTGAAAAAAATACTTGTAGCAGAAGCAGAATCAAAAGAAACAGAAAAAGCAAAAGAGAGAGAGACCTTAAGCAGCAGCAGCAGAAGAGTTGAAGAAGCGATAAAAAAAAGCCAGACGAAAGTGAAGTTAAGGGGAGGAATGAGGAATCCAGAAGCAGGCCCATAAGAAGGCAGCCCCCTTATTATCATGATTATGTATGCATAATCACACACTCCCGAAGACCGAGACCCCGAACCCAAGGCACGGTCTATAAACGGGACGCGGGACGGTAGGGGACGGGGACGAGACAGGTCGAAAGACAATGGAATTATGAGGTGTTGAGCGTTGAGTGACTAGCGGAACGGACCATTAAAAACAATAAAAAAACCTCAGAAAAACCAAAGAAACAAACATTGAGAGGTGGAGAAAAAGAGATGCCACAAAAGTAGGGAAAGATATGGTAGGGAGATGCCACAGAATGGGGCAACGAGAGGCCAGGGAGATGCCAGGAGAGATGCCAGAGAGAGCAGGAGAGATGGTGACAGAAACAAAACACTCGGAGAGGGAGGCAGAAATGCCAGAAGAGAGACATTAGACCCAAACAAAAACAATGGATAGAAAGTTATGGTCCAACAAACATAGGAAATTGAATAAGAAGTTGCACTCCAGAAAGGAAAACAAAGGAAAATGCGAAAGAAAAACTAAATGAAAACACGGTTAATAAAGCGTTGCAAATGGGAGCACAAAAAAAAAAACGGGAAAAAGGTAAGATCAGGTAGCAAAAAGAGTTGCAAAGGAAAAGGAAGTGGAAGGTTCTGTTCTTTTTTTTTTCTTTGAAGAAATCGAATTGAATTTTAATGATTAGGCTGAGAAGTTACTTATTAGATCATTAGATCCATCGGAGTGTATGCATTAATGCCAGCTGTTTGTGTGGAAAGAGAAAGAAAGAGATGTTGATGGGTGTTGACTGTTGAAACAACAGATGAACAGGTCTCCGAAGGAGGCAAGACGCGTATAGGGATATAGGGACTATGGGGAGTGGGTTAATTAGTATCTTGAGGGATAAATTAAGGAAGGAAATGGAAAAGAATGCCATGGTATGGTATTTCATTGATAAATTGGGCTACCGATGCTGCCTAAGTTATATGTCGTTTTGGAATTATTTTTCTTCCTCCAAGGATTGGATTTTAGATTATATCTAGAATTATATTCTTCCAGCTCTAAAAAAGAGCGGAAAAACTTTCCAAAAGATACTCGTATCTCGATTTATAGTGCATAGGATAATCTGCAATGGAGATCTTTCTTCAATTTCTTGAAAATCCCCTCCAATCAGTCACCTCGAATCAATCTAGTAGCCGTTCCATCAATTGTTCTGTTTTTGTTTCAGTTTTCCCTAGTCTCTCTCTCAAAATTTAAGTAGCAAAAATTGTTTAGCTAATTTTCCAGCATGGAAAATCTTTTGGGCCATGAGGGGACTACGGAAACTACAGACGCGACCGCAACTGCGACCGCGACCGCGACTGAGACCGTGGCCAGCCAGGAAAACAGGAACGAGACTTCTATGTGGAACATGGAGCCGGCCACTGTGGCATGGCAGGGCCAGGAAATACAGGATAGAAGAGCAACCCCACTAATGATGATCTCGCCGAGCCATACGATCGAATTGAGTGCGGGCAGAGTCGGTGCCATTCAACGATCGCGATCGTTCACCCTGGAGAACCCCAGGTCCCAGTTGCTGATGGATCACTTGCAGCGCCAGGCGGATGCGAAGGCCCACTTTCAGCGGCAGGAGGCGGTTGAGTCAAAGAAGAGGCGGTCCCAGTCCTGCTATCCCAAGAACCACCGGATGCGTCATACCATCATACCCAACTTCTAGTAGGAGCAACCCTGCCAGGACCATCCGAATCGGGAGCACGAAATCGACCGCATGCTCGAGCTTAGCTTGAACCGATCTCTGGAGCGGCAGTCCAGCGGGAGCAAAAATTCTGATCTAATGCAAAATTTGGTAGAACTGACTAGCAAAATTACTAGCCAATAAATACTATCAATTTTTAGAAGGATCAATCAATCAATCACTTAGAAAAATGTCATCCACTGGCATTGTCGCTCTTCACTTGGATCCGGATGGGGGTTTCCATTCAATACTGCCTCTCAACCCTATAGCAATAATTGTGATATCTCAACCACCTCTCCACCAACTTGTATCGCTTCTACTTTTGATATCTGATCTGTCAGTTCAGTGAATTCAGAGAGCCACAGTTTAGGTTCAGTTTCAGTGTTCAGGTGTTAATGACTTGATTTCCAAAGCGCACAAAGCCCCTCGCGTACAGTACATGTCATTGTTTTGCATGTGTCCAAGTTTGGATGAAATTATAGAAGAGAACACAGTCCGTTCCCGAGACATGCCATACCATACACATAGGATAGGAGGAGGCCTATTGTTCGGACATGGGCCAACCCCAAAAGACATGAATACAAAGCCCGTGGCAGGCCTTTTGTGACACGCACATATCCGGTGGTCCCTGCCGGTACCCGGCTTTATTTTGCTCGATTGCAATAATTCCACATTATGGCTTGATAAAAACACAAAATTCCGAAAAGGCAGACCAAACGGACATCGAACCTCAAGCGAACCTCAAGCGAACGTCTATCGAACTTCCACGAACCTTCAAACGAGCGTGTTCGCATCGGTACAAAGTTCGCTTCGAGCCTGGAACCGATCGAACCTCAAACGACTCCAGAAGAGCAGTAGCTTCGAACCTCAGACAATCGAACCGAACCGAACTCGAACATGCTGCCACCAGCGATCAGGGTGGAAACCGGGTGTTACAACGAACTCCGAACCGACTACAGAGTTTTATATTCATATATTCAAAATAAATAGTTGAAAACAATCTTCGTTGAAACTTCGTGCGGTTAGGTTGTACATATCGCGGGGTTCCGTTAGTGGGTCAAAATCGGGCAGAAATAAGTGCGTAAAATACGAACAAAAAATACGAAACGAAACGAGTGCGCTTGCGAATGCATCTCGAACAAAACGAATGTGTCTACATGATATACCGAACCGAAACAAAGTGATTTTAGTATAAACATTCAATAGTGCAATATTTGTGTTTAAGTAGGGAATGGAAAACGAGGAACTACCTGCTTTCGAGTGAAGACGAATTCCCAAACCAAAAAAGGAACAAAGGTTATTCCTTGACCTAAGCAAACGCTAAGTGAATTATACCTGACCTGTGGACCCGTAGAGAGAGAGAGAGCATCCATCCTCTACCTGTCTCCCAGAAGAACTCGCATCTCATATATAGTACCTATATATTTTGGATCTCAGCAAAACAAAATGAAATATCTACAGCATACACACAAAGAGTCCTACACATTGGTGGCCCGCAAACGTTACATGAAAAATCTGCTGTATGTATACCCAATAATTTTCCCCCGATTCATTAGCATTCCGGAGGGTGTCCTAAATGTCATCCTCATCTGGGCAAATATTGATAGAACCCCCCTGTCTAATGTCTCCCGTATCTCTTATTGGTGTGCAGATATTATGGAAATGTGATTGTGATTTGTGCCATTTGAATATGAATTGTGCCATAATTAGGCAGCAACCATTGAATGCACTCGACAGGAGTGCGCCCTGAATTATGGCGCATCGGTCGCATAAAATATGTAAATTTTTTCATCGATGGTAAAGGGAAAAGCAGCCCTTTTCCTTTGGCTTTTTTTTTGCACAACTCCTGTCATTCCCGTCATTTGTTTATTGGCTTTTCCTTTGTTTAAGGATGTGCCTTCTCCCGTAACCGAAACAAAACCGCAGAAATTTTGCCAAGGAGTTTATCAGGGATTATCAGGGGATATGTGTATGTTCCTTCAAGGATATCCCAAGAAAACCCTTTCTTTGTTGGGTTTGCTTCGACTTCCTTCTTTGGCTGTTTTGTTAATTAAATTTATGATTAATGAATGATGTGCCCATTCATGATGATGATGATGATGATGATGGTGATGGTTTTCCTATGTAACAGCTGTGTGCGGAGAGAGGAGTGGCGAGGGGGATGGAATGGAAATCCTCGTGTAAGGTGATATGCCTTAACCCCTTGGTAGTCCTGCGGCTGTTATTTTTCGCACCCTTTCCTCTCTCCCGGATGTCATTCTCCTCTATGTTTTTTTAGTGGATTTTTTTTTTGCAAAGTCAATAGGCAAACAGTTTTTTCCACAAGTATTGCTTATCGATTTGTTAGGATCAGCAGCAGGCAACGGCACTAGGAAAAAAACGGTAAATCACTTGGCCAAAACCCACACACATTTGGCCAACAAAAAAGCAGCAAAATATTCAATGTCTGAGAGTTCCGCGAGAGTTCAAACAGAGATCGCAGACGTGCAATCATCATTTTGCTCAGACTACGCGACTCCAACGCGACTTTACCCGCACCTAAACCCAACTGTTACCCTAAGGCTACTGCAGCGGGGGAGGGGGTGCAGGGGTGGACTTGAAGTCAGTAGTAAATGACCAACAGACATGCAACAGCGGCAACAGACAGCAGCCAACATAATTAGAAGTCTCTTGCATTTGTGGAGGAAGTTGCAGCATTAGCAGGCAATCAAAATAATTTGAGGCGCTTTTTATTAGCAGGAAGAACAGCGCGGAAAACGCGCGCACTAAACGCTGGCGACTCGGAAACGCTAGCGACTTGTGCAGCGGAAGAAGGTAGTAGAATGGCGCGGTTTTAAACGCTCATTTTGCAGTCGGAGCGGTTTGAAACGCTCTCTTGCAGTAGCGTTCAAAAATCGTCCCAAAAACAGATAGATCAACAGTCGCTTAAATGTAGCTAGTATTCTTAAGGACTTATCCTAGAAGAATCTGCTTAAAAACAGCGTAAAAAAAAATATTCTTTATTAAAAAAAAAATAGTTCCAAGAAGTCGCGCAGGAAACGCCTTCAAATGGTCTTGGTGCAAAGAAAAGTCACACTTAAAACGCTTGCATCCTCCCGCCCAAGCGGCTTTAAACGCTCTCGCTTCACACTCCACTCCCAAGCGGTTTTAAACGCTGACATCACACTCCCAAGCGATTTTAAACGCTCTCGCTTCGCACTCCACTCCCAAGCTGGAAGCTGTTTTAAACGCTCTTCCGAATGAGTGTCGTAATAATCGCAACCCATTGACGCGACGCTTAACGCTTAACCTACTAACACGATGGACTTGCCACACATTTGAGCGCGACACCGCGACACCGCAGCAGCCATCAACCATCAACTGGCCGGCTACCAGTTAACCATTTAACCAATCAACCATCCATTCAGCAATCCATCAATCTCCCAATCGGATGGCGATACGGCCATCCCTCAATGTCGTCAAAAATATTCGGTTTAGCGGAAATGCATGGCAAATTTTCTTAGTTCCGTCGATCTCTGACACTCTCTGACAACGGGTGGATAATGTTTTTTTGTGCTTGTTATTTTTAGTACTGCCACATGAGGCAATCTGCCCGCTTCAGCCCACATGATAATTGCAAATTAACGAGACTCCGCGGAGGAGACAGAGCCCGAGGCGAAGATTTGACACCAAAGATTACAGCTCTCGACCTTCGTGGATGGCGGGACGCCCACATGAAGAGAGGGGGCAGAGAGGGAGTGGATCAGCCACAAAAAGATACACGTACATGTGTATCTTTGTATCGGTTTAAGCCATCGATGAGTAATGAACAGAGAGAGGGAGAGAGATAGCTGACAGAGGCACCTGGTGCCCGAAAACGCGCCAAATATTTTGGTCAACGATTTTCGCAGAGACACGCAGAAGGGGGAGAGGGGGAGGAGGGGTGGTGTGCCACTGTTTTGTGGCACGTGCAAAATGAAGAAGCGCGTGCCTTGTCCACATTAATTTCAATACCAAAAAAGCAGAAAGGAGCAGACGGGAGGGGGGGTGAGCACCACACAGCGCCTTATAAATAGCTTCGCTGACTAACTGACGAAGCGCTTCATTAATATGCAAAGTGACCCTCTATATATATACATACGTCCAGGCCAGGCCAGGCATACCCTGTAATGAATACCCCCCGCTGCTGTGGCTAAAAGGCATTAAAAATATCAACATTTAAACGGTTATTACCAGCATTTTCATGCTGCATTTTGCACTTGCCTCGGCCAACAGGCAACAGGTTGTTCCCTGCCTTCCCGCTGGGTGAATATCGTGTCCAATTGAACTTCAAGTGGATCTTATACGAGGGGAGGGGAAGGGGGGATATCTGCGCGAAAAAAGATGGGCCAGAATAAATGGCTTGTTGACTTGTTGATGTCGCTTTTCGTTTTAGTATATTTATCCATGGCTTTTCGTGGGCAGACGACACTCAAAACAGAGCCAATGTAATTAGGAGAATGACCATAGAGAGCCTTTATAATGAGAATATCTCGTTGGGAATGGTATAAGATTGATGGGTATGGGTTTAACCTTAGTATTTGTATGGTAAGATGTTCCTGCGATTTCTACCAAAATTCTTAACGATTAAATCCTAAATATCTTTTAAATTTTCTATAGATTAATTCTGATCTTTGATATCTAAGTAAAGATTAATAAAGATAGATTTCTCAAGCAAATCTGTGAATTCAAAAATCTTTAAAGTATTTTTTGCATATCTCTATCTTTTCTGAACTCTTTTCTGATATCCCCAAGCAAGATCGTTATTCCTTTAGTTGTTACCATTTTCAAGCGATATCTAAACTGCATTTTTCTTTAGGATCTCTTAAGATTTTATTCATGTTTGTTCTTCATATGGAATCTCCTTTAGAGTTCTTTGATATTTTAAATTAATTTGTATTTACTTATCTTGCAGATCTTCTATGCTTTATTTTCTAACTGATTCTATCTAGATTCTAGATTTATTCGTAATTGATCTCTTGACTCAATTCTGTTCCAAATGTTGCCAATTTTTGCATAGATCCTATCTGTTTGATCTGTTAAGCATTTCTAAGGATCCAACTGAAACTACACTCAAAATACACCCAAAGATGCGAATGATGTATCCCAAATCTATAGAGTCCTTCTTCCTTTGACCTTTTAAAGTTAATCCCTTCTTAAATGGTTTCCAAAGTAGCCTCTATCTGTCCCAACTTGAGATCTCTTCCCGCTCCATTGATCTTTCTGTTGAACTCTCATCTCAGATGATTCTAAAGGCCACAATCCCATTTGAAAACTGTCCTCAAATGGGACCAGGGGTTGCATGATCCTGCCACGATCTCTTTCTGGCCATAAAATCCTGTCCGACAACTCACCTTTGGACCTGATTTCCCTACCCTGTGGATAGAACTGGTAGCTCATTTAGGGTCTACTTAGTGTCAGTCCCTAATCTCAATCTCAAACAGCATCAACATTCGAGATGGATTTTTCCCAGAATTCCAGCAGAATATTTTACTTGACCGCTCAAACAGCTGCCTCTCTTTTACTTTCACTTCTTTGACTTTCTTTCCTTCGATTGAGGCAATAAATTTCCGAAAGCTGTCAGCGCATAAGGGAAAACCCGTCTGCCGACAAAATGTCCACGAAATTTGGGTAATTTTTAACCCAAAAAAACGAAGGAATGGAACGATTAAAAATATGTAAATTCAAAAGAGGAAACTTTGATGATCCGGCATCAAGGTGGAAGTTTTCCGGCAAATTTGTGGCTAATTTATGAGCCAAACGGAAGCCAGTCAGGGATTGCCTGTACTTTCTCGAAGGATATCATCTTGAAAAGGGAGAGCCAGCGAAAAAGAGGGTCGGTCGGGTGTCCGTCCGTCCGTTCGAGTGCTTGGAACGTGTTGCATTTATGAGGTTGAACGAAAGGGGGCTCCGAACGGGTTCCGTGCAACCACCAGGCGGCAGCAGCACCAGCAGGACTTCTTGTGCGAGTACTACTCCGGAAATGAGAAAAACTTTCAGCGCAAATCCTTTTCCCGAAAGGAAACGGCGACTCTTTCTCTCTGCCTCTCTCCGTCTCGCATTGGAACTAATTTTAATGACAATTCACGAGACAGGAGCGCGGATGCAGCCCGGCGACATTAAGGATAATGTGAAAACGAACCGATGTGATGTCCATACGATGCAGCAGAAGAAAAGAATAAGAAGGGGTTGTGGCAGGCAGCCCACCCCTAAAAATGCATATCCTTGTCGTTCCCAATTTCCATTTCCCCCTGGCGAACGCGCTTTCCTTTCTTTGATATTCATTTTTCTCAGCGACGACGAAGCCGCCGCCTTCTGCCGTTTTTCCAAAAAACATTAATCATAAATGTGATAAAGGATTTTTGCATTGAAAGGACATGGCAGGACTTGATTAATTTCCATGCGGTTTTTCCACGTACTTTTCATATAAATTTAATTTCGAGGGCAAGCACTTATGAGCATATATTCCAGGATATATACAGCAGCCTATGGGATGTCCTCACGTCCTGTCAACGACCCTTGGTGCCGGTCAGAGTTGACTTTTCGGTGCCACACTGTACTCGTATATCCCTTTGGCACACATGTCCCCCCAGTGTCCCGCTGTGTCCTGTGTCCGCTTATCAGAGCGAGTGCATCGCACTCCTTGGACACTCTCCACCCCTCCCCTCCCCACCCTTTCTCCTTTCTTTTTTCTGCTTTCTCCTTTTTTGTGGCGATTGCTATCTGTATTTTCTGCTCTAGTTTTCAGTTGCGACTCCCATATGCCTTGTGTGACCCATTATTAGCTGGAAAATGGGAGAATGCATGAATGTCTATGTCTATGACTTTTCCCACTCGCTCTCCCCTGCCCCTGCCCCGCTTATGCGTTTGTGCGCGTGTGTGTCCCTTTGGTCCTTTGGGACTTGATTTCCTTTTGCGTTTGGACATTTCCTGTCATTTTTCACTGGGAAATATACATGCCACAGCGAGAGAGTGCAGTGCCACAGGGGCAGAGCGGGAGGAAGTGGGAAATGTCTTTGGAAAAACGTTTTCGAGTTAGCACCTAGGGAAATGTCAGAGAAATTTTGAATTGAGAAATTAATTCCTAAAGATTTTGACTCTTTCTATGTTTCTATGTTTTTCCATCTATTCTTTGTGATCGCATCCTTTTCTTAGAGAAATTATCCGATCATTCTTATATAATAGTTTTAATATTTTGTAGCTGCTTCTGTCTAGTTCTCTTTGAATTTCCCTCCATCAAGTATCAAGTTCCACCAGGAACAGATTGCATTGTATTTATTATATCCTCTTCTTCCTGAAAGAAAATACCTGGAAAACTGTATGTGATGTAGAAAATTCCTTAGAATAATCCTTAAAATATATTCTACTTTTCATTAGGGTTCCTCTCTTCCCATCTTTCCACTTTCATGCCTTACTTTCTTCCACTAACTTTCCTAACTTCGTTTATCTCTACATGTCCCTGAATATGGTCCTATATCTCGGAATATACTCCATTATCCTGCACCATTTATCCTCCCTCTGTTGAAGTCTATCTCTCTCTCTTTATTTCCTTCTTCCTTTGTTCCTAGGGGAAATCACAAGATCTTGGCTCTCAATCGAAGCCACAATATCATTTCCTTGGGGTCTGACTTCCTCCAGCTTCCTATCATCTCTCAATCTTTGTACATCCTCTCTTTCTCTCTCTTCCCTTCCCCTCTTTACCTCACTCTTTTCCTCTGTATTTTCTTGACTTTTCTTTCGAAAAAAAAACAAGTGTATTTCCCACGTCCACACAATGTACGCGCTTGTCGCTCGGTCTGGCTGTTCTTTGGGAATATATTAGCCCAAAACTTTTGTAGAAGCCACACTCCCGTTCTGCAGTTTCCCCTCTGAGCTAAGCTCTTCTCCGCCCCCTTTCTCCTTTCCCCTTTCGAAGCGATCTTTTTGGAAGCTCTCCCCATCTATTTTCCTTCTGAGGGTTTTCCCCTGCCATGAACTGTCAACACCACACATGCCCATGCCCATGGCTTTGTTCTTGCTGCTGTTTGTGTTAATTGTTTTTCTTTCTAACACATGACCCCACTGCCCTCACTCTCCCCTCCCTCCTCCTTCCCACTACTTGCAACATTTTGCGGCTAAACTTTGAACACGCGCAATGCGCTGCGCATGCCAAATGAGGCAGGAGCTCCGCTCCCTGAGACTGGGAGAGAGAAAGAGAGAGGGGGGTTCCCTCTGTGAAAGAAAGAAGGTGCCTTGCCCGCCTCCCTTTTGGGTGGGGAGGGAGTGTGGCGGGCTGGGTGGCTAGGCGGCCCATAAATTTGCATTTAATGAACATTTTCTGGGCATTCGACTAAATGGAAGAGCCATGCCCCGTCTTATTCAGAATTAACGCTTTTTGTTCTGCCGTGTAATAGGTTTTAATTATGTGGGTGGTGTTCGGGGGGTTCAGTGTTCAGGGGGCTGGAAATTGCATTATAATGAGACGCGGAATGTGTGGCATACAATGGTAGAAAATACTTCGAAACGAGAGCTAAATGGAGGAGGCACCACCACCGGATACCTGTTTTTTTTTTCTTTTTCGGCGCAGGCGTAACCGCAAAGGCAGGAAGCGGCTGTTGGTGTTTTGTGGGTGGTTTTTTCTGGCTGGAATTATATTTGTGGCCTTAACTGTAGGTTAAACATGAGATGTGCCACCACCCTACGGCACTCTTAACTGTAAATTAAACCACATCAACGGTCTATTGTTTGTGCCGTTTGGCGTTTTTGCAGTTTTTGACTTTTGACAATCCAGCAATCCATCCATCCATCCACCTATCCATCTCTCATTCATTCATCCCCTCTTCTCGCAGTCAACTTTCGCTCAATTTTATTACAGAATTCGATTTTATTGACGATTTGGCAAACAATTCATGTGAAAAATTGTAATAAAAGTGCAATAAAAATAGTTGTTGCCTCAGCGACAAAATAGTTGTAGTCGCAGCCCAACAATCCCATGTCCACAGAGTTGTAAAAACACTACAAATATTACCGAATATGAGTATTTCCGTTTACCGAATGGGGCAGGGCAGGGCAGGGCACGAAATGGATTGATTTATGGAGAGAAGAGCTTGGAAATATGAAGCGATTGCTGGGCTACAGATTGATGCTGAAAGGGAAAATGCTGAGATTCCTGAGAGTGAAATTGTATTGAAGGTGGAAGGTTAGGGAATTTTTTATGGTTTGTTATTGAACGATGAAGGAGGAAAAATGGAGTTGAAGTTCTGATTTATGGGTGTTTTTTTTTATGGGCAGGGATACTGACCACTATACTATCGAGGAAGGACGGATTAACCTCCGTTCGAATACCCTGTAAATCCTTAGAAAAAAAGACATGAATCAATGAACCTAAAATGATAACTTTTGCAACTTCCAAGCGAAGCATTCTGTTAATTTTAAAAATCTTTTTTGCTCTTTAAAAATCACTTTCCCTCAATAATAAAATCCCATAAATTCCATATCCTTCCTTGAAGTTCATTCCCACTCATCTCTCGTATCCTCCTCTTTCTTTATTTCCCTCCGAAAGTCAAGAACTCTCTAAGCCCTCAAGCCTTTTCCTCTCCATTTGTGTCCTTCTTTTTCCACACTTTCAAGCCGCCTGCCTGCCCCTTCACGCACTCTTCAGAGAATGAGAGAATTATGAGTGGCCTCTCAAAAATATTTTGCAGTTTTCATTTCTCAATTTTTTATGGAGAGAATATTATTATTATTATTTTTTATGTGTGTGACTTCGGATGTTGACACACAAACGACAAAGAGACGAACGCCTCGAAATGAACACGCACACACACACAGGATGGAGGCTCCTTCCTTCCTTCCATGAGGAAGAGGAACGATGGCCCGAAAAAATGAGAGGATGTTTGCTTTGTTGTTTCAGTTCTGTTGGGCAATAATGTTGGATGCTGCTGTTGCTGTTGCAGCTGTCTGTCTGCTCCACATTTGTCCCCACCCCCCTCCCCCTTGGAAAAACAGCCAAAGAGAAACGAAGGCGAAAGAGGAGACCATTTAGAGGAGGACTCGCATGAACTCCTTCTGGTTGTCACTCATAAATTAACACCTAGCGCAGCTCGCTCTCCCTCTATCTCTCTCTCTCTCTCTCTCTCCTGCAACGATGACAGTTATGGGAAAAGGATATCAAAGACACGAGACTCTTCGGTGATGAGCCCTATCATTCCTCAAAGAGAAAGGGAGTGAGAGAGAGAGAGAGAGAGAGTCCCCATACTTCTCTCTGAATGAATGTGTGTTGATTGTTTGAAGTGCCTCTGGGAAAGTGGCATGAGAGCGGGGCATACCCAGTTTTAGGTCAGGGGGTAATAGGAGAATAGTCTATGGGGAATGTGTGCAGCACTTGCAACAGATGCTGACATTATGGATTCCTTTCCGGACAGATAGGGACAGAAATGACACGAGTGATGAAAGAATGAAAGGTCAGAGTTGTAGAAAGAGTAAGAAATGCCAGCTGAAGGGCATAGTCCTTTCGAAGACCGCCTTAAATTTCTGACTTGTAGCATCTGAAGTTTATTCCAAGTTTCCAAGAGTTCCTTTCAATCACTCTCCTATTGCCCCCTCTAAACGTTTCTCCCTGGTTGAAACCCACAGATTTATTCCCTTTTAATCATTCCCTGCCCAAGAGAACCTCAAAACCCACCGACAAACCCTTCAACCTTCAACAGTAGAGTCGAAGTCGTAGTCGTCTTGAAGTCAGGAAGTCTCTCTTGTGCTCTCTAGTGGGACTCTTTTGATCGTGTTCCTGATTCCCATAAGGTCGGAAATCCAGAGGGGATTTGCCCCGCCCTAACCCTTCCTCTCGAGTGACACTCGAGCTTGTACACTCAATTGAACGTCTGTCTCCCCGTCTGCATCTCCGACTCCGACTTGTCGCTGAACCATGAACAGATTGCATGTGAAGTGCCTGGCGAATGAAGACTGAAGACTGAATGGCTGCAAAATTTGCTCTAGTGATTAGCTTTTTGCGTGCACTATTATTAAAGCGTTTCCTGTATTTTCTTTTCCCTTTTTTGACTAATTTTTTGCTTTTCTTGGTTGCAGGCGTCAGCATGCCTTCATGGCCAACACACAGAAGCAGCCACCATCTGCAGGAGGCGGAGGAAGTGGCGGCGGCAGCGTCACCCACAGTCCGGAACGTTTGCGCGGTGCCACACAGGATCTGTTCGAGCTGCTTGAGCGTGTGCAGTGCTCGCGACTGGATGACCAGCGATGCGTTCTGCCCGCATACTTCTCTCAGGTGCGTACCGAAAGCGGAAGCGGTGAATGGGCAAATGGTGGGAATGGGGGGGAATGGGAATCAGGGCGAAAGGTCAGCGTACAGCGCCCGACCTACGACAATGGGCCATCAGTTAGTCCCCGGGCATATGCTCTGGTGCTCCAATAATCCAACTGCGGCCCCGATGGATGCCGTCTGCCCTCTGGCCTGACCCATAAAAGTGCATCTCCCGGAATGGCGGGGCAAAGTAGTAAAAATTCCCATTTTATTGCCGCCACTACGGACGGTCGTAAAAATTGCCAATGGGAGGGACAATGGGCAACCGACCACCTCGACACAATGGAGAATGTCTCTCTGCATGTATCGTACATGTACCACCCCTCCTCCCTCACAGTAACGTGCACCTTTTGGTGGCAACATCTGTATAATTTGACATAATCTGCGCTTTGTCTGGTACGCCGACGCCGAGGCTGAGGCCGGGATCCGCCAGAGACCCGAGACCCCGACCCGTTTAATAGGCAAATTGTGGACGCACACACTCGGTGACTCTTGTTCCGCCAGTTATTATTGCGGGTGTGGTTGCTGTTGGGATTAAGAAGTGTTGTGGCTTGTGGCGTGTGGTGGTTGTCGATTTTTACGACACATTTCTTCCATTCAAAAATTCAGCTGCTGCGGGAATTATTGAAGTTTTTGGCAGCTGTCAGGTGTGGCTCCTGGCTGCTGGCCCTGGCCTTTGTTTTCGGGTTATTTGCAATAAATTTGATTAAATTTGAAATGGAATGAATGGCAGGTAATTCATCGAGGCGATGGCTTTGAAAGGAACTGCCTTAAAATGCGATTTCTGCACGTTTCTCATTTAAAATTGAGAATTTGAAAGGAAATGCCAAGTAAATGTTATGTTAACTTTTCATGTTAGTAAATGTTATGTTAACGGCAGCCCTTTTGAATTGAAGTGGCGCCTGGCGGTCATGCGGTTGTTTATGGAACTACCATTTCGCCAAACAGCCGCTTGGCGGCGCTTTGGTGCTGCCCTCTAGCGGTTGCTTTTTTATACTAAAATGTTACAGTGTCGCCTTTAGGTAGGATTTGAGGGTACTAAAATAATTTAGTTCATGCAAAAGCTGATAGATGGCGGCACTTGTTGACGTCTGCATAGATAGAGCCACGTGCTAACATGAAAAGTTAACAGACCATTTACTAACATGAAAAGTTAACATAACATTTACTAACAGGAAAAGTTAACATAACATTTACTAACAGGAAAAGTTAACATAAGAGGTGTGGAACACCACCTGTCTGTCCGTCTTCATGAGCGCCTATATCTCAGAGACTGTAAAACCTAGAGCAACCAAATTTTGTATCCAGACTCCTGTTCTTTCACACTGTTACAAGTGTATTTCAAAATTTCGCCCCGTGCCTTTTTGCCCACACAAAGGACGAAAAACTGTGGCGTGCACAATTTTAAAGATCCAAGAAAACAAAAAACGCAGAATCATGGAAAATCATAAACGTATCTACTAGATTGCCGAATCTGGATCAGAAGCCAGAAGAAACAAATTAAATTTTAGTGGCCACGAGGACATGAGGCTTCAAAAAATTTAAAATAAACGAAATATGAATACCATTTGTGTCTTTAATATAAGTATTATAATTTTAGATATTTACCAAGATAAAGTGATTTCTTTTTAACCCTTAAATCGACCCACACTTAACCCTCTGCAATACTTCTCTTTGCTAAGTTTATCAAATTTTGTAGAGCATAATCCACTTGGCCTTCCTTCCCTTCCGAATTATTTAGTTTTCCTGTTTTCCCTCCCTTCTGCCATTTTCTATGGCCTTTTCAGATTTTAATTTAGTTTTCGCAACAATTTTCGGAGGCAAACTTTTTCATCAAACAGCGCAGCGCAGCGCAGGAAGTGCAGGAGTCTCTATGCCTATGTTTGCCCCCACCCCCTTACCCCTTCTATCCACCCCCAACCCCTCTTGTCCACAAGTGGTTTTTGTGTATGTTCAGTGCAACAAAGTGCAGGCTGGGCTCTGCCTCACCCATCCTTCCTTCGATCCACCCCTATCCTGCCACATTTTCTACTCAAGATGCAAGCGTCTCCCCGTCCGTCGAGTGCCTTTTCGAGAAACTTTTTTATGCGGGCTCTTATAGAGCGGTCGGGGGGGGGTGGGGGTGTTTGTGGCAGGCAGTCGCAGTCTGGCCAGGAGTCTGGGGCAACGTCTTGAGGCAAAACTAGGTTGACTCTTGTACCGGAGTCTCCCCCCATGTCCCGTGTCCCTTGTCCCTCTCCTTCGTCTGCTTTCTTTTCTACTAAAAATTATGTTTGTTCAAGTTTGAAAATTGAATTTGGGGCTCAGGTCAGATGGAATACGGTTCAGTGCTTGTCAAACTGCGGCCGACACGTGCCGCCGCCGCCAGTGAGAATGCCAAAGGTCCTGCTGTGCGGAAAGTGGTTGTCGTCCTGTTTGGGATGTTTGCATGTGTTTGTTTGGGATGCCTTCGGGTACGGTTTCCCTCTAATTCGCATAGTTTTCTACTGGTATTTCTCTCTGCTCTAACTGTGAAGTTCTCCCCATTGCATAGTTTCTCGCACGTTTAATCCCCCATTCCCCATTCCGTTGCATAGTTTGGGGGCTAATAAAGTGCTCTGCGAGGGAATGTCTCTGGGTCTCGGTCTCGGTCTGGGTCCCACTCCGGCTCCTCCTTCTTCTGGTCTGTGGCTAATTAAGCCTGGCCAAAATCCACGTTTTCTACCTTTTTTCGTACCTTTTTTTGTCTCTGTTTTCCCAGGCCTTTGGATTCCCATCTGGGATGCCCATTGTGTGTGCTGCCTCCTGCCTGGCCTGGAAATTTATGCTGCAGCTCCTCCTCCTCCTCCTCCGACTTTTGTTGGAATTATAAAAAGATATATATTTTTCGGTTTTGGTTGCCTTTTTTCTTGCATATTTTTCACGGACTCTTGCCTCTGCCGCCGCACACACACACACACACACACACACATTAGAAGAAGTCTCTGCTCTTCTCTGCGGTGTCTCCTTATGTCTTTGTCTCAAATGGTGCTGCAATTTGTCTGCCACTGCCACTGCCCCACCACTGCCCGGGTCTTCGCTGTGGCACAGCACAGTTGAGCAGTCACTGTCGGGTGTGGGTGTGAGTGGTGTGCAGTGTGTGGATGCAACGAACGTTGAAGTTGTTAATTGCGATGGTCGTCAGCCGCAACGACAGCGATGACGACGACTCCCAGAACCGGAGACCGGAGACCGCAGAGCAAAAACCCACTCCCACAGTCCGCTGGCAGTCAGCAGATCCCCAAAGAAAACGAGCTGCATGCACAAGCAGAGAAACGGAGGAGTTGCATAGATACATATGTATGTATTTAGATACTTCTGCGGCTTGAAGGGAGGGGCGAGAGAAGGTACTTCACCTATGCATTTCTAGCTCTAAAAATGTGCGATGTCTATCAGTGTATCCGTATCCCAAGCGGGCCTCTAAATTATCCCAAAAAAATGAATCTATCTCCCCTGCTCTGACACTTGAAATTTATAATTATTTTCCGCTTGTTGCATGCCAGCGACTCTTCAACTTTGCCATGTGGAAACCTTTCCGTTACTCCTTCACTCGTGGCTTTTTAATTTCCTCTCTCCCCAGTGTCTCTCTCTCCCCTCAAACAATGCAACTTTAAAGATACTTATTTTTTTTTCATTCATTTTTTCACGCTTTAGTTTGAGGTCTGCTTCTATTTTTCTTTTCTTTTTTCTTTTTTTTCTTTTTGTGACTTTAACCTAGCCCTGGGCTCTCTGTAATCCCTCTTCCAACGACAACTTGCCGCATGCGGCACTGACTCTGATGTTTACCTTGTTGCTGCTTCGCTGACTTTGTTGTTGATTGCCAGCCCAGCTGACAGCAGCAGCAGCAGGCAGCAGCAGACACTAGAAGCAGCAGCAGAAACCACAGTCGAAAACTGAGCAAACCTTAGACCTTAAAACTCTTTTCACATGGAATTTAAAGCTCGATGGCGGCTTGGAGTTTGAGTTTGCGTTTGCGTTTCAGTTTGGGTCCGGGGGATGATGCGGGTTCAGCATAACCAATTAGCCATGAGAAGAGCCACTACGGAAGCACTCATCCAGTCTAACCGTCTTTCCATCTTTCCCATCCGTTGGTTTGCCCATGAATCGATCCATTTCTATTTGTCTTTATTTTACATATATACATATAACATATATATATTTACATATCTTTCTATCTGCCTATCTTTCTTTGTTGTGTACTTTCTAGATACTTATTCATGCAGACATCTATATATTCATCTATCTATCTATCTATCGATCTATCTTCTATTAATCCATTAAAAAATATACATCTCGAATTTATTGATCAGACGAATCTATTTATCAGATACTCGTATGTCAATGATCTACCTATGAATCGATCTAAATCTGTATCTTTTATATACAGAAATAAAGTATCTATCTATCTTTCTACCTACTTCTTAATCCATTTATCCATCTACCCAACTACTTCTAAATCTATCTATAATTAGTATCTCCACATTTAGATCCATCTATCTACTTATATGTCTATTTATTTATTCATATCTCTATCCAATATATATATATATTTATTCTATATTCACATCTTTCTCTTTATCACTCAATCAATCTATATACCGATCTTTTTATTTACTTCCTATCTATATCTCTTCTCTCTCTCCCTCTGCAAAACCCTAAAAATACTTTTATTTCTTTCATCTATCTTTTTTGGTCACATTTTGTTTATAAACAATTTCGTGGCACGAGAAGGGGGCATGGGGCACTGCAACGCCACAGAAGACGTGCGCGTTTGAGTATTCCATAGATTTTTCCACAATATCAAAAACTATATATAGTATATGGTATATGGATATGGTGTACGACAGATTTAATAGCTCGAATGCCAAGGTCATGCTAAGCAAAATCATAAATTTGTTTGCTTTTTTTCTTGTTCAAGAAGTGGGAGACAAACAGAAACCGAGAATCCAACAAAAACTTTGAAGAACTCTGTTATCCACAAGTCAGGCCCCAGTCCCCAGTCCCCCGAATGTTGCACGTTCCAAAAGTTTTGCTTCGCTTATCGGAAATGAGCAAAAATTATTTCTGGAATACATACATGTATATATATTTTGGAAGAATTTTTTAATCTTTGAATGAGCGGCGTACTTCCTTTTTACTGAGCACTTTTTATGATAATATCCGTAGCTGAAATTCGCAGAGAAAAACTTTCTTCGATTCAAAAGTTGGCGCCCTCTGGGAGTCAATGCATGCCGCTCTCTCTCCCTCTCTCTCTCTCTCTCTCAGCTGTTCCGAGTGCGCTCTTATGGTTGTCTCGCTCTGGCGCATCTGATATCATATCCAACGCTTGAATATGGTATTTTTTAGTGCATTTCGAAAGCCTGCAAAGCAACCGCAAGGCATGTTGAGGAGTACAAAGTGAGGTAGGGTTCGCGGCAGGCCATGGTAATGTGGTTAGGCGTTTGAGCTCGTTGGCCATACCTTTTCTGCACACACCCTGCCAGCAGCGGAGAAAAAATCCCATACCATTTGCCGCCAATCGGGTGTTTTGAAATGTATCTCACGAATGTGTCTCAGAAATGTTTTTGCCGCGGACAAGGAAACACTGAAATAATGTCGAATTTATTTCCAAGTTCCGAAAAGTAGTTCCGTTTACCACAAACAAAAAATATAAAATATTTTAATCAGAATATAACAAATATTAATTAAAAATATATTATCCAAAAAAATATATATCAATATTCCTAAATATCCAATATATATAAAAAAAAGCCGCTACGCTCTCCGTGTCGATCCGTACAATTTTGTTCGTTACAAATTCAAACCGAAGCCGCAAACGCATTTCGTGTGGGGTTATTTATAAGAAAAGAAGAGATACACGGGGTATACTCCATGCCGCCGCAACCAAAATAAAACAGAAATATTTTTGTGAGTGCAATAAACCAACAAAAAGAGGAAAACTGCAGCTGCAACTTGTATCTGTGCATCCGTGTATCCGTGTATCTGTACAGCCGTCTATCTGTGTATCTGTGCTCTTGTTATTGTTGGTGGAGATGATTCTTTGAGGTGCATTTCGGGATTTCGGTTTTGCGGCTGACAAAAATAAAACACGCACATCAAGTATATTATATCCAAAAATATCAGGCGGATAGCACGGATAAATAGGTGTGTGTGTGTGTGTGTGTGTTTGCGTGTATCTTTATCTGTGGAGAGTGAAATTGATTGCTTAGAAATTTGAAGGCAAATATATTTGCATACAGCTTATAGTATATACTGTAGTATACTCCGATCAGATATCTCTCGGTGTGAGATCAGAGCCGAGGCGCAGTCTCTTGGAAAGCCAGCCCAAAACAGTTTGGCAAGCACTGTACGAAAACACACACCAAAAACCCGTCAAACGAGTAAAGCAGCAAAACAAAAACAACAAAACCAAACAAAAAACGAACGAAAGATATTCATAAAAAATATATATCTTTTGCTGCTCGTGAATCGCGCAAAAAAGCCTGCAAAAAAAATTATAACAATTACCTCAGATACTGCGGAGTGGAGCCCCTTGAGATCTGCATTAGAGAGCCCCAAATGCAGTCTGTCGACTGAGTGTGCCTGCCACAACAGCAACTTGCAACCCAGCAGCAGAAGGCTGCCCATCAAGCGAAGGTGGCATTTTACAGCGAAGGCGCCGAGAGACGTTGGGTGCGTCAGGCCGTTATGGGGGTATTGAGATGGCGCGATTCACCCGGATCGCGAATGTCGGGCTCTGCTTCGAGCAACACCAACAACAATCATCACCATCAGGGGCAACACCATAGCAGCAACAGCGGCAGCAGCAGCAACACCAACAACAATCACATCAACAACAATCACATCAACAACAACAATCGAGAGGTAAGTGCAGTCGGTCGGGGGCTCCATTGGATCGTGGCACGGGTCTCGGGTCTCGGTCTGGTCTTTGGATTGGGGCTTGTGTGTGGGTTGCCCCGATTCCAATGCGGATTCTATTGTGACACCCAGCAATTACAGAGCGAAACGGGGATAGCAGATCCGAAGTGTTGAATACTCTTAAAGATTCAAAGGTCTTTTCAGAGACAGAGACTGTTCTTATGAACTCTCTGTAATCGAGGGATATACTTTTCCAGACTTTCTGATTCCTTTTTGCATACTTTCTACAGTAAAAAAAAAGGATTCTTCTCTCCAAAGCTTCAGGCAGAAAAAATGGAATAGATCTCTGTATCTTTTTGGTACTCTTTCTTGATCAAAAGATACTTCCATCTCTACAAACATCTTGATGCCCTTTTTGGCAGTGTATCTCAAATACAGAACGACTGGCGTTGGTTGGTGGGGGGAGGGGGATACATTTCCATTAATTAAATGCAATTTGGGCGTTTGTAATTGATGTTGTTCGGTTCAGTCGATGTTTGTTTTGCCTTTTTGGCGCATTGTTTGTGGTTAGTCACAAACGTGTTGCTGCTGCACTTCGACTGGCAGAGAGAGAGAGAGAGAGTGTGTGGGTGTTGCAGCTGAGGGAAGAGTGATGTAAGAATGATACAAAAAAAAAAAAAAGTTTTCGACTTGCTGATTGAATGAGGTTTTGGGATTGCACTTGAAGACTCTGTGGGTGGTTTTATGGGAATTAAATTAACTGGAAAAGGAACCCAAAAAAAACTCGAACAATTCATTTGAGAGATACTTTAATCAATGGATCGTTGGTATGGTTCAAAAAGAATATAATTTTTTATTCCAAAAATTGTATTTAGTCTGTGGAAAGCAGTGAAAGTTGTCTTGAGGCTTGATCTTATAATTTCTTCATTGAAAATTGATAGAAATTTAAGTTCTTACTTCTACAAATTTATAACATGTAATCCTTAGTCTTACATAATTTCTACCTCCCCCCCTCGCACATATGGCTGCAGTTTGAGAGCCACTATCTTTCCATTCATTATTTTTTTATGTCCCCACAATAATGGCTTTCGAAGTGCCCCATCTCATCCCCATCTGACGCATTGTAAGTTCTGTTCTTAGGGCCATTGAGACGACGGTGTCATCAGAGACGATCATTCCGAAGAGCAGGGCAGGCAGGGCTTATCATCGGTTTAATACCAAAAAAATGAAACAACAAAAAACTATACGTATATTTTATTGTAATTTCCATAAAAATGTTCCAGCGGCTTTCACACATGACTTGACTCTCAGGAGTGTGTGGCAGAGTGGCAGCACTCTGTGTGTGTGTGTGTGCTTTCAAGTTGCTTAATTTAAATAAAGTCAACGGCAAGAAGCACAGATTTAGACGCCTCACTGATAACACATGGCTGCTGGAAGCTGGCTGCTGGAAGCTGGAATGATGCTTCGTATTTGTAATTTTTAATGTCGTAAGGCAGAGGGGCACAGTGCATACAAATTGTAAACGTAAAGGCAGCACAGGGCTCCCTCTCTCCCTCTCTCTCTGTCTCTATTTCTCTACCTAGAAGAATCTGTTGAGTGATTGGAAAACTGAAAGAAAAAAATCAACCGAAAATGGAAACGGAGTTGACACATTTCATATAAATCACTCAACGGCCAGCCAGCCTCCGCGGACCCGGAGCGAAAGCGGAATCGGAATCATCGACTCTTCAGGGAGTTTAACTCATGATTATCATCATCATAATGATCATAATGATCATAATGACGATGATTGAGGCATGTGATTGAGATTGTGATTACATTCATCATCATTATGGCCATTAGCCGCATTCTCTAGCTCTTGAAGCTTTTACCTACGCACTTTTACTTCTGAGCGATCTCTTGGATGTGTCTCTGAGGTTTTCGTTGCTTTCTGGGGTTTGGCCAACTTTCGCCATAGATCGCACGCTCCAGTAAAGGTTTTCGGCCTTGTTCCGGATTGTCGGACTCTGCCCCCCACCCAAAAAAGAAAAACCAACCACAAGAATTCAACTTCAAAAATTGTTTTTTAATGCTTATCGCCACCTTGAAAATGGGTCTTAATCCTCTGCCCACAATCTGCCTCTGGTGTGCTCTCAATCTCCAGTTTACTCAGATACTTATACCCGGATTTAAACACCTTTTGTCAGACTTATACTCCGTCATAATCGGACTTGATTTATACTCAGTCTTACTCTTGTAATCCGGACTTAACCTCTGTCTTGTATTCCGGACTAATGCTGGGACTATACCTATAAACTATACCTATACTGGGACTTATACCTATAAACTTTGTCTTATACTCCTTCTTATACTCCGTCTTATACTACTACTTATAGTTCGTCCAATACTCAGATCTGTACTTAGTCTTATACGCGGACTATTACTCTGTCTTATATTTGTACTTATATTGATTCTTCTACACAATCGTTTACTCTGTCGTATGCTTTTTATACACGATCAATCATATGTCGTATATTTCTTATACACAATCTTATACTCCTTACAATCTGTCTTATATTAGGTCCTATTACTCTTATTATTATTAATATACATAACGTCTTATATTCGGGTCTTATTCTCCATATTAAAATCCCTCTTATACTTGAACTTATACTGCGTCTTATACACATGCCTAGACCATGGATTCTCCGTTTCCAAATTGTTTTTTAATGCTTATCGGCACCTTGAAAATGGGCTTACATTCACTCCCCCTCACCCTCGTGTGCTCTCCTTTTTTTCGTGTGGTTTTTATCTCTATTTCCACCAGACATATATTTAATTTATTTAATTTATTTCTGTGTTTGCTTGGGATTTCATATCATTCCGCGGACGTCTTCTGTATTTGTTTGAAGTGCGCCCCCACACAGAAAATCCGTTGCTCTCATCGGGGAGAAGGGACTGGGAGGGGCACTGGGCAGGGGCTCTGAGATCTGGGGGCCCCATTCAGTCTGCCGCGCAATGATATAGATGCAGATGATGATGCTGATGATGATTTGGCTGAAAAACAAAAAGAAACAAACTTTCGCTGCTGCTTTTTGTTGTAGTATCTTTTCATTCGCATCTCTCTCTCTCTCTCTTTTCGATTTCGTAAGCATCTGGCTGTCCCTTTTGTGTATCTTGAAGATACTTTCAATGCTATCATCAGCTGTGTGTCGCGTCGCATATGAGGGGAAATTCTTCGCGCTGCGTTTGATGTCAAGGTTTCCCTTTCTCTAGAGCTAATTCTGAGAGGAACCACTTGAAACAGTTCTCCTGCTGTGTGTGTGTGTGTGTGTGTGCCACTTCAACCACACAGAATGAGGAGGAGGCACATACGGACATATGAACGAACGTACGTAAAGGTAGAACCCGGGGAAACGAGTTGAAAAACCCGCCTCAAGGTCTGTGTTCGCTTTCGCTTTTTGTCGCCACTGCCACTCGGCTCCACCATGATGGTCTGTGCCCTTAAATGGACAACAGACGGCAGTCTCGGAGGCCATGTAACTAACGATCGCCACTGCCTGCAACACTGAGGCGTTCTCGAGAGGAGTAGGAAGAGTGGTTCTCTCCATAGCATAATGCATATAATGCATATGGATTGTGGATTGTGGATTGTGCTGGAGGCGCGTGTCTTGCATAATGCCAGCCGATTAATGAGAGGAGAGACCCCGCACCGAACCGACCCGAACCGAACCGAACCTCTCGCTAATGAAAAAGACTCGACTCGCCTCGACTCCTTTCCTTCCATTTTCTGTGTCTGTCTGCGACTGCGACTTTTCATGGCATGATTCATGGCAGTCGTTCAGTGCTGTTCGTTCTCCTCCGTCATTTAGTCAGTCCCTCAGTTAGTCAATGTGCTGGAATGGATGCCCCCAAGCCTCCACTTCCTTCTTGGAACGAGGCATCACCGGATATCCATTTTGCATTTTGCTTGCAAAAAATAAAATAAAAAATAAGAGGAGAAAAAAAAAATTATTTATGTTGCTGTTTGACAATGGCCCCATCATGATGATGATGATGATGATAATGATTTAGACGATGATGATGAGGCAGAGGCCTCAGACTGATTAAAAGCAGACAATGCCCCACACAGAGCAGGGGGGGAAACTCCAGACAGAGAGGGAAATCCATCCATCCATCCATGAGGCAGATGGAGGCACAGGGAATGCTCTGCAGAAGGAGGCGCAGATAGGGAATGCTCTACAGAAGGAAGAGACAGAGGCAGAAACACAGATACAGATAAGAGCAGGTAGTGGTAGTGGTAGTGGTAGTACCTCCTACAGAGACCACAGATCCGATCCTAAACGAAAGATAAGAAGACCTCTCGTCTACTGATAGATGGAACTGAATGAAGTTGGGAAGCAGAAGGGCCGAAGGGAAAGCCAGCTATCGATTGATGGCTAGAAGGGAATACCAAGAAATGTCCGCAGAAAAACACACACAGGCCATATCAGAGAGCAAACATATTGAACCTTCGATAAGGAAGAGGAAAACCAACGATAAGGAAATGAAAAACCTTCAACTTGGTTGGGTTTTAAAGGTTCTTTGGGTTCTTAAAACTACAGGGAGAGTGAGAAGAAGTAAATTAATTATTTTGTATTTTTATCTCTCCACAGAGAAGATATATCTCCATCAATGATGGCACATTGTAAGTGTTAGTTTTTTGGGAAGTAAAGAACAATTTTTGATGATAGTTTTCCACTCTTTTACCATAGATCATAGATGTTACATAAACGAACATCATTCAAAATCTTAAAGATCTATAAGGAAATTCTAACAAATCGAAGGACAGATATCTGCTGATAAATAAATATCCATTTCGATCATTCTTTGAAATATTTAATCATAATAAATGCCAAGTTATTCCACCAATAAAATCTGTTATTTATTCCCCATTGAAATAAACAATTTGTTCATGTTTTTTTCCCGCATTTCGGTATTTGTTTATTTTCCTCATTCCTCGCGGCGGCCTGTACTTTGTTTATATCGATCTGTAATGTTTGCTTCTACCATATGATACGGCTCTCGAACAATACTTCAACTACTCCAGTGCAAAGGCTTCTCAAATGATATTTCTCGGGAATGCTGGCCCCTGACTTCTCCGCTTTCATAACCCCCCTTCCCCATTTGCTTGCTCACCACATATGAAGATACAGATATATAGATACATATATGTACGTACTATATATATGTATCTAAAGTAAAGGCAGCAAATGTGATGACAATGCGGCATTAAAAAGCATGGAAAAGCATGAAAAAGCATGAAAAAGCATTGGAAGAGCCCAACAATTGCTGTTGCTGTTTTTTTTACTGTATTGTGTAATGTTTTAAATGTTGTGTGTGTTGACGACATTGACTTGACGGCAGGCAGCATTGTTTTTTCGTAGTCACTGTAGTCGTAAAAGCCTATGGAAATTGCGTCTGGAAACAATGCAAAAGCATTCTTATATGGGCTTACACCTTACACAGCCGATTACACAGCCAACCGTCACTACCTTAACATCTTTTAGAGTGGGGTCTTGCCACACAGATACACCCTATAGAGAGATACTCTGTATCTGCAGCTCTGCTTTTGGTTTATCTTTCGTTCCGAAGATAAGACTTGTAGAGAAAGGTCTTTTGTATCTGAGTGTTTGCGGAAAAGATAAAACTCTGTTCATTTGATAAGGAATGGCCTCTCTATTGAGGGATATCCAAGAACCAACCGATAACACACTTTTTGTTTTCTTTTGGCAGCTGCTTCGATGGGTGGGGGTGGCTTTTCAACCTGAACCCCCACCCCCTCCCAATAGGTTGACAAATTGAAAGCCAAGAAACTTGCGACAGTCGGATGTCAAATGTTGACAAATAAAGTGGTTATATGGCGAAATCGGTTCTGGAATACGCCCAGCCTCAGCCCCAGCCCCAGCCCCTGCCCAGCCCTCCGTAGGGCCCACACCCACACACACGTCGCTTTTCATTTTGAAGGAGAATTATGAAACTACTTGGGCAAAAAGTTTCACTCTCTGAAAGAATCTGTCACTCTTTTGTATCTGTATCTTTTGTCTGTCGCCCCTCAAAAAAAACCAACAAAAGTAAAAGTTTCTTTCGAGTGGGAAGGAGATAGATATAGATTCCGACCATAAATTAGACGAGAGATTTTTCAACTTAATATTCTGTTAATACTTTTATTATGTTGCCGGAGATGTTTTCACTTTTTTTCTTGTCCCCCTTGTTGTTTATATGTAAAACGATTTTCGTTCATACATATATACATTTTAATCGCTTTCTATATTTTTTTATTCATGGATATATCCAGATAATGGGGCCTTTTGATTTGCGGCTTACCTCAAACAAATCGAAACGAATCGCAAAAAGAAGAAATGATTGTTTTAATGGCACTTATTTTAATGTATAATTAATGAAAAATATTTGCGGGCATTGCTATTGTTATTTCTGCGGCCATTTTGTTGCAATTATCTTTCGGATGCCATTCGAACTTGGCGCCTTTTTGGCTTTTGGCTTTGACAGTGTTTTTTTTTCACTGCTCATTCTGCTCATTCCAATGCGATCTAAGCGCTCTACTGCTGCTAGTATTTGTTGAAGTTGCCAAATGTTATTGACCCAAATTGAAAACGTATAAAAAAAGAATTATACGCGGCAGCAGCCATTCGAAATAGAACCAAGCAAATACACCACACAGAGGGGCATGCAGAGGGGTATACAGTGGGGCATGCAGAGGGGCATGCAGAGGGGCGTACAGTGGAGCATACAGCGGGGCGGACCACAGGGCTGTCTGCTGGCAAAGAGTAGTCGTAGTCGTAATCGTACCGCCTCGATTTATGGCCACATTCGTAGAAAATAAAGTCGGCCACGGAGGCTGACATCGGGCCATTTATAACGCCACGACACTCGGACACGACTCTGCAATGAAAAATTGGATTCAAGCGACGAGGAAATCCACAAAAAAATAGTCGGCAGGCAGAAAAGCAAAGTACTTGTAGATGGATTGTTGCCTACGAATGGAGATCTTAAGAAATATGATTTCGGGACTTGGTTTGGTTATATCTCCATTAAGAATATGATTCTTTCTTGTATAGAAAGAGTTTTTACAAGAAACTGAAGCATAAAATGCATAATAAAGGGTTTAAGATGAGCTATCTTCAATTTAAATGGAGCTATAAAGCTTTTATTCATAAGATATATCCATGAATATAGAGGATTATCTTCTCTTAAAAATCAACAAATGGTAAAGCTTTGCTAGGGCAAATACACAGCTTATAAAGAAGGAAGTTCTCTTGGGTTTATCTACAGAACATTATTATGTTTTTCTTTCATGAAATACTCTGGGGGTTTCCCTGGAATACCACATGAGTAAATCAAAGATATCTCTAGATCTAACCACCAAAGATGTGTCTTAGTATTCTTTATATTTTTACCTCCTTCGCTCTAAAGATCGGAGATCTTCTTGCTTGAAAGGGAACACCTCTTAGAAGCTTTCCCTTTCTTCAATCCCGTAAAGGAAAACCCCCTCATAAAGATAACTCTCAGACATACAGTAGCTTTATCTTCTATAGAAATGGAAACCTCCTTTAGAACATGTAAATTACAAAATGTTTTCATAAACAGACAATCTTATCTTATCTCTTATCGAATCGATTACTTCACTGACTCGTGATTTTGTCATACTTACACGACTGAATGTGCCCCCTCCCATTCCATTTCCCCCTTCTATCTGCGGATGCCCCCTCTCCCCCTCTGTCTCTGGGGAAGTTTGCTTTTCCTAAACGCGAATTCCTTGTCTTTCTTTCCGTTTATGTCTGGTATTTGCATATCTGTTATCGCTTGACTCTAAGTTTTGTTTAAACATTGACAATATTTAGCACATATTTGTATCTATAGGTGCGCCCTCGCCCCTCTGTTTCCCCCCTTTCAGGCCTGGCTGTGGCCTAAATTGTGGCCCCCCGGCAGCATCAGGCAGCAGCAGCTGTGCCAACATCTCCCCAATAGGCTCGGATTTTCCACAAGTGGGGAAACCTTGTCTTCTAATTGCAACATTTTATTTTATTTTTTTTTTTTGCATTTCGAGATCGCTTTTAATTAGCAAACAAAAAAATACTACGAGACGGAGATGGAGATGGAGACTTTTACTATCAATTAACATAATTGGCAGCTCGTCACCCGATTCGATTATTTTGCACAATATAATTTGTCAAAGTTGGAAATAGAAATAGAAATAGAGATTGAGATTTTGTGGGGCCTAGTGAGCAACTGTACGTTTTTAATTGGCAGAAACGCATTGGAACGGGCCAGGCCTGGTTCCCCCCATTTGGGGATCTAAAGAATTTCATTTCAATTTGCAAAAGCAACGGCGCTTTGGCCGCCAACAGAACTCAATGGGAAAATCTATTAGCCAACACACACACTCGGTCTTTGAACTCTCATCGCTTCTCTTCTCATCTCATCTCGTGTGTTCTCTGTCTCTCCACTTCCACTTCTACTTCTCCTTTTTCTCTTGTCTTTTCGCTAGAGATTTATGTATATCATAATCATCTGCGGCTCTGGCAGAGTGTCTCTCGAGAGATTGGCTACCAAAAGCCATTCCATGGCACGCCAAGATAAGCCATTCTTTTGGATACCTTTTAGTGGGGGGAAAGTATATGGGAATTCGGAGAAAGGTTGCGTCAAGGGAAAATGTACATCCCAACAATGAGAGTGAATTATTTTACTGCCTGCAGTATTTATCCGTCTTAAATTAAATTCATAAGATTGTTAGATAATCATTAAATATGTAAAAATAAAAAATTATTTATTTATTACGCTTTCAACAATTGTCTTTCTATCCTTAACATTTTACAGGTATTTTATACGGGATATCTTCCATTCGTATAGACCCTCTTCTTTTGTGCGGCTTTGTAGGCCACATTGCGCATACGCCACGTTCTCTAAGGCTTAGATGCCAGCCACGAGATATGCAGCAGGCCTCTTGTATCTTGTCTCTTGTCTCCAGTCTCTGGTCTCTCCTTGTGCAGTTGATGGAGAGGCAGAGAGATGCTTATCCCTGCTGCCCCCCCCCCCTGCTGCATTTTGCGGCCGTTGTTTTCCGCTGTGTGTGCCACGTTTTGTGTTGTGGCACAGAAGTGAAAAGTTGCCATAAGCAGAGCCCCGTAAATGGAGACGGAGAGTCGTTTGTTTTGTTTTGTTTGTCTGTTGGTTTTCAATGCGTTGGTGACCCAGAAAAACTTTTCTACTTGCCTCTCGGACCAGCTGCTGGTTAGCTGAAGATACTGCTGATGGCTGCTGTTGAATGTGCAACCGCAATGGATTGTGTGTGTGCCCCCCCCCCCCCCCCCACCCTCAAGATACGGAGCAGGCAACAGCTGCAAGTGTTTTGCTCCAGGGTCTGCTCCACTTCGCTGCTTTCAGCAGGGGATTGTGCCTCCAGCTTCTGCTCTTCTTGCAGCAGGGGATGGTGCCTCCTTCTCCTTCTCCAGCTTCTGCTGCTGCTCCTCTTCTTGCACCATGAGATGGTGCTTGAAGGGCCGGCCTCCTCTCGAAGGGTCTCCCATCTGTCTACACTTAATCGCTGCTTTGGGTCGCGCTTCCGACTCGCTTAACAAAAAAACATATGGTCATGACGTTTGCCTTATAATTGATACCTCGTTTCAAGCTGATTTATGTTTAACTCTTAACCAGTTTTCATCCTTTCCTTCAACACTCTACGCGTTGCACAAAAAGTTATTAAACTTTTTCTTTTATTACTTCATTGGATGGCAGATTTATCTGTCTGTCTGTCTGTCTGTCTGTCTGTCGGATGATGTTTTTTCTTCTTTCTGTTTCGGTTTCATGGAAAAACTTGTGCCATTAAATTTATTTACATACAACTACAACACTTACAGGGGTACAGGTACAGCTCCAGGTACCAGGGACAGGTTTTCGATCGAGTGTTAAACGAGTTTTACAAACAGTTTTACTTTACCCACAAACAAACAAATAAACAAACAGATTTTTACTCGTATTCGTAGTCGCAGTCCGCGGTTTGTTACGTTGTAAGTGTTTTTTCGCAGTTCTCGTGTTTTATTTGGTTTATTTGATGATATTTTCTGCTGGCTGTTTGCTGCTCAAATAACATGTTGACGTTGCCCATGTCTTATGTAATTCATAATTCCAGCAAGTGGCTGTCAAACTGTTGTCAATCGGTCTGTCTGTCTGTCAGATCAGGGACCAGGTCTTGTGTGGAACTGTAATTATGCAAAAATTGTGGAACAATGTTGTACAAATTATGCAGTTTGTGGGGTTCCTTGTATCATAAATAAACTCTGAACAATTGGGGAAAATAATTTTGTGTCAAGAAAACTGTGTAGAAATTTTGGCTACATTTTAATTGAATTTAGGTAGATTTTTATTCATTAATAAATATTTGGAAAACGAATAAAATCGATAAATATATATTTTTTTATTTTGTATTAAAATGTTTTAAATATTATTAACATTTATTAAAATTTCAAACATATTGTAGTACTAAAATTATATTTTATTTCATTTAAAATTCACTTGAATTTTAATTCATTATTTATTTTCTTTTAAATTCCCTAGAAATTTAACTAAATTCTTAATTGATTTATTTCTCATAGCATTACCTCATAAACAATAATACAATAGAAATACTAGCATAAACTACTCCGATACGTGAATAAACAATTTATGAAAACCTTTAATTAAGATTGAGATTTTTTCATTGAATTCGAAGCTTATAAATAGATATGAAATCATCAAGAATTGATTGTGTTTGAGGCTGTTTGAATGCCTAACGAACTAGTGGGAATTCGAAGGTAGATTTTCCTAGGAATTCGTTGATTACTCCTCTCATTTGAGATAGATTTCTATTCTTTGAGGAACCAACTATTAATTATCTCAGATACTGTCTTCACAGTAATTCATGGAAAACATTCTCAGCTTCTGTCACTTTCTTCTCAAGAATTAGCATTTCTTCTGGCCAAAGATATTCTCTCTTTCTCTGCTCGGGGCTCGACACTTTCCTCCGCGTGCAGCAATCAGTTCGAATTTGCCTGTCATTTCCCCCAGCGACGACTTTCTATGACATTTGCAATTTGCAGCAATTTCCATTGGATTTTCCTCGCTCTCTGTGCTCTCTGTGCTCGCATTCTGCCCGTGGGTCCAAATCAAAATACGAGGCACAATTTGCAGTTGGCATTTGCACAATTTACAAATCAATTTCAATTCCACTTCCAATTGGCATCAGCAGCAGCAGCAGCAGGTCTCGGTCTCTCCATAAACAATTTCACTTTGCTCGAGCAAAAAACTTTCATTTTAATTAGCTAAACAACAAAACAAAACAAAGCAAAAGCAAAATCCAAATCAATATCAATTTTCAAGCCAGTAGATTGGTTTACCGCAGATTCAATTTTTTCAATTTTTTTCCTGAGAGGTCAATTAGCAAAACTCTTTTGATGGACATGTGGTGGGCACACACACCACAAAGCAGAGGGGGGCCGAAGGGGACGGAGTGCACGGGTAACTGGTTTTCAATTTTCGTATACCATTTTTCCATTTTGTATTCAATTTACCATTCGAAAGGCAATAGCAACAAAAATACTAGTATTTTTTTTTGCATTGTTGCTTAACGAAAAAGTCAAACGTGGCTAATTACGAGACGGCTGAGGCACTGAGGCACTGCTGCCACCTCCCATTGTCGGCAGCCCCGATTTCGTGTGCAAGGTGTGTCCGGCGCGGCGCGGCGGTGGCGTCGGAATATCAGTCATAGTCCGTCACCCACCCACCCATGCCTAGGCCCAGGCCAGGCCAGGCCATGCCATGATTGGCCTTTGATTCAAGAGAGGTTTTTTTTCAATGGAAAATGCCACCAAAACCTTGTTGGCATAAACTATAGATATGGATTGGTAGATTGTTAAAACCTACCCTGAGGCTAGAGCTATTTCCTAATGGATCTAGTTTGGATGGATCGTGTGTTGAGTCATTTGCTAAAGAGTCTAAAGGAGATTGTCAAACACCAAAGAGGAGCCCCGCCACATCTTGAGTACGCCGAAGAAGAGCCCATAAATTCCCTCATTGGATATCATTTCTTTAAACATTTTGTGCCACAGACTATAGCGAATAGAACCATCTATTACCATACGCACGCCATGCCTTCTTCTTTTGTATCTTTTGAATATATTTTGTCCTCCTCCTTTTGTGTCGTTTGTATCGTCTGACTGTTTTCCATATAAATCTTTTGTCTATCTGTTTTTCTATGGTCTATTTTCAATCAAAGCCTCGTTTCCACTCAAGTTCAAATGTCAATGGCAACTAAATTGACTAAAATAACACACACACACACACACATAGACACTCAGAAATCAACGTTTTGCTAATGGACGAGCAATTTTGCACTGCCACACACACACGCAGATCACACTCTCCGTGTGAGCAATCACAGATACAAATGTATCTTTAATTGCTGCAAATTGCCTTTGGTTCGTTTCGGTCGGACTTTTTTCAGTCGATTTTTTGCGTTGTAACGCGCTTTCTCTGCGGAGGAAGTCCATTTACATCCTGTGGAGAGGATGAGGACGAGGATACTCGTGTGTGGGCGTGGTTTTCTGCGTAGGTGGTGCCACTAATTCGGTTTCCTGTTCCCTTCCAGCCACGGCGCCTGCCACCTTAATGAGAGACGACAGCAGACGAGAGCCGAACCTTCCACGAATTCAGGAGGGTTCTCCATCCATCCTACCTGGTTTTTTCCTCTCTGTCTGTCTGTCTGTGCCATGTGTTGATGTCACGTACCACAGAGATCCCTAGCCCAACCCGTAAGATACAATAGCTCGTATCTTTCCCTCTCTCTGCGTCTGTGTAATCCTCATTACATAGTGTCACACGCCTTGAATCCATTTTCTACTTTGCTCACAATTTTTTTTTGTATTTTTAGTTAAATTTTTTTATCGTTCGTCTCGTAAAATATATTTATATTTTGTTGACTTGAAGTCTTTATGGCGACATTTGGTAACGAGCGCCAGGTATTTACGATCATTCTGACAGGGTTTTCGCTATAAAGATACACACTCGCGTAAATGTATCTGTATCTGAGAGATGTGTGTACGAATATACGGCTAGTCACGTCGCAGCGACTGCCTTGGCAAATAGTTTTGCAAATGAATCAAAATTAGCTATGCTGTCGGAGAGGCTGTGTGAATAATTTGAAAGCGAATAATTTAGAAGATTCTACAAATGGGGAGAATTTTCGCTGCGATTTTAGAATGCAAATTAATGTACATCTTGGTTCTAATTAAGTTCTTATGGAACCGAAAATGTGGTATCTTTTTTATAGGAATTTCGTTAGAATAGTCATTGTTTTTTTTGCTAATTAATTAAATAAAGGAATAATAATAAATACATAATAATAAATAAATAATACAATAAATAACTGTTTTTTATTGATGATATTCTAGTTTCAGGATAATTGTCCTTACAAATTTCATATTTTTTTGCGTTTAGGGTATATTTCCTATCATTCAGAAACTCCCTAGCTGGTCATGCAGCAGCTCCCCTCGGTTGGATTGCAATTCTATAGCCTATATATGGCCTCCCTGCTTTTCTGTACATTTGAACAAAAGAATTTGATGGTTTAATGTCAAATGAATATTTGTAACCTACATAATTATCATAGAATTTTCCGAAACGAGGTTCAACCAATAAACAAGCTAAATTTTCCACACATGAGTACCCCTCCTCCTCCTCCACACCCCTCTGTTACAGCCTTTGTATATCCCCCAACTCTCTCCCGCCAAACAAATATCAACATTTTGAGCCATAGATAAGCTCTCGTTGGCGTCTAAATGGCCCTCTACCCCCGGCGCATTCTGGTTCTCGTTTATTTGCATATGATAAAAATTCATTATTGATTTTTGTGCTATACGATAGACAGATAGACAGACACACCTCCCCACACACAGATAGAGCTAATGAGGGGGGTTGGGTGGGGGTACTAATCATGACAGTGTCCCCACCATTTGACAAGATTATTAGCAGAGCCGAGAACAACAGCGGAAAGAGAACAACAACCCTCGAAATGGCCTTCCATTTGGCCCAGAATTTTGTGTGACAAAAGAATGAAAAATATTTGCTTTTAGTTTTATTTTGGCAAATACTTAAACTACAGTTAAAACCAAAACTAAAACTAAAGGTCAAATGGGTTGTAAACCTCAACACAAATGAGGCAGTCGTAAAAAAAAAAAAAAAAAACAAACAAATGGGGAAACGCAAAAAACAGAAAATTGAAAATTACCTGCGGTCTAGAGGAAAACTCCAGGTGAAAAGCCTTCGCTTCCTATTTCTCGGATACTAGGACCGACCGACCGTTAGCCTTGTCAGCCTGTCAAATGGCATTTATTATAAAACATTTAAATGTCAGTTTCGATCGTTTTGTGGCCAATTGTTTTCGCTGTCGATGGCCATAAATTTCCACCAAAGTTGATGATGTGAATGGAATGTGGAATGGCAGCGGCGGCGGCGGCGGCGGCGCTCCTTGTGGTGGGTCCCCAAGACAAACGAACCGTCAAATGGTCTGGCTGGCCATTCAGTGGCCGCTGCTTCTCGTTTCTCTTTCGCTTCTCAGGTCTTTGTCTGTTTTCATTTGGCTCAAAAGATCTCTTACCTCCGGCTGAGCGGCTTTGTGGCTCTGTGGCACTGGCATGATGTCATATCAGGGGCCTAGACAAAGGTAGCACTGGACAGTCGACTGAATGGCTGGTTCTCTGGGGGCTATGCCCTATCTTGAGCAGGGTTCTTATAGTTGGTGATCTAAGAGGTTGGAAGTATGACTCGTGGGGATGATAAATATGGTTAAATCAAGGGTTTTTGAGAGCGGAAAATGGAAAGCGATTTATGGACAATTTTTGGGATTTTTGGGTCAAGTTATTTCTAGGAAACTTACGCAAGGAAGAGTTTTTATCTCTCAATATGTAAAATATCAATCGATTTTTATTAGGACAGTACCTCTCCTTCTGTCTTTCTCTCTATCACTGGGACTTTTATTCGAATAAATCATATATATATGGAGAATTTTCATTTATTATGGCATTTTCCACCATGTTTTCCTACATTTCATGCAATATTTGCGAATGTGATCTATAGGAACTGAGTTTTTTGAAGAGTTATGCTTAAGAAACTTGATATATGATTAGTATTTGTGATTAATTGTGAAATATATGAATTCTTACAAGTTTTATCATTGAAAAATGATCCTATACATATATGAATAAGTCTCTTCAATATGGTAATATTTGTGTGTGAGAGCTGTTGGAATTCTTTTGTTTGTTCTTAGATCTTTCTTATATTATTCTTATCTTTCATATGTGAAATATATATAAAAAGATTCATTTCTATCATATCCATCTCTCAAGCATGAGATCTATCTATAAGAACGCTTTATTCCAATGTCTTATTCTGGTGAAATTTGGAATTAGATTTCTTTGAACTATTCTAGAAAGAGTAACCAAAGTTCCAGTGTACCTTTTCCACTCTCCTGCTGCAGCTCTCTCCTCTCTCTCTGTCTCTGTCTCTTAACATGGCTAATTCTAGTTGTTGTCGTGGTTATTTCTCTGGCAATGTTTCCGTTTTTTCCTACACATTTTCCCCATTTGGGCGTTCCAACATATGTTGATTGTAATTTTCAGCTGGCGCCTGGTTCTCCATGCCCCAGACCCCGCCCCCCACCAGAGTGGGGTTCCGCAGTGTCGCCCACTGCCCACTCGGACTCAACCCTTTTGCGGTTGTGTGTGTGTTCGTTCGAGAGAGTCTATGATGATTTAATATGGGGGCAACTTCGCTTATGACATGGCACCAGCCACAGCCACAGCTACAGCCCCAACCACAGGCCGCAGAACGAGGCAAAAAAACGGAGGAGAACTGTGCGAATGAATGGATCGTCGAGGAGTGTGTGATGTAGGGGGTCTTGGACAGCAGCAGGGAAAAAAAAGGTGCGCCAGCAAGCATTTTGTTGCATGACTCTCCAACGTTTTTGGCCAAAGTTCAGAGCAGAGCAGGGGAAATGGCCAGAAAGGAGAGAGAGAAGAGAAGCGAAGGGAGGTGGAGATGGAGATGGAAAGCTGGAGACTGGAGGCGGCGGCGGCGGCGGTGTGGAGGCTGATTCGCGGGCCCTGGTTGACTCATGGAAGTCACGTAGCTGCCACACAGAAAAAAGCTGTGCTCGCATTTGGGACGCGAACGCGCCAGTCGCCAGTTCCAGTGCCAGTTCCAGTGCCAGTCGCGTTTTGCCTGGCATGCCATGTTTATTAATATTTAAATGCAACGAGGCATGCCTCCCCTACCCCCTACCCCCAAACCCCACTCCTATCCAGCCCACTCCATCAGTTGGCCAGCAATTTCAGGCTTGAGCGCAGCCAAAGTGTTGGAGCAGCGTCAGGAAGGGGCGGGGGGCTACTACCTTTAGGTGCCATTTGCGTAATCCTTTGGCAATGTTCTAAATGCAATGGAGAGCACATACCAAAGAGTGCTGGCGAGTGGCGAGAGGGGAGGGGAGGGGGATGGGAGGGGTAGGTGGCTGTGGAGCACATGTTACATTTCTAATGAAGCATGTTGTCCAGGCACGAACATGACTCTGGGAAGTACGAGCACGAGTACCCAGGACTCCAACAGCCACAGTGCCACATATGCCATATATAGAGCGGATGCACTGAGAAAAAATTCTTAGTAGAAATATTTAATAAATAAAAATAATATAAATAGTATATTAGTATAGTATAGTATTGATATTTTCACGTTTTTCCATAGAATGTTAAACATTTCTGAAATATTTCCAAAGAGGAAATATGTTCCAAAGAAATATTTCAAAAGTGAATTTTTCTTTGAGTGTACATCTCCTACTGCCTCCACATCCATGTCCTGGCATTGGGCAATGTCTGAAAGTGATCATCATCATCCTGATGATTATTTTGGAAGGATTGAGTTTCCGTGGGGAGGAGAGGGTGGGTTTTCCGTTACGGTTTGCATTAGGTCATGGGTTTGCGTTAGGTCATCTATTCGATGGCTGGGATGCCTTACTGCTATCCTTTTTACACCCTTCACTACTGCCCCTTTCTGCTATCCTTTGGCTTGTTGGTAGTTCATTACTGTCTGAGGTTTCCCGAGCCATTGGCCACCTCATTAGTTGCACTTCCGCTGTGGTTAGTACTCCCGCTCCTCCTTCTTAGAGGTGTTTTTTCGATGGTCATGAAGCGCCAGATATACGCTCCTTGGTTCGTCTCCTTCTCGATGGCGAGTCCTGCACGCCACGCACATCCGTTTCGAGTTTGTCTCCCTTTATCCTCGAAAGGGAACGCCACTTGAGCTTGTCTTTCTGTGCGAGTGTGTGTGTGCTGTATCTGTGAGTGTGTGTGAATGTATCTGCAGTACTTGAACGTACTCCTCTCTCCGCTCTCCTCTCGCTCCTCCCCCGCTGCGTTCTGCTTATTATTATTTTGGCTTCTTCTGTGTCGGGCTCGGACTCGGGTTCGGGTTCTTTGTTGCCACCGTCTGACGGTGCACCTGCTCTGCTGTGAGGGCATTGTTTCCCATGAAGATAGTCCCCGCTCTTCCATGCCATGTGGCATGTTTTCTCTAAGTCCTCTTATCCCTCTACCCCTCTCGTTCTCTCTCTCTCTCTCTCTCTCTCTCTCTGGCTGTCTCTAAGGATGTTTATCCTTTTGTAGCAGCTAGTTATCCGCGAAAGTTGGCTTCATTTGCATTACAAATCGGTTTAAGCCACGAGAGAGTGAAAAGTGGAATCCCCGCAGCGACCTACTTTTCCACTCAGTATATCTCCGGCATTCCTCCCTCTACTATATAATTATTTATACCATATATGTGTAGGAGTATATCCTTTCACACAGTGCCTGCCAGCAGTTGGCGCATCAAAGATTCATTCACATCACATAAATCGCACTGCGTTTCCGACTCCGATTTGTATTTGTATTTGTGTGCCTGTGTGTGTGTGTGTGTGTGTGTGTTCCCACGTTGTAATAAAAAACCTTTTGGGAACTGCAAAAAAATTTCTAACTGGCGGAAGGGAACTGCAAAAAGAATGAGGGGTATAAGGGGGGGGCGAAAAAGGCGTGCCATCTGCCTTTTTCAAATGTTTTTTATTCGCTTCGAAAACTAATCCACAATTTCTTGTTTTTTCTTTTGCTCTTTGCAGGTTAGTAAAAAAATAATAATACGCCCAAAACGGCTGGAGGCTGGACCCCGACACCGACACCCGACTCAACATTTTTCTGCTCATAAATTATGAGGCAAAGCCGATTAGGAGAGCGGAAAAACGATGGCAAGATGGAGCGATAGTGGGTTTCTTTTTTTTTTAATAATTTCTCGCCAGATATTTCATTTGCGAAATGTAATTGGTGCGGCATTTTGTGGCACGCTTCCCGCTGTAAATAAAATGGGAAAGGGAAGGGATTCCATTCCTCAAGCAAAGCTGCACTTGTCATGCTTAGGCAGGTTCCACTGTTTATCTGTTAAGCGGCTTAAAGACTCGAGACACCGATGGAGAGTGCGAGGGAGACTCCTATAGAGACTCTGTGTTTCAGGTAGACGACGACTTAATCGTTCACCTGATGGCCAGACACCAATTAGCCACGAGTCCATAGTCCATAGTCCATTTCTATCTCCGTTCGAGAGCCGCTTATGACGGAAACTTTTGTTTACTTTCACTGGAGAACTTTCCATCCTGCAGTGAGAATCGATTTCTGTCACAGCTGACAAGTTTTCCCATTTAATTTCCCCAGTGATTGGGGAGCAGCAGCAGCAGCAGCGTTGACCGCAAAAGCCTCAAGATTGAAATGTCTGAAAGAGGATACCCTGAAGAGGAAACCCTGGGGTATCCGCAGACCCAGACTCAGACCCAGACACATCCGTATCCGTAGCTGTTACCATAATTCTTTTTTTTTTTTTTTGTGTGGGAAAACTGGAGCCTTTGGGAGTTCAACTTTTTTTTGTGACAACTTTTAATTACATGCGACATCCGTTGACATCATCGAGTGACATATCGAGAGGGGGGCAGCGGCAGCAGAGTGGAGTCCGAAAACGGAAATTACTTTTGGGCCAACATTCGAACCATTCTGAGAATGTTTGCCCACACATTAGGCCGGCGTTTAGATGGATTATTTGCTCGGAAAAACCAGTAAAGACAGGGGGAAATCCGATGGAAGTCTCTGTGTCTCTCTCTCTCTGTCTCTCTGTCTCTCTGTCTGTTGAAAACTGAGACATCGTCAGCGCTTAGCAGCCATCTTAATTAAGCAATTAAGCAAATATTTATTAATTAGTACAAGAGTTAATGGAGCTGCAAAGAGAAAGAGAGGGGGGTAGGGGGGATGGGGCTGTAAGGGGAGTGGAGATCATTCACTTGAGAGATGATGATGATTAAGTTATGATTTCGTATGAAATTGAGCAAAATTGATTGAGTAAAAACGTTACAAGGTCAGTGTTGTCGAGAGTTACAAGAGATACAGTGAAAGCTGCCAGTTTTTGATGGATTGAAATTGTTGTATATCAACCTTTTCCGCTATAAGACTCTGTATTCTCTGCGACAAGAGGTGTCTTCTGGGACAGCCTTCTTTTACTTAATACAGATTATGGCATCGTCTTCATCAAGGTATCATCAACATCATTTGAAAATGTTATTTTATGAGCCAAGTTTAATGAACCCCGGTCTTAGTCGCATTAAGTTGCAAGCAAAATGTTTCATTAGCCAACCAGCCAAGAGTAGGAAAGGGGGTTTGTATAGGAAAAACTCTCGCACATTTTGATGTTGGAGCCCGCGTGGTAATTAAGCCATGTGGCAACGCTGTCTGCCCTGCTCTGCTCTGCTCTGCGTTGGGTTCCCATAATTTATGACCTGGCAAATAATTATAATGGTAACACAATGCCTGGGCGAGGGTATATTGCAACTCCCCTTCTGCGCAGACTGTACAAAAGAGTCTTAAGTTTTATTGCATTAGGAGGCAACTTTGTTACTCTTTGATTATGGGAAAAAACCGCACCGCACTCTTCCTCGAGGAGGATTGAAAGGTAAGGCTTAACCAAAGAGTTCTCCCACGATAATTGCAGGCATATGTATGTGGTTTCAGTGGCCGTGTGACACAAAGAGCGAGAGATAGAGAGAGCGCGGGAACGTGGGCTTACCTTGTATAAAAGTATACCTTGCAAGTGCTTCGGCTGCGCTGCTTGCCCTCTACCGCCTCGCAAGCTCTCGCGAAGCTTCTACTGCTGCTGCTGCTTCTGCTGCTCTGTTTTGCTCCCTCTCCTTCTCCAGCTTCTACTGCTCTGCCTTTAGCTCTGCCTGCGCCGCTGCTACTGCAGTATTTTGCAGTAATTTTGTTGTTTCTGTTTCATTCCTTCCTTTTTGCATGCGCTGGCTAACGGTAACCCAAAGCTAACTGCAATGACCGTTTTTTTTTTGCCTGCCTGCCTGCCTGCTGCCTGTGCTGTTGTGTCTCTGCCTGCATTTGTAATTACACGCAGGGTCGATTCCAGTGGCAGGTGAGGCTGTACAGCAATCCGGGTGGCCCCCTATCTTGGGACAGGCAAAGGTCTGCCTACCACCTCACCCTCTCTTGAATGTACCTTGTAATTATGCAAGTTGGTTCTAGAAATGACAGAGACAACGACAACGACAGAAACAGCGATTGAGATTGAGACTGAGACCAGACTTTGACTTGGAGAAGGAGAAGGAGGAGGAAGAGGAGGGGTGGCACTGCACTCAAGGAGGAGAAGCCGAAAGGCAGTGGGCAGAGAAGGAGCAGAAAATCAAGTCTTTGGACATTTGCCACTTGTTTGCATAAGAGTGGAGATCCCTCCACATGTGCCCCCCTCTCTCTGTCACTCTGTCTCTCTGTCTCTGTTGCTCTGCGAAGAATTCTCTGTTGCGTCATTAATAAAAATGTCTGGCAATGGCTTACAATTTATGGCATGGCTGGCAGGCCAGGCCTGGCAGGCAGTACCACTTTTCAGATGCCAGATGACAGTAAGCGGGTTTTTATTTTCATTATTTTTCGCTTCATTCCTCGCCTGTGAATGCAAAACTGAGTGCAGTGCAGCAGCAGCAGCAGCAGCGTCAGCGTCAGGGAGTGTGAAACTGTAAGCAGCAATGGCTTGCCAACTGGCAACTGTGAAATCATACCCAGCTCTTCTGCAGTTCATGTCAAACTGTAATGAATTTTAAATTCCTTCCGAATGGAGATTTATGATTGCTCCACTCAAGCCACTCCAGCACTCACACACAAGCAATTGTTGCCCCACTTTATGTCCTGTCCTGTCCTGGCAATGCTGACACGTGTCTCAGTCCGCGCCTCCTACATGTGCCTCCACCCACTCCACCCCCGCTACTCCCTTAATGCCTCCCCCTGTCTGTCGTTTCCTTTGACTTTGCCCCGTCATTGCGGCCGTGTCATAAAATAATAATCGCCGCTTACAAACACACATTGACACGGTGCAGGGGGTGGGGGGGAGGTAGTGGAATTAGGGCACGGAAAAAGGGAAACAACCCAATCATTAATTCGATTGTCTTGCAACTCTGACGTCCTAGGGTTGCCACCCATTCGGCTTTAAGCAAATGTCAACAATATTAGTATTGTCTGTGGAGTCGGAAACGGAGTCCAGAATGACCCAGAAATATGTCTGGGGTGGGGGGGAGTGACGTCATGCTGCGGGACTGTCCAACTGTACAGGAAACCGCGAGGGACCGGGACCAGTAGGAGCGCAGCTCAATCATCCCTGACAGCTGGACAGGAAGCGCTGCGGATGACAGAGGAAGACAGAGGGAGACAGAGGGAGAGAGGGGAAACCAAGGCGGAAGGATGCATTATGCTCGCTCTTTTCGGGCTGTGGTTTTGGTTACGGTTTCGCTTTCAGTTCGGATTTCCGGCCCAAAATGGATTTATTTATCTTCTGCTTTTGGCTTTATTCTCTGTGTTTTTTTTTTCTCTGTATTTTTTTTTTTTTATTAATTATTACCTTTTAGTGGCTCACTTCTTGTGGCCCATATATTCAGGCTGTCGGCCAGCTGCCAATTTGAAATTTAATATTTTATGTTTTGCGGTCAGTTGGCGTTTCTCTCTGTCTCCGTCTCTCTCTCTCCCTTTCACCTGGCACGCGCTGGCCAGCAGCAGGTGGAAGAAGAAGAAAAACGCTGTACAAAAGTTATAAAAAGTGCGCAAAAAAAAAATAAAAAACATTTTTAATGAGTTTTCCATTACACGCTGAGGTCATAGCTGCACTCGTAATCAAATTATTTCTAGCTAAAAACAAAAAAAAACAAGAAAAAACCAATGAGGGAGGGAACCTGCCTCTTAGCTAATTGTGATGACCTCAACACTTGGCCACTCTCTCTCTCTCTCTCTCTCTCTACCACTCTCTCTCTCCCTCTGCATCGATTAAAGAGAGCGGCAATACCATTTCCATTTGGCACTAATGGGTTAATAATGTGCGAAAGCATATAAAAAAAACTTCTTAGACTAATTAAATGTCGTTCCACAAATACTCGCAATAGCTGTGGATATAATTATCCTTCAGCCGAAAAAAATATAGAAAGAGATTAGTCCCCAGAGCCATTGAGGCCATTATCGAAAACGCTTCTGGCCAGAATGGGGCAAAACAGTTATTGAAAGCGGGTTAAGCGCATTAGGGTCAGGGTAAGTGGAGTGCCAAATGGAGAGATGGAGAGAGAGAGAAAGAGGGAGTGAGAGAATTCTGGGGAAATTCTAATTGGGAAGTGGCATTCGGAATTATGTGTGGAAAGGTCTTTCCAGGGAAGCAAAGCGATAAAGAAGTTCAGAAAATGGTCTTGGAAAACGAAAGCTTATATCATATATACAATATTATAGTATATATAAATATTAAACCTCAAGAAATATACTTATGGAATATCTAACGTGGTTTCGTGGTTTTCTTTTAGATTTTCTTAAAATCAAAAAAATACTTATATTTTAATTAATGAAAGATTTCATGGATAATTGTCTAAAACAATGAAAAACAGCAAGATGGAGTGCAAATTTATTAGGATTTCTTCAGGTTTCCAATGCTTACTTTACAGGCCTTCTAGAAAGATATCATCTGTTCAATTTGAAAGAGTAGAAAAATCTCAAAAATAGTTTTGAAAGTGGTGAAGTGCAGCACTGTTATTTCAACGAACACAGCTGTATGTACAGATACATATGTAAACAGTCAATCCCCTTACCAGTCAGGGCTTAGCCTCAGGCTTTCCCCTGAACAAGGACATGTAAATATTTGCTAATGCTTCCGCGAAGAATCCACATGGGAGGATCTAGGAAGGATTTAGCTGTGTGCTTCGTTCCTACCTTCCCACTGGCACATTTTCAAGTGCCAAAACTCATCGATTCCTATGTGATCTTGATTCTGATGATGGCACTCCACAAAAACTATTCAAACAGCTAAAAAGTAGAGCAGAGATCCAGGTCAAGGGTGCATTTAAAAGCCTTTTGTCTTCGAGTGTTTTATGCCATTGATTGGCATGGACTTTCCCGCAATCAGTCAACGGCTTACACTCTTTTATGGGAGTGGCAAAAAGTGATACGTCAGGACAAAGCGTCGGTCGATCGGCGCTAATAATAATACTGCTGCAGTCTACGATTGTAAATCTCCTGCTCTATCAACTGATTTGATAACGATTATTGATAGCCGATCTACTTTAGAATATACTCTGATTAGAGCCGCCTATAAAAGGCCATGTCCGAGCCGGTAGAAGCACAAACCAAAAACCAAAAACCAGCAGCCAAGATGAAACAATTTGTGGTGCTCCTTGCTCTGACAGTGGCCGCCGTTTCGGCCAACATAATCGCCCAGCCAGGCTTCCCCGAGGGCCGCATCATCAACGGCCACGAGGCCCAGGCCGGCGAGGCCCCCTACATTGTCTCCCTGCAGACCTCCTCCCACTTCTGTGCCGGCTCGATCATCGACGAGCATTGGGTGCTCACGGCCGCCCATTGCCTGATCTACAACAGCTTTTCGGTGGTGGCTGCAGCCCATGCCCGCTCCAGCAAGGAGGACACCCAGGTGCGTCTGGTCTCCAGCAGCGATTGCATTGCCCACGAGAACTACGACGGCGGCGTGGGCCCCTATGACATTGGCCTGATCTACCTGGCCACGCCCTTCGACCTGAACGCCCTCTCCCGCGACGGCAGCGCCCCAGTGGCCAGCATTCCCCTGCCGCCCAAGAAGCTGGAGGGCTCCACGGACGGCACCCTGTACGGCTGGGGTCGCGACAACTCCGGCTCCCTGCCCGAGCATCTGCAGAAGCTCGATGTGGACATCATCGACTACGCACTGTGCAAGGCCGCCCTGCCCTCCAACAGCAAGGTGGATCCCAGCAATGTCTGCACCTACACGGCCGGCACCACGGACGGCGCCTGCAACGGCGACAGTGGCGGCCCCCTGATCAGCCGCTCCACCGATGGCCATGCCTACCTCATCGGCATCGTGTCCTGGGGCTACACTCCTTGCGCCTCCACCCGGTATCCTTCGGTTTACACATCGACGGCTGACTACGAGGGCTGGATCGCCGACAAGATGGCTCAGTTCTAGAATTGGCCAACATACACCTACATACATATATTCAAGCGATAATAAACGAACATTCTGACCACCCCCAAAGGGGGTTGTAAAAAAAGAAGCAACTTTGATCTTTCCATCAAGGAAAAGGATCGATGAACCAACCCGAACAGAGGAGAAGAAGGAGTGCCAGTTCTGCTGCACACCCTCTAAAACTGACAGTTTTATGGCCACTGCAGGCTCTATGCCCCACAGTTTGATGGCTAAAACATTCATAGGTTTGCGGTTCATTGAACCAGCAACAAAAAAAGATACAAAGATACAAAACCTACGACACTGCGACAAGCCATTTGTCATCTTTTTGCGGGATGCCTGGGGGCTTGGGGCTGGGGCCTGACACCTGGTGACCAGGTCGCCCACCACTCCTCCAGCCCCTCCCTTTTTATTGTGGCTTTACTGTGGCTGTGGCTGTGGCGTGTGTCTTGTGTGACAGTTTACAAGGCGACACAAAACACAAACAAAGAAAGAAAGAAATGAACTTTTTCGCACTTTATGGCCATTAATTTCTTGTGTGTGCCCCGGGGCTCATCTTACCGGCCCTTGCTGTCATTACAGTTGCTGTCTTTACTGTTGTGAACTTTGACAGGGATTTTGGCACTGCGTGACCCGCAGACATGACGGCAGAAGGCAGCCCCCCCAACAATCCCACCTCTGGTAACCGATAAGTGCAAAAAGCTAATGGGCTAAAGCCTTCGATCTGTTGATTCATGGAATGTTTGTGCAAAAGAAAAAAAAGAAGAAAAAAACACGTTTTGCGGCTCAATGAAAATGTCAAATGAGTGATCCGCTTATGAGACGGCAGCCTTGGTTATGGATCGGATCAAATGTGTATCTTGTATCTCGTATCTTTGTATCTGCGACGCATCAGTGGGCAAAACATTGAGATTGAGATGGAGCTGCAGCTCTCGGCTGATGGCTTTTCATTTCGGTATCGTTTCTGTGCCAGCTAATTTCCATGGCATTGTGGCAGGCAACAAATGGCATTTCCACAGACCCACGCTTTTCCCGCCAGCGAAAGTTGCCAACGCAAAAGCCACCGAAATAACAATGCTTTTCCGGCATGCCACGCGCGAAAGAGATGGCGATATACGTGTGGAGTTTCCATTGGCAGAGCTCTGGGCTCTACCACGTATAGGAACTATTACAAGGTTGCTTGGGGTTTGGGTGTTCGGGGTGTTCGGGGTGTTTGCTGCTTTTCGGGCATAAATTAAAGCCTAAGGTCGTTGCTGGGAGGTGGAAACAAACAACAGTTAGACAGACAGAACGGCACAAAAGCAGTTAACACGCAGAGAACACAAAGAGATACAACAGATGGAGAGATGGAGCTGTAGCTGGAGCTGTAGCTGGAGATACAACATAATTTACACATCGCCGAAGATACAACCTGTCGAACACACAAAAGACAGATCCAAGTGGGAAACAGACTCTTAGATAACTCCCAGATCGATCTGCTTTGCTCTCACCATTCTCTAGAACCGATTCAATCGATCATTCTCTTTTATGGTTCTGTTCGGTTCTTTGTTGGCATGCTAATCACATCCACTCCTCTCTGTCTCTCTGTCGCTCTGCCTCTCCGTCTCTCTGTCTCTCATTCATAAATAATTCGCTGTTAATTTTTATAATTTTTGCGCAAAGTAATTTTCCAAGCAATGTTTTCCGCTTGTCACTCGTTAGGGAAGGAGCTGGAGCGAGTAACAAAACTGAAAGTTGAGCTGGCCAAACAAGTTAACTGGTTTTTAGCTTGGCCAAGACCTGTGTGTGGCTCAAAACAAAGCCCAGCATTTGTTTCCGCCGCCGCCGCCTTGTGTCTTTGGTAACCCAAGAACTCAATTGAAGCTCAGGCTTGGATGTGGATTCAGATTCAGGCTTACACTCGAATTAGTTGCTTTGTTCTAAGACACAACTTTAGATGCAACTTTAGAAGGTCTTCCAAGAGTTCTTTGTAGAGGTATCTAATGATCAAAGTGCGCACGGAAAACTAAGCCAAGGCAAAAAAGAACTGCCACAAGCAGAGAGCAATGTGGAATAAGCTGTGGCGCGTCATGCAGCAGTGGCCCTCGGTCGGTTCTGCTGGGGATCTCTCCGGCTTGGGTGTGGCTTGTGCCACATCTATAGACTTTTCAGTGCCATTTTTGAGGCATTTCTTGGATGGTTCGAGAGATTTAGAAATCAATCCAAGAAATGCCCTTAATCATCTCCAGACTTTGTAGCAATTAATCATAAATAATGGTTTACGCATTTCTCAAGTTTCTGAAGCCTCAACCTTGTTCTGGTATCCACACGCATCTTGTATATTGTATCTTTAATATTGTATCTTGTATCTGGTAGGGGTATTTCCCTCATACAACACCCGCACTTCTGGCACTCTGGCGCTCTGGCACTTCTGGCAATCGCTCACTCCACCCTCTCAGATTGATGTGCTGCCAAAAATCATAATCATCGAATGGATCGGCCCACTTGACCTTATTTTGCCAAGACAAAAACAATAAAAAATATCTTATAGATACATGACTCTTTAGATCTCTCTCTCTGTCTCTCTCTCTGCGTCTCTCTGTGGATATGTAAATGTAGCCAAGTGAAAAGCCTTGACTCTCGTCGTTAGTTCAATTAATAATTAAATCTCATTTGTTTTTCCGTCACTTTTTTTTATGCTTTTTGTTAATTGAATTTTGTGTTTGGTTTGTGTGCGAGATTTCTTTGGATTCTTTGTAGAAAACAAAAGAGACAAACAAAATTCAAATTCAGACAAGAGCGAGGGATAGAGAGAGACAAATGGCCCAAAGATATATGGCCAAGGTTTTGCTCTTAGAGCCGCGTGCGTGTCAAAACTTCAGAAAGAAGAAAAAACTGGAAAGAAATAGTAATAATAATAATAAAATAATCATAACAATAAAGAGATGTAGAGACAAATGTGCGGATGGTGAGGATGATGATGATGATGATATGCCCTCAAGATATATTCCAAGATTGAAGATTTGGTTCCGGTTTTTCGTCTGGCTGCCTGTCTGCCCGTCTGCTGTCTGGGAAAGAAAGTTTCTAAACGAAATTGCTCGCAATGTTGTGTTGAAAAGATTAAAAACGAAAGAAAAGAAAGGAAAGGAAAGAAATAAATTCATTAGGCAAAAGACACAAAATCCCGTTGCCCCCAGCGGGTGGAGGGGGGCGGTCAAAGGCAAGGCGCCCATGGAAGTGGTTAGCACGCCCCCAACACACACAACACCTTCCCCCTGGTCCCCCAGTCCCCTAGTCCCCTAGTCCCCTCCCACTAGCATTGCCAACTCTTTACTCTCTCTTCTCTCCCTCTCTCTCTCTCTCTCTCACTTTTTGTTTACTGTGAATTTCTTCATAAATATTTCGTAAAAAGAAAGTTTCACAGAGGCTGTCAAACTGTAACGCAGGCGGGCGGCCCCCCACCGCAACCAAAAAGCAGCACCCGAAAAAAACCAATAACCAAAACCTGACTCTGGCTCTCAGATGAATCACCCATAAAAGTGATTTTTTGTACTCTTTTGCAGAAGATTGCAAGGCATTTGATACCCTGTAATGAATGTAGATACTATATGCTATTGTCAGAGTTATATAGAGGATATATTAGTAAAGGTTGGAATTTGCTATCTTTCTAGGAAAGTAATAAAGATCTTATATTACTCCTATGTGCATACATATATCATGTGAGCAATGTGTTCCTAAAGAATTCATGTCATTGGTGAAAGAAAGCCCTGATATTCGAAATCTATCTTAATTAACTTTTTAATTTGTAGCTCAATACATTTTTTACTCAAAATTCAACAAAATTGTATCAAAATTCAAGATTTTCAATACTTATAATACTTTTCTGTTCAGAGACGAACCTTACATATTAAAATATAATATCTTCCTTCTATATATCTATCTACCTGTCCATCTGTCTATCTATCCATGTGTCTATCTATAATATCATCCTTCTATCTATCTATCTATCTATCTATCTGTCTGTCTGTCTGTCCATCTTCCTTCCATATTTTCTGAAATTTCTTCAAAATTTGACTACAAATTCACTTTATATACGAGTAATTCCCATAGAAATTATGGTTTACCCCATTAAAATTTCAAGATCTATAACTTTTTACCCTTTAGAGATAATAATAATTTTCACAATATTTTCCCTCATTCTTCTTTAAATTTTCAACAAAATCAAACAATTTTTTTTAGAAATTATGGAATAATTGTTTTTTTTCTAGACAGAAACCAATAAAATTTCATAAAATAAACTTAAATAGAAATAGACAGAACCCACTAAAATTTCATCAAAATCAAATAATTCAAAAAATAAAAATGTTGTTTATTTCCAAACAGAATCCAATAAAAATTTCTAGAATTTACAACAATATATTTCTGCAAAATCCATTGAAATTTGATCAATATTAGAGTTTCAAATCGCATCAGCTGCCCAGGGTAACCCAGGGCTCGATTCCCCTTTTCGCTAACCTTTCTTTTTTGTATCTTGTTGTTATTATGGGTATCTGTATCTGTATCTGTGTCTTTTGTTGTTGCTGTTGTTGGTTGTGTGTTGAAAGTGTTAAATGCATTGCATACTCTGGTTTTTGGCCAATGCTTCACCTGAATCCGAATCTGCTGACCAGCCACTGGTCACTCTTTCTCTGTTTCGATCATTGCTCAACTTTGAGTTTCAGTTGGTTTCGGTTTCGGATTCGGTTTGGGGTTTTGGGGTTTTATTTTCATTTAGCATTTCACTTTGCTGCTTGCATGACTCTCGCCCGGTCTCTCGAATCGTTTATTTCGGAATTTTAGTGGCTGGTTTTTCTTCTCTTGCCACTCCGCTTTAATTGCCAGCCAACATGCAACAATACGGCCAACACTCCTTCTGCAACAACAACAGCGACTGCACTCACTCCATCACTCCGCTTTCTGTGTCTGTGGCTGCAGGATGTCAATGATTGATTACGAGAGTGGAATGTCTCTCTCTCTCTCTCTCACTATCAAACGATTCACACCCCACAACAATCCATCCACTCTTCAACGGTCAGTTGCACTTTTGCTTTTGCATGCTTAACTGTTTTTTTATTTGGCATATCTGGGCGTTATTTATGCGGCTTATTAAGTTTATGGACTGCTAATTTATTAATTTATATGCCAGACTGCAGCCGGAGAGACTGAAACCAAATTGCAACTTTTGTTTTGGGCTTTGCCAGACACGTTGTTAAATGAAAATAAAAACAATTGACGAACGGGGGTGCTTGGCATTGCGAATGCGAATAAATCAAGGCAGTTCAACCATCCGCAGTTTGAGAGGGTCGCAACAGTTGGGGGAGGACTGGAGCAGTCTGATTAGTTTCAGGCGAACTCCAAGGGGGAGAGTTGTGGGAGAACTCAATCGATTTGGTTGGTATTCGGCATTCGCTTTCACTGTGTCTGATTCGAAAATTTCTTCACTTTTTGTTTTATTTGCTGTGGGAGGATTGCAGTTCTTTGTGACAGATAAAGGGAGGGAGCTAAAATATTAAAGAAAATGCCAAGCATATGGAAAATGGATTGCAAATCACACAGATTCCAGGAATCATCGCCCTGTCTGTTGTTTTGCGTTCTACAATTACAGAGTGCAGAGTAATAATCTCCCAAGAACTGCACTTGCCTTTAATTTGATGATGCAGCAGCCACATTTTCCTCTGCCATTGCATATGGAAAAACCAGATGAGTAAGGCTTTTCTCTGGCAGGGCTAGGGCTAGGGCAGCCATCAAATCACTTTGAATCTCTCGAAAGTAAACATTAAACAGATGTCGAGACGCAGATAGAGATGGATGGAGAGACAGCTAGACAGGGAGACAGAGACAGGGAGAGCATAGTTTTATGAGGATTTCGCTGATTTATAGATGACCATTCCCTTTCGTACGAGTGTGGGAGGGAGGGGGAAGGCTTCTGGTCTCCCAAATCGAAAGTCGGAAAGTCTGAAAGTCGGAGAGTCGTGTGCTCTGATCGTAAATAAGTCAACAAATGTTTGCAGACTGGTAAGTGGGGGATTGAGAACGAGAAACTCTGAGGTTCGTTCCCCTCTCTTTGTGCCCCCGTTCGTGGCACTCATAATGCTGCAGCATGGGGCATAAGCTGTAATGGCGCCGCTGAAAAGGGGTAGGCACTTGTGGGCACTCTTTTGGCGTCAAAAGATTTGCTATAAATACTCGGACTTGCAACAGGCACAACAGCAACAGCAGCGGCAGCAATTTGTGGCAATTGTCGCGTTTGGAGGCGCTGAGAGTCCGATTCTGTGCCAAAGGGAATGAATAATGAATGCAGCAGGCGGCCAGAGGCAAGTGGCAAGCTGCAAGCTGCATGCGGCAGATGCAAATGAATGAAGATAAACGATGAGCGAGTGTGTTAAAGTGAGAAAAGGGTGGAGGAGGAGGAGGAGGCGGAGTAGCCCCTGCCGGACGTGAGCTGACCCACTTTAAGGCCCCCCCCCCCCCCAAAACAGCCGAATAAAACCTGAAACTCCAAGCCCTGAGATACATATGCATATGCAGATACATAGATACACAGATACACAGACAGACAAACGGAAAAGTGAATGTGAGGCTGATGCCAAAAAAACGCCAACGCAAACCGCAGTTTGTTTTTTCGGCCAAAAGTCAGGAAATCCATAAATCAGTCGAAAATATTTGCTGACAAATGGAAGGCTCGGAGAGTGGCTTTAAGCCTAGAAATGGGATCAACCTGGCACTCTCTCCCTCTCTGTCTCTCTCTCTCTCTTCGAATGACAGGACCAGGGAGCTACTGGCAGGGACACTCTCCACCCCTTTTCCCTGCACAGGGGGATGGCAGTGCCCGCCTCCTACTGGTTGCAGTCTGCCTTCAATAATTCAAAAGTGCAAAGTGCAAAACCAGCAATTGGTTAACCTCGTTGGCCGCTTGTTTGGGCCAAGTAAACACTGCACTGCGTAGGTCTGTCCGTTTCCCGTTGCTGTTGCTGTTTCTGTCGAGTTATGCTCTACTTTTCCGAAATTGTTTAATCAATATTTGATGGCGGGGGGAGGTGGAAAGGCCCTTAGCTTTTTTCTGCAAAAGAATCAGAGGTAAACCTTATATTTTGCTGGGACTCTAACCATTAATTATAAACAGGAAATGCTTATATTCTGTTGAGTATTATGTCATGTTTCTCTTCGCCATTATGTTCCCTACTTTTCAGAGCTATCATCTTCTATGTTTTCCTACTTTTCAGATCATGTTTTCCGCTCTGTTCGTCCGAGCCTTGTCTTCTAAAAAACATGCAAATATATATGAGTATTTCCCAGTAAGCCGAACTAAATGGTTTTTTACTACAAGTTTCGGGCAAATTACTTCGGTGTTTTTTGCCTTTTGGGTTGGAGAAGAATTCCAGGAAGCCCTCGACATAGGGAGGGTTTTGCATGTTTCACGCTTCGCTGCCGAAAAGTTCTCAAGAGGGGCAGCAGCACAAAAGCCAGGCCACTCCGCTGGAGAACGAACTCCAACTGCTCCTCAAGAAAAGCGACGACTCTCCAGGGGAGAAAACCGAACGTAATTCAAGTTGAAAGGCAAAAAGTCGGATGGGAGCGATCATCATCGCACGGAGCAATTATTTTATGGGAAACGAAATAGGGAGAGGGGAGAGAGACCATTTTTGGGGAGTGGCAGTCTTGAGGCTTGGGCTTTTTGTCAGCTGTTGGTGTAATTTAAATGTGCAAAAGTTACACAAAAGTCTCCCAGGAAGGGCTTAGCCCTCCACTCGGCTCTGGTGCTTCCTCGACTGGAAACGGAGCAGCGCTTCAATGCACATGCGCAGCGGCAGCGGCAGCGGTGGCAGGGTTAAGCTCAAGGAAAGAAAGCCCACAGTTTGGGAGCTATTGCAGAATATCTGGTTACGACCCTACTCCCTCTCTCTCCCCCCCGCTCTTCTGCTTGCTGCTCAGAGAGGCGTGACCCGAAGTGGATGGAGGATGGGCGGCATCGCATGTGCAACCTTTTGGGAAATTGTGTGTGCTTCCCGTGGGGCATGTGGGAACGGAACGGAACGGAAAGGAATGGAGTTACCTTCTCAGAGACTTCCTCCTCTTTGGAACTGTCGCAGCTACTAATTTTATGCGCGCTGCACGCTGCACGTTGCACGATGACGCAGCAGCGGGTGTTGCACGGGTTCATTGCGCACCAATTGGGTCACACGAACCAAGAGGAGAACTACTTGTGTTTCTCAAGCAATTAAATAGTTATCTTCATAAGTATATATAATTTCAAATTAATTATAACATTTTCAAACAATTTAAAAATCAATCAGCTGGCTTGCATAATTTTCAAAACCTTTTTTGGGCATTTTTGTGTCTGCCTTTCGCTTTCAGCTTTTTTTCGATATTGTTTCGTTGTTTTTTTATTGAATTCGTTAATGAAATTGTCGCCAAACTGTAACAACAAAAAACAACTTGGAATCGATTGCCTTATGGAGGCCACCGCTTTGGTGTTCAATAATCGTCAAACAAAACACGAATATCAATGAGCCACGATTTGAGCCCGCATATTTGGCCAACAGCAAAACGCCCCCAAAACGGCAGCTAAATCGAGCCGTAATTACGTGTGACTCTACAACTGTACGTGATATCATTTTGGGTTCTGCTTTTTTGTGAGATCATTTTCTCAGCTGCAAATATATCTTAGTATATATATTAGTTCTCATATTTATTTAGTATTTAAAACATTTTTCTAACCTTTTGTTCTGGCTTCTGGTTTTATGGGCATTTCTCCCGGCGATGGGGCACTCGTAGAACCATTAAGAAAACCCTATAAACTCTATGGGTAGCCTATATGGGTATTCTCATGTTAATTAAATTTGTGAAAGCGTTTCACGTGCACTGCATACAGAAGTTTTATATCAGTTTAGTGCTGAAAATGTGGCCCAAAGCCAACACTGGAGGGGAGCGATCTGGCTCGCAGCTGGAGGGCAGGGCCTGACAACGGAGAACGGAGGTTCACCCGTGGAGGTTCAGGGAATTGTAACCCAATTATTTGTGGCACTTCTCTCTCTCTCTCTCTGGGGAATATTCATGGGTCTTGAGTGTTTCTTCGTCTTATGATTAGCGGTACGATTTAGATTTTTAAGGAAATTTCCTTTATTTTTACAGTAAAAAATGCGGCATTCACTTTAATGATTTATGCGAAGCTTTGTTATAAATTATATAATTAAAAGTCAATAAATAAATAAATATATATAAATAAATATACAAAATAAAATCTATAAATTATGTGAATTCTCTAAAGAAAATCATGGAAAAAAATCCCTTTCATAGCTGAAGCTTAAGAGCAATTAAAAATCTTGTAAAATATTCCTTTATATTTAATAATCCATAATCAATTTTATAAGTTATCTTAATCTGCCAGAAAATTCAATAAAAATGGCTTCCGTTTCAAGTTATTTATTTACAAAATTTATTTGAAATATTCAATGAAAATGATGAGATATTTGTTCACCCTTTTAGTTATTTGCCTGTAAAGGACATTTCGCAGACAAATTTCCCTGCCTGCCGTTGGACACCCATTTGCCTGACATTTGAGAGTTTTTTTGTGGGTGATTTATGCGTTTTTGATTTGCTGCGTGTTTGGGTTTTTCTTTTCCAGGCAGCACCCGTTGGAGGAGAGACAGGCATAAATCATGAGCGCCCGGGAGTGGGTTGTACTCCACTTGAGAGGTGGAGTTTGAAGTTGAAGTTGATGTTTGTCTTGTCTGTCTCTCTGTGGATTTCTCTGTGTGTCTCCCTGCTGTTGCCCTCCCCCCTGCACGTGCGTAGACATCTCTCCTACATATATCAATCACTTAAGAGAGAGAAGGAGAGGGAGAGCCAGCACTCGTATGTGTCACACTTTTTTTTGGTTTTGTTTTGGAAATGTGCACTGCATAAAATATTCACAAAAGTCAAGCCCACAGTTTGGCAAGCACTGCACGGGGTCTGGCCGGATGACTGACAAGCCATCTCTCCGCCGCCCCTCAGCGTTTTCCCTTTTGCTTTTCCCCACTCCTGAGGTGCCAAGAGCAAGAACAACAAGGCTGAGGCTTCCTGTGCATTTTTATGCATTTTTTTTGTTCTTTTTGATACCCTCTAGAGGAGGGTATTATGATTGGAGATTGCCAGAGAAGAAATTATCTGCGGGATATCTTTAATATATCTTTAATTCCCATAAATATTTGAAAGTTTAGATTTGCTCTTAATTTTCCTCAAAGATCCTCAAAGAATGGATTATTACTATATATACTGTAGATGTACTTTTGGGGTTCGTATCAGATGTTTTCAGTCGCTCATCTACCTTGAAAATTATTGATTTTCAAAGGTATCTAAAGCTTCGATCCCTAAAGCTAGGGCATGGCCTCAGGGCATGAGGCATGAGGCATGGGCGTTGAATGAAGGAAAATGCACATTTTTAATGACGCCCGCCTGCCCCGCCTCCATGCACTTGAGAGGAGGCACAAAGGCAGGCAGGCAGCAGAAACAACAGAGAGCAAATATTGTTGACTTTGGGGCATCATTGCAGGACTTTTTTTTATATGCGGGGGTGGACACAAAAAGTGACAGAAAGAAAGAGTGAGAGAGAGCGGGAGAGAGCGAGAGAGGTTCAATGAATGCCCTTCGCCTTATGCAAATATCAAGAGGATGACAGCAGAAGGCCCTGTGGCATGCCCCGTACCCCACTAACCTCGAAATGAGGCCCCATCTCAGAGTCTGGCCACATGGAAGGCCCCCGAGTGCCAGCAGTGTTGCATCCACGTTCTTTTGCCACAGAAGTTCTTCTCATATTTTCTTTTCTTTTCTTCTTTTCAGTTTAGTTTAGTTTCTTTTCTCCGTTCTGTTCTCTGTTCTCTCAGTCCTCAGTTGTGTTCTGTTCGGAGCTCGTAACACTTTTCTCTTGGATGTAATCCGCTTAAGTTCCTCGGAAATCGGCACATAAACATCATAATGATTATCATTATTGTTGCTGCCGCTCCCGCTGCTGCTGTGGCATGATGATCATATGCAGCACATGTCTCGTGTCTGTCTCTTGAGAGTTGTCTCTTGGCTGTGGCTCTGTGTCTCTGTGGCTCTGTGGCTCTGTTTCTGGTTCTCATCATTCGTCATGCTTTCCACTTTATTACATTTAACTTTGGCATTTTCCGGTTTACTATTTGTTCTTCTCAAAGCTGCAAGAGCAGCCTCAACAAATGGTTTCCTAATTAGATCTGGAGACAGAGACAAAGGGAGAGACACATTCCAAAAGCAATTGCCAAATTAAACGACTGAGGACAGAGGAGGACCTTTTCCTTATTAGATGGATGACTCATACGCGGCAGACAGGGCTTATCCCATCTATCTGTTGGCTTTTCGGGGTTGGGTTTCCCCCTAAAACCATTTCCACATTTAAGCAAACATTAAAGGGCGCCCCTGCCCCTGCCCCTGTCCCGCCCTCAGAGCAAATGAAGCCAACAAACCGTGTGACGTGACCAACTATCTATAACTACTATTCCGAACCCACTTCCCCCCTGCCAGCCCACTCTTTGTGCCCTATACAACACCATTCCCAGACCAGACCAGATCCACTTCCCCATCGTTGAGCGTCGAGCGCCGAGCGACTCTGTCTAGAGTTACAACAAAATTTATTAATTTTCCTCAATTGCCACATCAATTTTGCTGCAGGGGCAGGAGAGTGAGTGCCACAGTGCCACAGTGCCCAGGGATTGAATTGCATTTGCATTTGCATTCGCATTTATTTCGTTCGGTTCACACGCTAAGCAAAATGTTACAGATACAGATACTTGGAGTATTGCAGATACAGATACTAAAGAAACGAATGAGCATGAATGGAGCAGTGAATGCATTCGAATGACAATGCAATTCGTTAGGAAAATGAACCATAAACGAAATTCGATGAATCGAAATGGTTTTGGCCTTCGATTAACAATCGATTAAGCGATTGCACAGCGATCAGAGGTTGCCCAGAGAAGTGAAAGGAAGTTGAGACATTCCAGAGATGGTCACACTATAGAATCATTGTTTCCTGCCATCATCTATAAGGATATATGCCAAGGGAAGAATGCATTAAAGTTGAAATTGATTAAAAATCGATTAAGCGATTGCCCAGAGAAGTGAGAGGCAGGCATGGTCACACTGTCGCCTGTCAAACTCCTGCCAACTCTGGTCTCATTATTCCCTCTTCATTCTATATGAGAAAATGAAGGGGTGGAGGGGGGGGGGGGGGCTGGCAGACTATTAAATCAAAGCACGAACTATCGATGAACCCCCAAAGGCACACCCTTTTGAACCCTTGTACGTGCCACATTTGGCTGCAAGCCAGAGGCCCCGCCGCCAAAGTGCAACAAAAGGAAATTGTGGAAATGTGGAAAAACTGTTTGCAAATAAAACGAGGAACTTTTTAATATGCTTTTGCTTGTTTAGGGCGCAATGGGGCGGAGGTTGGGCGGATGGGTTGGTGGGTCCTACGACTAGACAAAAGCTTCGAGTGGCGCCACGGATTGAAAGGAGAGGCAGGCAACAACAGCCATAGAATGAGGCACAAGTAGGGGCGCAACCAAGAGGCAACACAACCTCTCTCTCCTCGTTCATGTCAAATGAAAATGTTGGCTTAATGTTATCAAAAATTCAGAGCTCCCTCCCCAGTCCACAGTCCACAGTCCACAGTCCCAGCTCAAGCTCGAGAAGCCATGGCTGTCGTTTTTGTGGGTCTCCTGGCAAATCCATCACGTAATCAGACCACGCCCTCAACTGCTGCTCGAATGCTCTGCCCGTGCCGCCCCATCATCGCCCACTGCCATATTTGTTTGGCGCTTTTCAAATAGTTTGTGCCAACAGAATTGCACAGAGCCATAGCCATAGCCAAAGCCTGAGCCATCGACATGAGCCATGAGCTTTGGGGGCCCTGTGTATGCTCTGTGCTCCACTCTGCACGGCACTGCACTGCCATTATCCAATCCATCCACAATCCATGGCTCTATGGCTCTATGGCCGGAGGCCTCGCAGCATTTGCATACAACCAGAGAGACTGTGAGGCAGGCAGGCAGGGGGCACGTGGCACCAGGCACCAGGCACCAGGGGGGGGTTTCGCTGACGATAATTGCATGAAATTATAATGCTGCCATGCAGTCCCTCCCCCTCACTCCTGTCCCACCTCCTGTCAGAGAGGCTCTGTGTAGGAGGCAGCCACACAGCCACACACCCACACACATAATCAGGCGTCAGTTGTTGCTCCAACCATTTGGCTCTTTGACACACTCTTGGCCAAACAATCAGGCAAGTTTTCGCTTAAGAAACAGCAGATGTTGTTTTTCTCTGTTTAAGAATGCAGAAAACCCCAGAAAATAGAGACTCTTAGCACAGGGAAAATGTTGTAGGGGCTAGGGGCCTAGAGAAGATATTTCAAGGATATTTGGTGGAATCATAGATAAAGCTATTCCCTACCTACATGACCATTTTCACTACGATGGGATAGAGATTTTCCTTTACTCCTTATACCCAAGCGTTTCCTGTCAATCTCAGTTTATCCAGCATTTATCTGTCATGGTGTGCAAACCACTAACCTTTGGCCTTTTCTCGCTCTTTCAGAACCACCATCGCGGCAGTAATGCCACCAGCGAGGAGCGTGTCCCACAGCCGCATTCCCCACACGACAGCCACGTGGCACACAACGGCGGCGGCGGCGGTGGCGGTGGCTTGCAGCACTCCGGCTCGCGGGCGACACTCCGACATTCGATGAATCACTCGAGCACCTCCGTGTCCGGATCGGCCTGCAGCTCGACCCCCGCCTCGCCGCAGCTCAGTGGAGTGGTGAGCGCCACGGGGGGGCAGCTGCTGTCCAACGGCCACCACTACCAGTCACAGTCGTCGGTGAGCTCCAACTCGTCGATTGTCTCGGCCATTCCCGCCTCCCAGCGCCTGCTGGAGGATGCGCTGGCCAAGGCCGCGCCCTATCCGATGATCCTGCTGCCGCTGCACGGCGGCTACTGGATGGACGGCACCGAGCACGAGTGCAGCTACGATGCGCGGGGCAATCCCCTGCTGCCGCAGACCACCTGGATGGCCAAGTTCGAGACGGACGACACGGCCAAGTGCTACCGGCGCTTCTATGCGGCGCGCGAGCACTCGAATCTGGTGGGGCAGGACGAGCAGCTGGGGCCCGTGCTCATCTCCATCAAGACGGAGAATGTGGCCAACCAGGAGCACATGCGGATACTGCTGCGCCTGCGCACTGGCACGATGCACGAGCTCATTCCGGTGTCCTGTCTGGGCGCCCAGCCGAGTCCCGCGAAGATGGTGCGGCTGCTGAACGAACAGATCCAGGTGGACAACTTCATGCCGGTGCTGTGCCCCAAGGCCTCCAGTCTGATCAGCGTCTACGACGAGCATGTCCTCGTCTCGCACTTCAAGTTCGGGGTGTTGTACCAAAGATACGGCCAGACGACCGAGGAGGAGCTCTTCGGCAACCAGCAGACCTCGCCGGCCTTCGACGAGTTCCTGGACGTGCTCGGCCAGCGGATACGCTTGAAGGACCACAAGGGCTATCGCGGCGGCCTGGACATCCAGAATGGACACACCGGCGACACGGCCGTCTACGAGGTGTTCAAGGAGCGCGAGGTCATGTTCCATGTGTCCACGCTCCTGCCGCACACGGAGGGCGATCCGCAGCAGCTGCAGCGGAAGCGGCACATCGGCAACGACATTGTGGCCATTGTGTTCCAGGAGACGAACACACCCTTCTCCCCGGACATGATCGCCAGCCACTTTCTGCACGCCTTCATTGTGGTGCAGCCCCTGGAGCCGAATACCCCGCACACCCGCTACAAGGTCAGCGTCACGGCCCGCGACGATGTGCCCTTCTTCGGGCCCACGCTCCCCAATCCAGCGGTCTTCCGCAAGGGTCAGGAGTTCAAGGAGTTCATCCTCACGAAGCTGATCAATGCGGAGAACGCCTGCTACAAGGCCGAGAAGTTCGCCAAGCTAGAGCTCCGCACGCGGACCTCGCTGCTCCAGAATCTCGTCGAGGAGCTGCGCGAGAAGACACGCGATTTTCTCGGGGCCGATCTCTCGCAGGCCACCGCCGGCAGTCCCACTCCCGAGACGCCCAAGGCCGAGAGCGGCAGTGGGGGCGGCAATGCTGGCACCCGCTTCATAGACACCGTCAAGAAGGCGCTGATCATGCGAGTGCGCTCCCAGAGCGTGGACACGGGCAACGGGCAGGACAAGTTCAGTGTGAACACAAAGCTGGGCACACTGAATGCCAAGAAGGAGGCACAGCCGGAGATGCAGACGCCCAATTTGAATGTAAGTTGCAGCGCACGATCAATCGATCCGGAATCGATCCACTAACCGATGTCTTCTTTCCATCCTCTTGCAGGCCTGCAGTCGCACCGCCTCGAAATCTTCCTCGAAGTCAAAATCCTCGAATGAATCCACCTCCTCGTCGCCGGACATTACCTCGCGACAGGCCACAAACAACAACAACAATGGCAGCTCCCATGGCGGCGGACTACACCCCCAAAATGGCCAGGGAGTGGGCGTGGGTGTGGGTGTGGGTGGAGTGGCAGCTGCAGCAGTGGGTGCCGCACAGAACGGTGGTGTGGCCGTGGCCACAATGTCGGAGACGAGCGACGATTCCAGCCTGAACAGCGTGGATCTGGATCCGATGATGGGACATCTGGATGGCGGCGCCACCTACATTGACAGCGACACGGGGCTGGAGAGCATGAGCTCCGCGGAGGCCACCACCAAGGCCTGTTCGCTGTGCCTCGACGGGGTGCAGGCCACCATAATGGGCAGCTCGCCGAGCAATGAGACGATCGTGAAGATTGAGAATCTGCGCCAGGAGGTGACGCGACTCAAGTGCGATAAATTGGATCTGCTGCGTCAGAATGTGGTAAGTACATCCGCCCACAATGAGTGATCTTTCCTTTACTTATGAGAGTATCCACCGTTTCCATTCACAGACCTGTCAGCGCGACATTAAGCGACTCCGGGAGAGGGAACTCTCGCTGCAGGGCGATCTGGCGGCTGCTGGACGGGAGATTCTGCGGCTGCGTGACTTGGTCAAGGAATACATGCCGGACACGGCCGCCGCACCGCTCTCCATATCGCCCATCTAAAGCGTTAAACGTAACAGAGGGATCAGACAGCGATACAGATAGAGAGTGAAAGTAGAGAAAGGAGTAACCACTGTGCCGTGTATAACACTTTGGAAAGAATGGAAGGGAATGGAAGGGAAGGAGTCGCTTCGAAGGAGTCGTTAAATGCATTGTAGACGTAGCACCCCCACGTAGAACGAATGAAAAGATAAACTGTATTATATTTAGTTTAGATCGAAAGGAAGGAAGAAAGGAAGGAAGGATCGCTGCAGGACAAGCATGGACAAGAGTTATTCAAATCGTTAGAATATATAATATTATATATGTATAACAGTTACAAACTAAACTAAAAACCAGAAAGAAAGAAAGGAAAAAAACAGAACACAAAACTCAAAAAAGTACACCAAATATATAATATAAGTCTTTAAGCATATTTAACGCATGGATTAACAAAACAAACAAACCAAACCCTTAAAGAACCCCCAACACCCCCCCCCAAAACAAGTAGAAAGCGATCAATCACAAAGCATCACAACGATAAATCGATATCGATAACCACCACACATGATAATCCCTCACACACACACACACAAACACGTAGCAATGTTTTGAGGTTTAAAAAACCGTTAGTCGCACTCGAATACCGGAATCACAGCTCGCTGTGACTCTGTGGCTGTTACTGTGACTCTCGTTATCACACATGCACGTAGCACCCCACACCCACACCCACACCCCACCCACCCAATATCCCATATCCCATAAAGGAATATATCGAAGGGAAGACAATTATGATCGATATGATTTTTAGCGCTCGATGCTCGATAATTCTAAACTGCGATCGATAAACAAAGATAAACAAACAAACACTCGATAAACAAAACCGAACACTCTTAACCATAAGTTTAAGTTGCTTTAAATACTTTTACCTTAAACTATGTTTAGTTATTTAAGTTTAATCGATACACACCCCCACATCGATTAATGATCGATGACTCAAGAGAATATTCTTCTTCTGCATTCAAATGTACATATACTTTATAGAGAGGAGGATCGAAGCGTTTAGTTCTATCGAAATTAACTATGACTATTTTATTTTCTAATCTATTAACCACTAAGTACGCAGTACGCATATGTAGATGCGTTCGATTTCCACACAAAGAAAAAAAAATCAATCGATTCAAAAGTAGAGAGCAAAAGATACACACAACAACATTTGTCTTTAAAGTCTTCTAAATTTTAAGTTCGATTAACGCGAATAATTGTTTTTGTTGAGATCCATTATCATTTTTATTGTGTAAAGTATATCAAAACAACCAACAAATATATATGCAAAATATATGGAATATATAAACAACATTCAACGATTTTTTAATGGCGAAATTTCCGAGGGTAAGGCAAGGGTATCGGGAATTCTCCCCTCAGCGCTAGATAAGTTTTTATAAGCCAAATATGAATTCGTTTTATATTTCAATATTATTATTTTGAAGAGAATATGTTATAATATTGAAATATAAAACGAATTCATATTTTGCTTATAAGAACTAAAAATATTTATAGTATTTATTCATTTAATAGCATTTAACAGCGTGGATGCAACAGATTTGTGCCACTTGTGGGGTTGGATCGAAATTTTGAAATACACTTGAAACATTGTGATGTCACACGAGTCTGGACACAACATTTGGTTGCTCTAGCTCTTATAGTCTCTGAGAACTAGACGCCAAACCACTAATACAGACATGGCTATGTCCCCTCGGCTCTTGATGCAGATCAAGAAAATATTTACTTTACGGTGTCGACCCTTCTGGGTCTAAAACACATCCATAACCTCCATCCCTAAACCCCAAAAAAACAAGAAAATTGAACAACTTTGAATTCAGGGGATTTTATTCGTATCTGCATACATATTTGAAGAGCCGTCAGGACTGTAATTCAAGCAGGGGTCACGGCTTTCACCGTGGGTTTCGATCCGTCAACTTTTTGAATCCGAATGTAGCGCACGTTACGCTCCTCAAAGCGGATTTCTGCTTCAGTGCAACCGCAGCTAGACAATGTGACCGTTCCTTTATATTCCCAGTGAGTCTGATCGCATGAGACGTCCATGGTGTCCCATGGGCCACTTGATGGAGCAGTTATTTGCATTTTTTACTCATAGGAGATCTTGACAAAGAATTAAATATGTGAACATTGGTCAAAATTAATTGGATATTCATTTATTAGAGTTAAATGTTAATTATTCAAGTTCTTCGCTTATTAAAATGGGATCATTAAAACGCTCTATGATTTCAACCAAAGGACTAGTGTACGCAGAAGTGAGTGAAAATGAATATTTAGGGTAGATATAGATTTTGATCTCTTGGCGCTGCTCCGTCTGATTGCTCACCCAGGTGCGAACTCTATTCACCAGGCGTCTTTTGTCTATGTTGAAATATAAATTAAGAGCTTTCAGGCAAGGAAGCTTAAGGAGATCCAGAATTTGATCGATGTTTATTTGCCCCGTGATGCAGAGGTATACAAGCTTCTTCAGCTTCAGCAAGTCTTCCACGGGGAAGTCGTCGCAGAATACCCAGAGTTCCTTAAGCGTATAAATATTACAAATATGCTGAAACTGTGCCTTCGATAACCTGTCAAATTCGAGAAAGATAAGGCTTTACCAATTCCTCAAGTCAAGAAGAGAGCCGTGCACGCACACAGCCAAATGTTTTAACCTGGGCAACTGGCAGACCAGCTCATAGGGCATCATCGGGTCAAGCAAGTCCAGACGTTCCAGCTGCTGGCAATTTTTCACCAGAATTTCCAATTTGTTCTTGTTAAAGCCTTCAATATATCCAAAATTAAGGTACCGCAATGGCTTCATCGTTCGGCAGCACTCGATCAAGCTCTCAGCATCGAAATAATCAATATCACGCACGTCCAGAGATTCCAGTTGATCAAGAACATGCAAGTCTCTTCCTGTATAGCGCGCAGCCTTCAACTTTAGTTTCCGTAGACACGAGAATTGCTTGAGTTCTTAATATTCTAAAATTTTATCCAGAATCTATTAATTTAAATTTTAAAGGTAAAGGGTAGAACATAGGGCATTGGAACTATCGGGCATCAATGAATACATCAAGGAAGTTTTTTAGTTTCGTGGTAACACTTACCTAGGAAAATAGAGGTCGAGGTTTATTAAATTAATTCATAAAGTTTACGGGGTCGGAATGCATACGTTTCCTTCTGGGTGTTACACTTTTAGCACAAATCTAATATACCCCTATACTCTTCGAGTACCGGGAATAGCAATACATTTTGTGGCTTGATTATTTTAAGGGGGAACTTTTCAAAAGCTCAGAACCGCCAAGATTTCAAATTTACGCATTATATGTACATATGTCAGTTACACATACATACATATACTATACTGTTTGGTTAGTTACAGTACTACATCACGTCTGTATTCTACATGATTTTATACATTATGTGATATAGTGGCAGAGTGTGAGATGACAACGAGGTACAGATTCGAAGCATGACAGCTGTATGTTGCAGGGCGTTTAGTATATAGTCCATACCTCTTTGTACATGCCTTGCAGTCGATTTCTAGAAACATTTGAATACTCATTGAATGAAAATATATTATACAGTTGGTGAAACGTTTGCGACGCATCCAAATAAACAAGACTTTGTGAAAGAACTTTAATCATCATAAATATAGTATTAAAAATTATGTACTATTTTTGCACCAATTTTAACTCTAATATGGCCATATAGGGTATCGGGACTTCCATACCCAAGACTGTGTATAGTACTGTTTCCAAGCAACATGCGACTAGAATGGGGGAGAACATTTCCCTCATTTGCCGTCAAAGGGAAAATTAAAAACAAATTAAAAACAAAAGATTTTAAAAAAATCCCCAGCGGCGAGACGGCGTCATTTGGGTCCTAAAAAATTATGTGGTCAGTGGATAGGGTCCCAGTTAGCTAGTAATATTAGACGGAATATCAAAATCGTCGAATATTGCGATATATTTCGGGATTTTGCTGAGGGACAAGACATGGCAACATGGACACGGAATGAGCAACATTTTGCATACCCTAGGGAAAAGGATGCTATAGAATAAAGGAAAAGCTTGTCATTCCAGGCCCCAATCTACTTTTAAAGCTATCTCAACGCAATTTTTCAGCTTACATTTCTTTCTGATGCCAAGAATGTGTATCGGGATCAGGATATGTAAACAGAAAATAAATCAAATGCTTTAATAGGTAAAAGATATCAATCTATGAATAAGACATTATTTATGAAATTTCAAAGCAGCTCGGTAAACAGAATTTCAATATTAATTAAACGAAAAAGGGTATACAAATGTCCACACCACCGGTTGACTGGCAACATGTGTGAAATGACGTGACAGTTTCTACTCACTTACGTTTTTGCTGCGGTTGCTTAAGCAAAAGTGTCTTGTGCGTATGACTACTATGGGTTTTTAATGCACACAGGGCATTTGGTGCATACAACCGTTTGCCTGTTTTTCAAAAACATCGTACAAATCATCGCAACATCATCGCAATAACATCTACTCTCACTTACGTCGTGCTGGACTCTCACCTCCCTTTTTTTCCGTTAGCAACATAAATTTGTATGGGCCAGCAACATGTTTCGCGAAATGAGCGACAATGTCCCGCAACATGGAACAACATGGACACGGAATGAGCAACATTCTGCATACCCCTTGGAAAAAGTTATGATAGAATTAAGGAAATGTTTGTCATCGCTCCCATGAATGCAGAAAATATCTCAACGAAATATTGTAGTTAATGATCCTCTTACAGAGAGCTAACCATAAAAGTACTATATCGAGATCGGGATCGCGATATATATACAGAAAAAATATCAATTGAATGGACAGATAAAAAAAATATCAATCTGTGAAAATACATTATCAATAACGTTTCAAAGCAGCTTGGAAAACATAATTTTTTTATTAAATAAAGAAAAAAGGGTATCCAAATGTACATACCACCGGAGAACAAGCAACAAGTGTTCAAATGACGTGACATTCGACTCTCACTTACGTTCCACTCTCACTTACGTGCTGCGGTTGTTTGAACGAAAGTGCCTTGTGCGTATGACCACTGTGGTTTTAATGACACTCGGAATGCGCACAGGGCATTCGGTTCAAACAACCGCAGGCCGATCAGCTGGAGAGAAAACGAGTAATAATAGATTACTTTTCTTCCAACAAGCGTTGAGCTTTTCCACTCACCGTCGAGCGCGGACGTCGCGCGCACTAAATAAATTGAAAAATAAATAAATAAAGATTTTGACGCCAAACTATGTGAAAAAATAATTTATGCGGACGTTCCGCGTCTCTGCTCTCCGCCGTGCGCTGGCTTTTTTTAGTTAAATTGCAAATTGTTAACACATTCGTAAACTTTTTCGAGCTCCAGAAGATTCGTGAGTGCACAAATTGTTAAATAAACAGTAAAAAACCGTTGCAAAAGTGTCGTGCCGCCGCGTGTTAAAGAAAAAACAGAAAAAGCATGCGAATCTCGTAGCGTCTGACTTTTTTGTGTTTGTGTGTTTGCGTTTTGACTTTGCAGCAGATGCTGGGCCGCCGCGAAAAAACAAACAAAACGCAAACAAGAGTTCCCGCACAAATCTCAAAGCAACAATAAAATCAATTGCAACAAAAACGCAAAAGCAATAAAACAAATGTTTGTGTGTGGCAAGTTTTTGTATATTATTACTTCATAACAGAGCAGCTCCGCTCTCTCTCCCGCGCTCTTCATACTCAGTAAAGAGTATATTGGAAGCGAGGTAAGTCAGAAAAAGCTAGTAAAATATTTATTAAGTATATATTTTATATTCAGGAACAGCTCTCATGGGTAGTTAATCTTGTAGGTGCCTATTAGTCGATTTTCAATAGGATTGGCTATTAGGTCTTGAACCCATTTCATGCCTAATTTAAGAGACAGCCTTACCATTTAGCCAATATACCTTGTCTCTCACCTATTATTCCAAAGTGCCGGCCTCTGAACCTCTCTCTCTCTCTTCCCAGGGGGAGGATTGGCAGCAGCAAAGCTTCAGCTTCATTTAAGCTTCCCCGCTTTGTGTCTCTCTCTTTCTACCATTTGCAAAGGCAATTAATTGTATTTTATTTTATTAACGTGACAAATAAGCAAATAATAATGCGTGTGCTTGTGCGTGTGTGTGAGTGTCTGACATGTCTGTACCTGTGTGTGCGTGCGCGTAGGCAAATGAATCAAAATTTTAGAACGCAAACAAATTATTGAACAGCGTAGAAACAACCGCAAGGAGAGCCAGTCACGTTCTCTCTTTTTCACTCTCTCTCTGTCTCACTATTCCCATTCGAATATCAGCTGAGATCACTCTGTCTCGTTCTCTCTCTCTCTCTCTCTTTCAAGCAGAGCTTTGAAATGCCGTAATCAGCACGCGTATGACTCCGCGGGGGGACCGCTGTGGGTGGGTATGCCTCCAATCGATCTCTCAAAGTGATCTCATGGCTAATCAGAGCTACTAAGGGGTGGGGAGGGCGGACATCCATCGCGCCTTATCGCTATGGGGGCCAAGGCATTGCCCATGCAATGGGTCCGCTAACGTTTACTCTTACGAAGGCGAAGGTTAGAGGGAGATAGTGGTATGGATCCAGGGAGTGATGCTTCCACGAAAGTCTTTCTCGCTCTCTCTCGCTAAAAAATACTGTAGTTCTTATAACAATCATCACTATGATGGGTTTTAAAAAGTTTTAGAGACTCTGAGGACATATACCTAGAGAAAATTCCATTTTTCTATTCCAACCTCTCATGACTCGAGGAGTCCAACTAAAGGGAATGACCTTTTAAGAGATGTATCCCCTGTGATCTATGATAACCATCCCATCCCTTCCGACTGCTGCAAGTGGCACGAGGGCAGGTGTCCGCCCAAGAGAGCACTCACTGTACAAGTGTATACACTCCGTACTCGTAGAAGTATATTCTTTTTCGGTGTGCCATATGCTTGATGTTCTCCCATAATTCTGTCATTATCTTGTTGTACATTTGTTGCCGCCTTGCCGCCTTAAATTGCCTTACTTCCAAAGAGCCCCCCTGTACCTACACCCCTCACCCCTGCGCCCCTATAGGCACCCAACAAACAACCCAAAAACAACACGTTGTAAATTATTTTTGTGGGCCGCACCCAGTACCACTGCCACAGGCCGAGGCGCCATTAAAAAAAAGCCCCAAGAAACAGCCGTTGGGAGGTGTATGGTGGTATGGGGTGGTAAGAGTGGAGGAGGGGGAGGTGTGCTAGTGGTAGTGGTAGTGGGTGGAGCAGCAAAAATAAGTGTATAAAAGTGGGAAAACATACATTCAACGCACATAACATTAATTACAATAACCCACACGTCACCCACCGAGAGGGAAAACAGTGGAATATATTTTCCACAAACAGACGGAGAGAAAGAGAGAGAGAATGAGAGAGTGGAAAAGCACTTTCCTTCTTTAAGCCACGCGTTGGCCCCACACTATTCAATCCTTTTGGACCTCAACCTTTCACCTGCTTTCCTGCCGCCCACTCAGCACTCACCTATCAGCCCCATCCGTACGCTGTTCGCTCTATAAATAAATCTCATTAATAAATTAAACGTTTTAGCGGCAGGAAATTCCTTCTCCATCTATCTGCTGGCATTCATCCCGCCAGCCACCCAACCTCCCCATTCCCGTAACCGTTCTCTCTAGATTTTGGCATAATTTCAGCTCCAGACCTCAGACCGAACAACGTCATCATCGCTTTATAAATAAATTAAATGGGTTTTTGATTTTTGAAGAGTACTCTTTTTCGTACTACACTTTTTCTTGAGATTCGCAAATGAATTTAGATGGTTGTTGCATCTCTCTGATTTTCCCTAATTTCCTTTTTCGAATCACGTAAAATACTCATTTCTCTTCACTCTCAGTGTTGCAATTTTTTTTGTTTTCCTTTCATTATGTGGCAGCCCCACTCTATGGAAGAGCCCCACTCCAACTCCACCGGAAAAATGCTGATAAATAGACTCCGATTATTGGGGAATTATCATGGAAATGTTTTGTGAGTTTCAGACTTATGTAAATTTTACAAGCAAGTGGAACGTGGATTACCCGAATGGCCGAAGAATGTTGGTTTGTGGTTTCATTATGATAGGAGTCTCTGCCTCCTTCCCCCCAAAAGTGGGTGAAAGTTTTCTGTTATTAGTTATGATGATGTATTTCTGGCCAGGAGCCTGTCGGGTGTTTATTGTGGCTTCAGCTTTTGGCTTTCGTGGTCTGAAACTTTTCATTTAGTTACACTTTTCCGAGAGCTCCATGACCTTTTTAAACAAACATCCAGACAGACAAACAGACACTCGAAACACCTGTAAATCCCACTTCAAAGGTGAAACACAAACAACACCACCAACGCACAGTGGGATTGCAGTACAGTGGGTGTCTGGGGTGGAAAAGAGGGGCTGCCGTGGGCCCCAAATTCCCACCGGATGTTAATGTTTTATTTGGATTCCATCGCGCTGTTTTAATGCTCGCTGATTTGTTTGGAAAAAAATAAACAATTTGGAAATTTATTTAGTTGGGATCTTGGGGATTGGAATGGAATGGAATGCCATGTGATGCTTCTGTTTCTTCCACTTTATGGCCATATAAATATGCAATGAATACGGCGCCGTGTGCCATAATTTGTCAGACTTTATGGCTGCTCTGCTCGAAAAGGTGTTCTAAAAGATTCCGCAGATAGTTCGTGGTTCAATGTTTGGTGACCCCCAGGCTAGAATTACACTTCCATGTTTCAGCTGTACATTTTTGGAGAGTTCATTGGGACACAATGAGTTCATTGTGGAGGTATTTCGCCACATATTCCATGCTTTGGTGACCCATTTCATTACTTTTTTCTGGAACTATTGTAAATGTTCTGTAGATACTCGTTGGTGTTTGGTGACCACGACACCATGTTGATTTCGTATCTTTAATGCGTTTTGGAGATGTTTCTAAATATTTCGAGGGTATTTCGTTGTTGAGTGAACCTAATACTCGAAGACGTATCAATTAAGCACCTATGCTTTCATGGAAATGTTTGTCAATTGTTGATTGGTGACTTCTAAGATATTATAAGGTATATTCATATGTATTTAGATATATAAGTCCTCTTTTGGTCATGTTATTTCCGGAGAGATTTGTTCCAGAAGATTCAGAAAATATATAGACCTATATTTGGTGACCCCGATGTCACTTAAATTATTGGGACCTATTTTTAATTTTCCAATATAGTTCGTTATCTAAGCATTTTTTCATCGTTCATCTTACTGAACGTCGAAGCTGCTTCCAAAAATGCTTTGGAAACCAAAAGTTGAGTGGTGACCCCGATTCTAATTTGTATAGCTTCTAGTTCTGTTTGAAATTATTTTTAGTCTCAACCACTTCCATATTCAATCTTAATGGAACTACTCTAAACATACTTGTTTCTCCCATTTTTGGTGACCCCGTTGAGAGTCACGTGAGTCACGCACCCATCTCCACTGCCCAATCCATTCGCTGGTCTCTCTCCCATTTGCATATCTTTTGTGCTGTCCACGGAGTGACCTTGAGGACGCCGGGCGGGCCGCAATCAATCAAGCAAACAAAAATAAGAGGGGAAAATGCGAGCACCGCACCTCGCGGGCATCTTCATAGCGATTGCAATGAATTTCAGAACGAATTGTATTTCACGGATACCGGGCAGGGGGACAGATACACGCGTTTGTCTCACCTTGTCAATCAGTGCAGAGGGAGGAGCAATCATGGGGTGGACGGGAGATGGGGCAATACAAGAGGAAACGAAAATATGTGGGTCAGTCGGCGAGTCCGAGATTTTTCGCCCCATTTCCCCCATTTTCCCGCGTATTGAATGTCATAATATCCGCCACACGGACAAGCGGACACGCGGACACACGGAACGCGGGACATACATATTTTCCTTATATTTCTCCGATTTCCAATTTTTCGGTTGTTTTTCGGTTTTCGGTTTTTGTGTGGTTTTGTTTTTCTGCTTTTCTTGTTTTGTGGCACATGCGCGCGTTCCCCGTTCGGACAATTTGCGGCTGTACTCACGTACGGCAGCGGCAGCAGCAGCAGCAGTGGCGGCGGCGGCAGTGCCTCGGGCAGCAAACAGCACATTAAAAATAAAAATCATATATAAAAATTCTTGGCTGCATTGGCAGCAAAACTCAAAATTCAAATCTAAAAATTCAAATTGAGGCACAAATAGAGGCACAGAGGCAGAGAGCAGCAACAGCGGCAGCAGATACGAATACAGTAGTCGTACGAGAAGCAGAAGCATAAACCGATTTTGGCATATTTTAATTTGATTTTTTGCCCGTTTTTAGATGCTGATTAGACGGACGACAGTCGACGAGCAGACACGCCTCTCTATCCGTTGAATCTCAATGCGATTCTCCGCTCCCTCGACCCCGAGAGCCGCTGAAGGTTCTATCTGCGCCCAAACTATTCAGAAACTATTATCAATCTATGGGGGGTCGGTCTCTCTAGAGAGAGAGAGAGAGAGAGAGAGAGACACGGAGAGGTTGAAGGTAGAAGTTCGTTTCTATTCTTTTGTTGCTTTTGTTGTTTATTTGAAAATTGCTCCCCGCTTGACACACTGCGAGGAGGGCACCGCTTTTCCTCTTATCAAAACATGAACATTTCGCCGCGAACGCTTTTCCCAAACAAAAACAAAAGACAGAAAGCTTCTCTCAAACAGAGAGAGAGAAAGTACAGAGAGAGAGAGGGAGAGAGAGCGCGCCCACGGAAGTGTGTAACATGACAAAAAAGCTCTTGTATAACATTTTCCGTATAACATTCATTTGGCGGAGGGGTGGGACTCGGAAACACGCGAATTTCTGCGGAAACCCCAGAGGCGGAGCGCCATCCGAAAGAGGAGCGTGGGACTTGTGGGGGTAGTGTGGTGTATCGACTTGGCGGAACCTTTAAAGGGATTAACTAGTGAGGAATACTCTGAATCTTTAAGGTATTTTAAATAAAAAGCTTTGCAAAAAGTTTTGGCAGAGTTTTCTTCGTTTTTTTAGTACCAAAACAGTTCAATATTTACGAAAATGTACTCTGTGATGGATATCTGAACGATCTGGACCTTAAAACTAAAAAAAATAATAATTTCTGCACACAACCCAGATCAACAGGACATTATAGTAAAACTCTCAGAAAATGAAATGCTATATCACGACAATTTCTTTAAAAACTGAAAATTGAACTAAAATTGAATAAAATCAAAGACAATTCCGTAGATATTCAGAACTACGTGGCGTAAAAATGTTATTCAAATAGACTATAGTATACTATTTGGAAGCTGAATATTGTGTGGAAATCCAGCAGCCATATTTACCCAACCAATATTTTCAGTTATTCAATAGATTTATAAATGTTGAATGGTAAAAATAGATATATAAAGATTCCATGGACATTCCATGCAAAGAAAATCACGTTCTCTTGGGCGGGGGGCTGGTGTCCACCCACAATTTTTGTCTTTGTCTTTTTGTGCAGCAAAAGAGATTTCCGCCTCAGAGGAAAAGTTTAATTGTGGGAGTAAATGCATACAGATTGTGGTCATAAAAATGTTTCCTGTCGAAGGAAAAGCGGTCTGCCCTTAGTTGGCTTTTACTGTTTTTTTCCTGGATTCCCACGCAGACCAAAATGTCAATCCTTGGTGACCCAGTGAGAGGGGTGACGATGCCTCCACCCTTTGCCTACGCCTCTGCCTCTGTTATTTGGGTATAACAGTTTTTCTTTTTCGTTTTTTTTGGGCAATTTTCGTTTATTTACAATTTGACATTTTGCAAAGCTCAAACACCAACACTAACACACTCCCACACACATGTAGAACAGTAGCTCACCTTCTCGCAGAGAGAGAGAAAGAGAGAGAGAACGATGGGTGAAGCAGAGAGCGACAGAGAGAGAGAGAGCTTGAGGCTTGCGGTGCTACAACACAGGTCGCCTTCTGCCAATCTCTCTCTCTCTCTCTCTCTGTCTCTCTCGCTCTCAGTTTTGCAACTGTTATATACAGCCCCAAGTGCTCTCTCTCTCTCCCTCTCTCCGTGAATGTTTTTCGCATTGAAATTTTCATTTAGATTTTCCCCCAACAGACATTCGTCGTACGCCGAAGCGTTCGGTCGTGTCCGCGCTTGTTGCCTTCGCCTCTTGGATCTCTTGGACTCCACACCGCCCACTGGGAGGTGCTCCAATCGCTCCACTTATAGCCCCCTCACAGACTCCGCTGGGGACGTGTGTTCGCGTGTGTGTGTAATTTCGTTTCTGTGTGCGTGTGTGCAATGTGTGACTAACTAGTCGCTGAAACTAAAACTAAAACTATAACTGAAGAACAAATCCCTACGTGCAACGGGGGAAAGAGTGCTCCAACATTCAGCATCCAGCATCCCAGCATCCAACATCCGCTTGCGGCTCCCCGTGTCGCATTCGAGTGCAAAATCTGTAATTGAAATTCCGCCGCTGACGAAATTCAAATCTGGAAATCTCGAAATCTCGAACAACAGACAAAACTTTATTCATCTGAAAGTCAAAAAACCTTTTGTGCACAGGTAAACGAAACAGAGAACCTTTTCAATTTACGGATTTATCGAAAAGTGTTTTACGGGGAAGGCGCAGAATAAACAATAGGCGGGGGGGATGGGATGAGAGATGGGATGGGAGATGGAAGATGGCACCTCAAAGCGATGGCCTGCCCGTCCGCTAAGTGATTTCCAATTGGTTTCTCAAATTAAATCAAAATACAATCTTCAATTCAATTTATTTGTACAGCATTTTCGCGGCGGCTGCTAATTGAAAATTGTGCCAAAAAATCGTTCTCTGTTGTTGTTTATGGGCTCGAAAGCTTGTCGATTTTCTGTTTGAGTTTTCCCCCTGAAAACACACACAGATTTCCTTTCCAAAAATCAAAATCCATTGAAAAGTTGAGAGATATACATATATCCGATCGGTGGGGACAGAGTTCGGTGGGCAGTGGGGCAGTGGGGCAGGCAGTTGTCATTGCTTGTTGCCGTCGCCGGTTGTACTTGAACTCGAAGCAAGCGCGTGGCATGCCGTGGCGTGGCGTGGCGCGGTGCTGCGCTGCGCTGCGTTGCGCGACGCGGCACAGCGCGTATCTGTTAATCTTTGAGATATTCTAGCTTTTGGCACTGAGAAATCAGAGACACGAAACAGATAACGCTTGAATGGAGATCAGAGATCCGAGATGAATCATGGATGGGGACAGAGGCTGTGGGAATGAATAAATGAATGAGTGAATGAATGAATGTCTGATTGGTGAATGGATTAACCAAAAGGGGTAGCATGATCATTGGGAATAACGTGGTGGATTGAAAGGATTGTGAATGATTGGGCCTACAAATTGCAAGTAAAACCTCAAGACATATGATATGGAATATTTTAATTATGGGAGAAAATACTCACAGATTGTTTCTTTTTTTTATGAATAGATGAGGCAGGGGCCAAAGAGTTCCCAAGATTATTAATCATATTTAAGGTGAAAAAAGGGGGGCAAAATATTTATATTCTTAAAATTATCTAAGAATAAACATAGTTCAGAAAATAATAATAAAAAGAAGATAGTTAAGAATATAGATATATACGTATGTATATAGTGGAACATCATATTGAAAAAGTACCAGATTCCAAGATCTGTAATTAATTAATAATTACTTAATTAAAAAATAACTACATTAATTGTTTGGACTCATTTTATCTTTATCTTTTTCTCAAAAAGCTTAGATTGTTTGAATGGAACAGCTCAAAAAATCTTAAAAAGAATCTCTTAATTATGAGAGAAAATACGAGCTGTATAATTTTCGAAGAATATATAGATAACAGAGAAAAATTTCCAGACCAATTTTTATGGAAAGAAACTGCTTTGAATTTTTAAGGAAATATATGAACAGAAAATTATTCCCCACTCGTTCCATTGATTGTAAAAATATTTAAAAATGATTTCAAAGCAAAAATAATACAAATAAATGCTTTGAACTATTTCGCTTATCCGAATACTTCCCTTGGGAAGGCACCTCTCTTGACCGCAAGATCTTTAAAGTAGCCAGAGATTTCCCTTAAGGGGGGACATTTCCACAGAAGCGGACATATGTACTATATGCCCTGGGGCATAAAAATGGTTTAAGTAGAAATGCAGCTGTCCCCAGAAGAGACTGTTGGCTATGGGAAATCAGACATGAAATTTTTGACCATTTACAATATTTAAATTCTTGATAAATTCTCGAGTGAAAAGAGCTTCTTGACAGAATTGGGGAAATATTTAACGAACAAAATTCGGTAGAATATGGTATTCCAGACTAAGAAAATGATCGAATAAATATGCATAGAACGTATATTTTAGGGCATACTTTTCATGGTTTTTGAACTGTAGGAAGATGATAGAAATTCCGATAACTCAAAAATCCTGTTCATAAGTTTCAAAAGTAATTTACGAGTATTTAAGCGAATTGGCTTCTCCTATTGATGTGCCTTCAAAATAAGAACACACATGTTCTGCAACTAAATTTTAGTCAAAATTTGTATATTTTTTGCATTAGAAATTCTTGAAAATGTCGTATAATTTGTTTATAAAGTTCCGTTAAACAAAAAACTTACCCACATACCAAGAAAAAAGAAACTTAATCCTTAATTTTTCCGAGAAGTTTCAAGAACATATGGAAGGAAATCCAAAGATTTGATAAATAGCATAGGGTATTGTATATCTTTATAGCACCTATTCTTCCATTCCCAATTAGGGGAAACCACTTTCCACTTTCAGAAGGAGCAGCAGCAGCAGCATCCTCTTGTGTCCTTAGGTCCTATTTCACGTGTCCCCTTGAGGCATTTATCATTAGTTTGAAGCATCAGCTGCACCACTAATATGCAATTATCCCACTTGACTGTGGCGTCCACCACATCCCACTCCACACTCTACACTCTCCTCTCCATCTAACTTTCCCCTCTCAGACCACAGCCCTTTCAACCGAATGGCATTCAAAGGCAATGGCAGCTAGTTTCAATCATTCAAACACAATTAAGGCATTAAAGGACGCGACTCAACGCAACGCAACGCAACGTTGGCTCCGCGTGGCTCCAAAGGACAATTAGCGTCTCTGTATGTGTGTGTGTGTGTGTGTGGGTCTCTGTGTGTTTGTGTGGCTCATTATGCTGACATTCAGCTCTCCACTCTCTTTGATCCCCGCTCTCTCCATCTCTCTTTCTCTCTCTCTCCTTAACGCATTTACCAGCACTTTGGCGCTGCTCATTAATTATTTACCAGCCGCCAACGCGCCAGCGCTCAACGCCAGTTCACGGACTGCAGAGTGCTGAATGTTGCGTATACGCAGCGTAGACCAGGCTGAAAATTAAACAACTATCATGGGGAGGAGAGTAGTGTACACTGAAAGATATTATATGTATATAGTAGTCGTTTTTGAGGTCGATTTTTGGTCAAGCTTGGAAAGTACGAATTTTCTCTCAAAATCGCTGACTGAATATGTAAGAATAATAAACAAAAGCAATAAAATCCTGCAGTTTACGATTTAAATTTTGTTGGGAATTATCAGTGGATTTCATTGGGAAATGACAACTTTTGAGAATATTTGAAGACTCTAGAAATGAATCCTTACTTATCCTTTCAATTGTGAACACATTAAGGAGGAAAATAATCAATTATCTTGCGAATTCACTTAATTGACATAATATTCACATAGCATTCATTCATTTATTCATTTATATTTAAGGGTAGTACACAGAGAGAAAGTCATTGGATGCTTTGAAACGATTCTTATGCATTGTGGGAATCCCTCCTTTATTTATCTTTTTTCGTTAATATATTTCATTTTACTATTATTATTTTATGTTTGTATATATTAGGAAACTGTTTGGGATATTCATGGGTTTTTAGTAGTTTTGTATTTCCTCTAGTTCTGCCACAAGTTCCTCCTCTACCGTTTCTCTCAGTGCAGTTCCTGTGTTTGGTCTCCGGCAACGCCAACGCAGCCAACGAACGATCTATCATTATAATGAAGCGTCAAATCTTATACATTGGACTAACCGACTTTTGCCTTCATTTCCATGTGAAGTGGAGGAAGGGGTATCTCTCTCTCTCTCTCTCTCTGTGACTCTCAGTTGCTGCTACTGTGGCTAGTGTTGCTGTTGTTGCTGTTGCTGTTGCCTCCTCCTGATAACGTTGACAAACTAGATAAAAGAACGCGATAAAACTGAAAAAATAACATGCAAAAAAAAACAACAAAAAAGAGCAGAAGCAGCAGCAGAAGTGTTATAAATAAAACAAAAGACGCAAGGAGGAGTAAAGGAGAGTGGAGTGATGTGGTGGCTCTCCGTGTCTCTACGGAAGAATTATGTATGAATATTGTATGCTGGAAGTGGGGAAAGTCAGTGGCTGAGACAGAGAGAGAGAGAGAGGGGAGTCAAAGGAGGCGAGGCTGTTTCTATGAATATGAATGAGATGTTGCCTCCTGCCAAAGTGCTGCTGTTGTTGCTGCTGCTGTTGTCACTTTTACTGTTAATGAGCGATAAACTTGAGGAAATTGCCATTTACGCGGTTTATGGGGAGAGAAACCAAATTATGATATCATGATATTGGTATTGCGTTACAAAGATTGCAATTTTGTACATATTTAGATAACCATTGAAATCGTAAAGGGGCATCATTAATCCGTTTCTGGATTTCGATTTCGTCTGTAGATCGGTTCGAAGGCATTAACTGTATGCCAATTCGATTTGAATATAGATTCCGATTTAAATTTGATTTATACTTCAATTTTATTTGGGACAAAGAAAACCAGGATTTTATTTTCATTCAGAGTACAGGGGCAGGCCCTTGAAAGCGAATCTCCTAAAAATTACAACGAAAATAACGAAACTGATCAGGATTTCATTGCCACTCAAGCAGGAAGGATTTCAAGCAATGGAATCTCTTAAGGATCGTCCCGATGGCGACCCAGCAAATCAGGATTTCATAAAAACTCAGCCATTTCCTTCGAAGCTCAAGCAAAATGCCTTGCAAGCAACCGACTCTCCTGAAGACCGCAGCTATGGGGAGGAAACTAATCAGGATTTCATTGCCACTCAGTTGTTTCAAAAAGCTGGCAAAGCAGCTCTGGATGGCCCTGGATATGACGATATCATGGGGATACTGGACGAAATGGCTGCAGGCCCTCCACTGCCACCTGATGATCCAAACGAACCGCAAATAGAGTTCGTTGAACCTTCCATTACCAAGGATGAAAACTACAATGCTACGGTTGCCCTCATAGAATCCATCTTTCCGCACAGCAAAAACAAGCAGCAAAGTTGGAGTTTACCGAAATTAACCGAAGTCTCGAGCAGCCGCATAGCCGGATCGGAGTCGCCTCCACCTACTACAAGAAACGCATATCAAGGACGCCTTCCAAATGCACCACGCAGGCGATTAAGAAACGCAAAAATAACCGAAAAGCTTCAGGAAGAGGCAGAAAACCAACATGGGAGTACACCCGAAGAAGGAGTCGTTGAAGAGATGGCTAGAAAGCGAATTGAGAGACCTAGGAAGTCCCACACACCAGCACCAACAGCGACATCGCAGGACCCCATAAAGCGTAAGGTAAAGAAGGCGAAGCCACCAGAGAATGAAAATACGAACAGAAGTCCAGTGGAAAAACGAAGGGTGGGCAGACCTAGGAAATGCCAAACACCAACAGAGGATAAACCAAAAGGTAGAAGAAATGAGACACCATCTACCACAGGGAAGATCATTTCGAGGAAGACGGCAAAGGAGAAAGCTAAAGAAGAACCACAATCCCAAACTGACCCCATTGATGGACCCACTACAAGTAGCGCAGCAGCCGAAGCAGCACACCAGGAAAATGCTGAGAGAAGGGGAAGACCAAGTGGTGGCACAGCCCCTTGGTCTCAAGAGAATGCCCTCAAAGCCATTAACCAACATTTGCGGAAGGCAAAAGGACAAGGAAAACTCAAAATAGCATTCTCCATGTGCAATCTAGTAGAGCTGGCGCCTGTTCTGAGGGCCTTGAAGCATGCTGTGGAGAAAACGGACGATCCCCTGAACTGCGACGTCCTCGTCATGGACAAGGGTGAACGCACGTACAAATTCCTGGTGGGTATAGCCGCCAGTAAACCTGTACTGTCCAGTTCCTGGCTTCAAGCCATGAGGGCATCGTCTCGTGCAATTGTGCTGGCGGAACACCTCCTCTCCGACACCAACTTCAACAGGGTGTACAAATACGATCCCCTAATGGCAATGCAGCATCCTCAATTGTTGAGTGGCCTCAACTTTATGCTCTGCGGGGGTATCCGACCGAACCAAAAACAAATGAAAGCCATCATCGAAAGCGCTGGTGGGAAGGTGCACAGAGAACCGCCTGCGCCTGCGCACAGTCTGTATGTCATAGCTGTAGCCAGGGACAAGGACCGCTACATGCGAATATTGCAGAATCGTGCCCTTGTCCAGTACATAACCACAGAGGGCATCATGAAGACACTGGTGCAGCATAATCTGGGTCTGTTGAACGACCCCAAGGTACAAATTTGAGTCGCGTTTTCCTAAATGATGCATTGTTCCTTGTTATTCCATGTTGATTTATTTGAAATTATTAGATAAAAATAAGATTAGGATTAAAAATAAAAAAAATAAAAGAATTGGGTATATGGAATACATATACGGTATTGCATACGATTCGATCCGTATTGGGATCCAATTGAAGCAATATCTTGATTTCAATTGAATCCGTGTCTGGCCTTGGATTAAACAAATATTTTAATTAGGATTATATATATTTATTCACATATATATATATATATTAAAATGTAACTCAATCCTTATTCCAATTCAAGCAGCATCTGTAGATATCGTTTTTATTCATATTTAGAATCCATTGAAGATTGCATCTACAATAAATATATTTTGAGTGAGTTTCGGGCTTCGGTTTGAATCAGTAAAAGATTCCGATTCAATCGTATCTGGATTCCCATCCAAACTGTGTCCCAATATCGATTCCATCTGTATCTTATTGTATGATATTTACATATATCTATAGATTCTTCCTTAATGCGATAGCTACATATCGATTCAGTCCGAAATCCGACTCAAAAGTTCTAGTTTCTATATATTTCGAAGCTTCTTCCGCTCGGATTTCATGTATTAAAGCAGAAACCAGCAGAGGGGCGTTGCCGCATTACACACCAAACGATAGATTTATTCCAATTCCATCCGTATCCACAACTAATTTCCATTTCGAATCGTTAATTGATTATATTCCCATTTAAAATCCATTTCAATCCCCCCAAACGATTCGAATAATCAACGACAGTTATTGTACCTATTGCCATATCATGTTTCCACCACATAATCATAATTAATGTGTATCTCTGTATCTGTGTGTCCCGCTTTGTGTGCATCTGTGTGTGTGTGTGTGTGTATTTTGCGGTGACAGTGAAACGCGGTTTTAATTAATAATTATCATTTTCTGTCACCATTTCATTTTGTTTTGCGGTGGTTTTATGTAAAGGCATGCCTCCCAAAAAACCCCCTCCCGGTTAAAGCTTAACCTATCTTCTATCTTCTACTATCTCTGCGGAAAATCCTGTTCGATTATGCACGACCACATGCCATTCCGCTTGGCATTTTCCAGCGTGGAAGGCGTGTCAAAATTTCGACAGATCAACCTTTGCCATACTCCAAGGACGAGTGATAAAGTGAGAGAGGGGCAGAGGGGCAGAGTGGAGCAGGGGCAGAGTGTACGTACCGCAGAGTGACAGAGTGTCTGCATAATCAAAGTGCTATGCAAATGAATTAACATCGAAATGCATACATAGTAATCGGTAATCGATAATAGGTAATCGTAACTCGAGCAATTAATGTGTATGATGGCAGCTGACTCTGTGTTTATTTGTTGATTTTCGTTGATATCCGACCAGCAATTACCTGTAATCGTTAAGCGGGAGGAGGGGCAGGGGCAGGGGAAGTGCCAAGTGGCGCACGATTTATGGTGCAGCCCCCCATTGAGGGGTGCAGGTGGTTTGGGGTGCGTGATGATGCGTGGTGCGTGTGTGGGACTGCGACTGTTGACAGAAAGAAGAGGGGGAGACGGCTAAGCACGAGTAATACCTAGTAATCCCCAGAGCTAAGAAATAGCGTTAAGCCACTGGGATATCATCTGTTATATACTACCGGTACAAAGGATCAACCTATCAACGATATAGCTGATGAATCGTGAAGCAATAAGACGTGCAACAAATGCTGCATATGCGATGATTCTGGGATGGACTGTAATACCTCCAGATTTTAACATAAGAGCAACTTTATCTATAGATTTCCTACAAGATGTCTTTAGGTTACATATCAACCTTCAGTCGGGATGAAAGAAGATTTTGTTACACACAACTCACGATGAATTGAAATTGAAATATTTTTCAAGAGAAATGTCAACCTAAAGGGGCATTCCGGTATCCCAGCATGATTTTAAGGCCAGACCATGCCAAAGGCTTAAGCCAAAAACCAGAGTCAAGAAAAAGGTTCAACTTGATTTAAATCCTTTAACTGAGGGCTTCCCCCAAAGACAGTTCTACTGGTTGATGCCAAGTCCTAGGACTTGGTAGTACTACTATTATTCGAATATCATTAGGATAATATCTAGAGGAATTTTGTTTGTTGAAACATTTCCCAGATGTAAAAGAGCAATCATTATTTTTCTATATGTATATGCATATTCCTCCTATATTCTATGTACTACCATCCCAGGACATCCTTCCTTCCGTGCAGTGCAATAAAACCCAGGCCCAAAGCATATTCACATGAATCGTCATTTGGTTGTAATATCCTCGTAATGTTTACCCCACCCCCCCATTTCCTTCAAAGACCCCTAAAAGCAGACTAAAGCCGATTCCACCCATGAGCTAAGGGGTAGGGAGGGGTAGGCGGACTGTCTGCAGAGGTTCCTCTGCTCCTGAGGGGGGGCTAACGTTACCCGCAACCCTTCACAAGTTTCCGCCGCAGGTTCATTTTACCCTTCAGCGGAGGCCAATCAAACATTGAACTCTCATCGCCTCATCATCGACAGCAGCGCCACCGCCAGTGCCAGTGCCAGTGCTGGAGCCTGCCCGCCTGCCGTGCCTATAAATAGAATATTTTAGAGACAAACAACTGACACGAGCCGGCAGCAGATAGGGGTGGTGTGGCAGCAGAGAAGAGCAGAGGGCTGGGGATGTAGGGGGTAGCAGCCCCCAAAGCTGAAGGAGAAGCAGGAGGCTCCTCAGTTCGCGTGCCATTGAAAAACAATTGTTTTGTCAATATTTTCACAATTTCCCTATCGGCGGGCATGATCTTAAACGGCGACTGATGCAGAGGGGGGAGGGGGGTGGTGTCGGGAGTAAATGCAATAACAAAAAATTAAGCGAATAACGAAATTTTGCGAATTACAGGAAAAGCACTCGGACCACCCCAAAAAGCAAACCAAAAAAAAAAAAGAAGAAAAGTGTAACAAAAGTTTTCCAATTGAAGGCGCCTCCAAAAACACACAACCACCCGAAAAAAGGGGAGGTAGGGGTAGGGTGTGAGACAGGGGTTGACGTTGATGGAGGTCTGCCCCCCCTCGGCCATGGAAAACCCAGAGAAAAACAGAGCAAAAACGAGAGAGCGAGAGAGCTTGAAATTCTGTGGCCCAGCGGCTGTTGTTTTTGGGTGTCATTGAACTTAATTTTGTTTTTCTTTTACTTAACCGCACCCCTCCACACCCAACCCCCTGTGCCCTACCCCCACGCCTGAAAATTGTTCCCAACGTTTTATATTTTTTATTTATTTGTGTACTTTACTGTGCCACCGATATGAGGAGAGGCACTGAGAGGAACCCAAGGGCTGTCCAGCAAGTTGTTGACTTGAACCATCCTCCCCCCTCCCCCTTTGCCAAAAGAAAAGCCTACAGCCCCTCCTTTATCACCGCTTTGGATGATGAATTTTTATGGAAAGAAAAGCGAAGAAAATCTAAGGCGATGTTGTACGCAAACAAAGCATCAAAAAAAAACATGCAAATAAAAAAAAAAAACAAAAAAAAAGGGCAAGCAAAATAAAAGGAAAACTTTGGGAAAATGCTGTGCACTGATTGCCGCAAAACATTTTCGGGAACCACGAAGCAGAAACGAATTCTTTTTGATTCCGAATTGGTTTTGTTTTGCTTTTCACTGCAAAAATACTGAAGGAAAATAAGTAAAATTCAGTTCAATTTTAATAATTTTAAAATTTGGATAACATAAATGGGGAGACAACTGGGGGAAAAGGTGAAAAATCCTCTAAGAAAAGGCAGAGCTGATATTCCTGTGACCTTTGTTAATATTTGATGTTCAGATTTGTTGGATTTTTTCGCAGGGTTTTCTTGGGCATTTCTCTGTTGGTCCTTAGGCTCAATATTTGACACGACAGCTTTGGCACCGACGGGAAAACATGAGGAGTATTTGCATCTATAGTCACTCGAAAATCCACTTAGTTTTTATTTTCTTTTTGAATTATGTTGCCCTTTTCTGTGCCTTTTATCTTAGAGCACTACTTTCTTTACACAAATATCCACGGATAGAGCAACCTTAACATCTATTGGTTTTCTTTTTATGGATTATTTTTGGTGTAATTTTCCTATCGGTATTTACTCGAAAAAATCTGTGGTTTTCTTTCACAGATAAATATTTTGGTATGTTTTTTGTCTCCGCTGAAAATATTAAAAGCCTTAAAAAAGTATACTAAAAACACACATATTCTCTGCATACAACAAAGAAAATGTACAGAATAATTTGTTCTGAAAAAATGCGATGAAAAAATTGAGTTTTTTTTTCGAAAGGAAAAATAATTCGATTGCGTGGAGACCTGTTCAATTTTCACGAATTTCGTGATCGATAAATTTCATGTGCGATGGGAAATGCAGTGTGATGCCGTCGGTATTTCCCCCAGAAGCTTCAATAAGAAATCTTCTTATAATAATCCATTTTTGCAACGAAAGGCATTGCAATTAAATTTTCTTGGACATTCCCATTAGTGGTTTTTCTTTTGTAATTCCAAAAAACCGACGCTGGCAAACGTTTTGTGGCCGCAGACGAATCCTTAAGGCTGTGGACAGTGTTTTCTGGTCTTTTCTCTGCGTTAAAGGTTAAGGACAAAAGCGCAAGGCACTTCCTGTCAAAAGTAGTAGGGGGAGTGGGGTGGGTGGTGTGGCCTTTTCAATTTTTAATAGCTTTTGGGAAAAATGTGGAAACAAAAAGGCATTTTGCACATACAAGCAGAAAATATAATTTGCTTCTCTGCCGCTGCCTAAAAGCACTAACAATCAAACACTCAACAGCGGCAGCGGCAGCAGCAGCGGCAGCGGCAGCAAAAACAATTACAACAATGGGAATACAATATAGCAACAAAATACAACATGAAACATTTAGAACAATGGGGGGAGCACAGCAACAGCAAAAACAACAAAATGACAAGCTAAAGCAATTAGTTTAATGTGATTCCATTCCCCTCCCCTGCCCTCCCCCTTTCTTCTCCTCTCGAAACGAGAGAGATGAAGCCTGACAAAGTTTTATGTACCACAAATGAAATTATAGTCACAGTACAGTCACTCACATACATATAAGACTGTCACAGGCCAGAGGAGACTGGCTTTGTCACTGTTGCAATTTAAGCGCGTGGACTCCACTCCACTCCACTCCCCTTCGCTTCGCTCCCCTCCCCAAGAGGCAGCAGGAAAAAAACTGTCGCCTCCTAAAAGCATGCTACACTGAGATTTTTGCCGCCTCTTTGGCCTGCCACACCTGCCAACCGCCACCTGCCAGCGCCTTATCTTTGGGGTCTCACCTGCTTCACTTTTAAACATTTTAACTTTCCCTGCCCCCGCCCCGTCCGTCCCTCTTTTGTGGCAGTGTCAGTGGCAGGACAGGACAGCAGCAGGCAGGCTACGAGGCAGCCAGTCAGCCAGCCAGCAGCGAGCGATGCTGTCATGCACATTAACCAAATAGCTGGCGCCTTGATTTGATTATCATGTTTCTGCACAAGTGTGTGTGTGTGTGTGTTTGTATCTAAGAGTGTCTCTGTATATATATGTATATGTGTGTGTGTGTGTGTGTGTGGCAAGATTGTCGCTTGACAAGCCACTTCCGCACTTGCCACCGACGAGAAAGTTCTGGCAAGAAAGCTTTGTCATTCCAAGGAAATGGAATGCCACAATTCATTTCGATAGAAAGTTGCTGCCCCCAGGAGCTAAATGGACACTTTGTAGATGCAGGTAGCCTCCAAGCGGTGGGAGGAGGAGGCGGACGAGGAGAAGGATGAGTAGAGGGCAGGGTATGGGAAGGTGCTAGAGGATGTAGGGGGTTTTATACGATTTAGCTGTCATTTCTAATAATAAATATTATAAATAAATAATAACTGAATGGCCGACAGTTTCATTCCAAAATTGTTGAGCCAAAAAGCCAACAAAACAAAATATTAATTTGCTGTGGCTACAGTGCATCCATTTCGATAATAAATGCAACCCCGAGCGCAGGAAACTGGAGAGTGAAAGGATATACTCATCCACTATAAGATTTATTAAACGGTTTTCAATGCCAAAGCATCTGCCTTGATTTTTTAAGGGTATGGAAAGATGCAAATAAAACTATTTACGAGTACCTTAAATCGATTTTGTAAGACAAAAAATAATAGTGGAAGAAGTTGAGTCGCTGGAGGAATAATCTCCAAAAAAATTCCACTGAACATATCCATAATCCATAATACCTTTTGACTACCTTTTGCCTCTGCTGAACTTTCCATCTTCCGGATAAACATCTCGCCATCCATTGCATTAATCGCAATCGCAATCGATGGCTGCTGCTGCTCCTCTCTATGGATGGTCGTATATCAAGGGTTAACCTTTGGGTTCGCTGGCAGGGAAAACAATATTTTGACGGGCGCTTTGATTTATGCCCCATCCCAGATCCCCTCCCAAACCCCCTCCTTAAAAATGGGGCGAGGCAAAGAATTTTTGTTGTTGTATTTTTTGTGCTGCTTCTGTCGCATGCATGATTCATGTGCGACAGAGAGAAGAGCAGAGAAGAGCAGAGCAGAGTAGAGCAGGAGGACCAGGACCAAGGGAGAAGTCACTTGAAAATCTGTTTGCTGTTTGCCGTGATTTCCGTTGCGTAACTCCAGGACCCGCCTAACGCCTTACCCTCCCCCATCCCTTGCCCCTTTGGGGGTACATCTGCAAATTGCCTGCAATAAATTTTTTCCCTGTTTTGCCATAAAACACTTAAAACGATTTGCAAAATAAAAAAAAAGAGAACCAGCAAAACGAAAAGGAAAAGCGGCAGAAAAGCAGGCAAAACAACCAATGGAAATGAGGAAAATCGAAGCATTCTTCCGTCGGGTGGGAGGCATGGTGAGGGGGAGCTTTATAATGCGATAACAATTTTCGATATTGAATGGAAATCCGTTCTCCACAAACAAACAAACAAACAGACAGAATGAAAACGCTTAATTACTTCCCCTTTTTGGTTTTGGGAAATTTATGATGTACAAACTCAATTTGGAAATGGGCAGAATGGAAAGGAAAATAGAAGAGCTGGAAAGCAGACAAAGCCAAGGTCGAAGTTGTTGATATCCTTGAAAAATTATGATTTGCAGGGGTAGATTTCTCATACAACTTATTCTATTTTGAATAAAAATTAATGGAAAAAGTCTTCAAACTATGTTTTTTGCTATAAGGATAGTTTGTTTTTCTTACACAAAGATAATAATAAATGCAAAGATAATCCCTTCAGACCAGGTATCTTATTATTGAGGCATTTGTATATTGATAATCAATGATAATCCATGAAATGGTTCTGCAATATTGATAGATCCCATTTATATAGTATAAAGAGAGATATTATCTGCCACTGTATTCGCGGATACTATTTTCTCTGCTCTACCAAACTTCTCCTAAAAACTACAAACCCTTCTGGAATGGAATGGAAAAATGGAAAATAGCAAATAGAAAATGCCTTGGAAAACGACTAAATAAATTCGTAAATTCAATTCTGTTTACGAAAAGCAACAGCACAAACAAATGACTTCCTTTCGGGCGGGAAAAACTTTCTGCATTCATACATATGTGTATAGAAAGGTGGGTGGTGTGGTGTGGTGTGGTGGCTCTGTGGCATGCCCCTTGGCTTGTCTGACTAAAAGTTTTCCTTACGTTCTCCATTGTGTTGTGGCTGCCCTCAGGAGTTTCACCGAATTGGTTATGACATGGCCAGAAAGAAATTATCAAAGAATTAGTGCTGCTGTCACGTGTATATGTATCTTTGTATCTTTGTATCTTGTACATGTATGCATATCTGAGAGTTTCGTTTCGTGAGTGGCTAAAGCTGTCATCTTAGTTTCCCTAAGTGGATTACTAAACAACTGGATGCAAAAGCCACTCGGAGTGCCACACACACACACACATCAGCGGCAGTGTTCTTCTGTTGATCGGTTGAAAGCCACTTGAGCGAGTGTGTGCCCCAAAGGAAAATTGCACAACGGTACACTGAGGGAAAACGAATGCACTAAGAAGGGATTTTTTGAAGACATATTCTATAATGCTTAAGGAATTCAAATGTATATGGAATGAAATTAAAATGGATTTCAGGGATCCATAGAAGTGACAGGAGGTCCAAGGCCCTTCAGCCCTATTGGTTCTGTGGATGATTTGGAAAGAATCCTATGCTAGATCCCATATGTAGAAATAATTTTCATATTAATCTTATCTCCTACTTTTATTTCCATTCCTCAGTCTAAAAGATACTTTTTAAAAGATTGTTTAATTCAAAAAATAGTGCAATCAAAAAGATACTTCCCAAAAGATAGTTTTCAAACAATACGTAGATTAATCCAAAGGATACGTATTTAAAAATAATTCAATCCCAAAGGCACTTCAAAAGATACTTCTTAAGAAATAATTTTTGAATTAAAATTCCATACAAAAATAAAAATTTTGAAAATATAAAAAAATGCTGCGATCCAAAAGTTACTTCTTAAAATAAGACAGATAAAATGCTGATTTTCGAAAGAGAAATGTACCTTCTATAAGATTTATATTCCACATCGAAAACTATCCCATTAAACGTTCTTAAAAACAGTTTGGAAAAACTTATTTCACTTACCTTTGAATGGGAACTGTATTCCTTCTCTGAAAATTATCACAGATGCTATGATTTCTTTGGAGATTGATATCTTTAACGAAGAAATGAGAACCAATATCTCAACAGCTAAAAATATATACATATATTTACTGAAGATCTTTGCCGTCTCCTTCACCTTTTTTGCTCACCTTTTTTTGTTCACAGTTTTGTGGCTTTATTCCTAATTTTAGAAGGTTTCTGTTCGTATTGTTCTCCGTGCACCGGATGTTGTGTCTATTTAAAGGCTGTTTGGTCTTTGGCTTCGGGTCGAAAGTTCGCTGGCGGCTAATTGAAAATTAAAAAAAAAATACAAAAATGCTCGAGCAGCAAATTAGCGAAAGGAGAAGGGGTTGGGGGTTTTCCTGAAGCACAAACAGAAAAGAAAAAACTACAAGGGGAAACGAAACCAGAGAAACACAATGGCCGCCCAAAAATAGGCAAACAAAAGCATTCAGAGGGGGGTGGGGAGGATGGATGGATGGATGGATCCCTGCCTGAGTGAAGCGACTCCGACTATACCTGAATGAATGAATGTTTGAATGAATGGCTGGCTGGCTGGTCGAATGAATGGGAAGCCTGACCTTTTGCAAAGGTTCGTAATCGGTCAGCGAGACAATGGCGGTAGATACACTCATGGGGATGGGGGGAATCGCTAATCAACTCGGGAGTATCTTTTTTGCAAAGGTACAACCAAGAGGGAGAGAGAGGGAGAGAAGGAGAGGAATGAACCTTTCAGGGTTCCATCCAAATGCATTTGCATTGGAAGTTTTACCCCATTCTATCGATGGCTTAGCATGCAACCAACTTTTCCATTCAACCAAACATTCTGCTAAACCATCTTTTTTCCCCTTGGTTTTTCCAGGATCTGGAACACGACGCCGGAATTTCAATCAAGGACCGCAGAAATGCAGTCAAAAGCAAGTCAGGCGCGTGGCACAGATACAACGCGGCTCTAATTGAGGCACAAACCAGCGACCGCGACCACGTTCGCGTTCACGTCCAGGACAAGGACCAGGACCAGGACCAGAACCATGGCTTCATTTGTATGCAGGCCAGGAGCATCCACAACAGAAACAAGAACAACGGAAATGCAGAGCAGCGGCTAAGCGGAAGCCAGAAGCCGCAGAAGCTGTGCCCCAAAACAACCAACCAAAAGCGGAAAACAGGCGGAAAATAGACAGAGAACACGAACAGAGACACAGAGAAAACCAAAACGCACTAAAAGCAGCAGCAGCAGCATCAGCACAACATTTGCAGAGAGGGGATTCGGATTCGGATTCGGACTCGGTTCCAGGATGATGAGCGCTGGGGGTACCTACATCTCCACCGCCAGCGTGGAGGTGCCACAGGCCCTGCAGGATGGCGAAAAGTTCATTCGATGGGATGATGTGAGTACAAAAATGAGATATTTTTAAGGGCGTTGGAAAAGGGGTTGGGAAATTGTTCAGGGAAGACCGAACAGTTGATGGGTTCTCTTCAATGTTGATTTATTACAAAAGTGCAAAATTATGAAGCCCCTTGGGAAGTCTCTCCCTAGAACGAGTAGTCGTTGATATGCTCATTGATCCAACTCTCAAACGAATACACCGAAGTGTACACCGAAGGATACTTCGTCAACGTGCAGGGCACATAGCCCCAGGAGACCACGCCGACCTGGTAGACAGTGCCATCGGCGGAGCGGCTGATCAGGGGGCCGCCACTGTCGCCGTTGCAGGCGCCGTCCGTGGTGCCGGGATTGTGGGTGCAGACATTGGTGTCCGCCACATTGCTGTCCTGGGGCATGGCGGCGATGCAGGTCTCGTAGTCGAGAATGTCCACATCGAGCTTCTGGAGGATGTCCGGAAGGCCCTTGGACCCGTCCTTGCCCCAGCCGTAGAGGGTGCCGCTGGTGGAGCCCACGAGCTTCTTGGGGGGCATGGCGATGCTGGCTACGGGGGCGCTGCCGTCGCGGGAGAGGGCGTTCAGGTCGAAGGGCGTCTCGAGGAAGATCAGGGCGATGTCGAAGGGTCCCGCTTTGCCCGGGTAGTTCTCGTGGATCAACTGGCGGTTGGCGGTGACCACTCGCACTTGGGTGTCCTCGGGGTTGCTGCGGCTGTGGCCGGCGGCCACCGCATGGTACGTGTCCTTCGTGAGGCAGTGGGCGGCGGTCAGCAGGACGTCCGCACGGATGATCGAAGCGGCGCAGAAGGAAGAGCCGGCTGTGGTCTGCAGGGAGACGATGTAGGGAGCCTCTCCAGGCTGTGCCTCATGGCCGTTGATGATGCGACCCTCGGGGAAGCCTGGCTGGGCGATCGTGTGCCCCGAAACGGCGGCCACTGCGAGGGCAAGGAACACCACAAATTGTCTCATGTCTCGGCTGCTGCTTTGGGTTTGTACTACCAGTGGGCCTGGCACTGATTTTTATAGGGGGATCTAATCTATTTTTCCTTATCGTCGGCTACAGAAACGAGTACACGTAGATTTACGATCCTTTGCGGCATTGATACGCTACCACTTTATCCTGACATATCTGTCACAGGTGTGGGGGCTTATATAAAATAACGGCTTTGATAGATTGTGCCTCTATCTATTATCCACATCTCGGGATCTCGAGTGAATTGTCGCCTCGATCTACCAGTATGCTCCCCTTTGGAGGGGGTCTTATAATTTAAGTGTCAATGTTCACACTTAAGATTGAAGCAATTATCTATAGCATAACCCTTGGCAAAATAAATCAAAGAGTTATACTCTTAAGATTGTTTTATTGGGAATCTCTTCAAACAGAGATAAGATACAAGCGTTTAGGCGTTAATGAACTTATGACTTCATCGGTGAAGCGAGTAAATGGAAGTTAAAGACCTTCGCAACAAGTTCTTACGTGGAGAAGTCGAGAATCTCCACATCATTATGATCATCGCACTTTAATAGGTCCATTAGGGTAAAAATAGTATTCCTTCTTAAGAATATTTGCTCTACTCTCTTTGCAAAGAGTACTATACGTTTTCCCTAAAGTTTCCTCAGAAGAACCTATTCCTATTAAGAGCAACTTTCGACATAAAAGTATACCTATAGGTATTCCTAATTCGAGTGCATCTGTACATATGTATGTAGGAGCCCAAAGACTATAAGAGCTAATTATTACAGGTTCTATAATTATTGCAACATATTCGAAAGAATACGTTTTATTTTTACATATTTTGAGAAAAGAATTTTCCATCTATCAAAATCGCTTAAATCTGTTTGGGAGCCAGAATCTTCAAGATATTCTACGGTATCGGTATCACAGTGGGCACGTGCCGATAGTGCCATCTCTAGTTTAAGGCATCCGCCGTTCTCTGAGAGAGCGACTGGACTACTCTCTCAGCTTTACTGACTGCGAGCGGCAGAGTCAGTCAAAAGAAAACCATCGAGAATAAAGAGACGCCAGAGCTTTAACAATATGGAGCTTCTTTTTTACATGAGCACATATAAAAGTCATCCATCTACAAATGGAACAAAATCGGTTAATGTTTATAGACAGAATAGTACAAAATGTAGATACCCGGCTACTCCCTCTTTATGTGTCTCGCTGCCTGCTGTCCGTTCATCTATCTGGAATAAATCTGTACTCTACGATCACTGGGTATATATGGGAACTTTCTCAAAAGATGGGTACATTTTAAGTTCGGAAAGAGCTTTTCGGAGAGAGCTTTCCCATTCAGTGCGTCCTTATCTCTTCGATAAGGAATAGATTGGAACTGGAACTGAAACTACGACTCTGATTGGCTCAGTAATCGAGAACGCGGAGAACTATCAATGGCACACACCTCCCAGAAAAACCGGAGCCTTTCTAGTCTTTTAGATTGCTTATTTAGTAGTGCCATAAATCCATAGACAATCTGTGGACTCAATGGATTAGCTGTAGACCGTGGATTGCCAAATCATAGCCATAAATTGTGAGCGCCCCAATCTCTGGAAACCCATGACAAGAAGCGTGGACTTTAGACGAATGCATTTATTTCACAATCCATAGATGGAACTTGTATCATCTTCTCAATGGATTCTTGGACACGAATCCATTGGAAGATGATGATCTGCAAGAGTGGACTGACTGACTATCCCTTAGAACAGAGCGTAGTAGGCGGTCTGCTTGGCCTGGATCCAGTCGATGTAGGAGGAGACGCGGGTGTAGACCGACGGCAGCTGGGCCAGTCCGCAGGGAATGTAGCCCCAGGAGACAATGCCGACCAGCTCGGAGGGGGCGTTCTCGTGCTCAACGACCAGAGGGCCGCCGGAGTCGCCGTTGCAGGCGGACACGCTCTGCTGCAGCGAAGAGGAGCAGATGTTCGAGGGCTCCAGGGGAGCGGTATCGGGAAGTTCAGCACGGCATTCGTCGTAGTTGATGAGCTCGGTGGTGACGGTCTGCAGGTTCTTGGCTGCGGTCAGGACGTAGGACTTGGGCTGCCCCCAGCCGTACAGGTGCGACTCTCCGCTGTGGACCTCCTCGCGGGTGGGCAGAACAGCGGGCTGGACCCACTCGTTGAACTCGAAGGGCTGGCTCACGTGCAGGATGGCAATGTCGAAGGGTCCCACGCCGCCGGTGTAGGACTCGTGGACGCGGCCAAAGTCGATCTCGCGCTGCTGGGTGAGCTCATCGACCTCGGAGCGGGTGTGCAGACCAGCGATGGCGCTCATGCCCACGGGATTGGAGATGCAATGGGCGGCGGTGAGGATCCATTCCTTGTTGATGATGGTGCCGCCACAGATGTGCGAGTGCTTGTCGACCTTGGTGGCCAGCGACACGATGTACGGGGCAGAGTGGGGCTCCGCCTCGGTGCCGTTGATCACGAAGCCAGTGGCAAAGCTGGGGATCAGATGAGCCAGCTTGTCGCTCAATTTGCCGGCCTGGGCGGTGGCCACCAAAGCCACCAGTAGAGTCAGAGCAATCACCTTCATGTTCTCTTCGATTCGAAAGTGTGGGAATAATGTCTGCCCCTATTGGAGCTGCCTCTTTTATAGCAAAAAGATGCCGCAAGATTAGCGATTTTAGATTTATGAATGGTATCTGGAATAGACTTCGATTACACTCCGATTACACGCGGCTATTCTTACGATTTCGTACGATTGGGATCAACAATCCGATAAGGTTACGCTATGGTCTTTGCCCTTGAAAGCTGTGCGTAAACCCAAAGCGACACACAGATAGAGAGAGAGGGAGAGGGAGCGAGGGCTTTTCCCCCTTTCAACTGCAGGAAGGCTTCGGTTGGGACGCACGTGGAGTATGGCTTCACTAGAGCACCTGTGGGGGAGAAAGCCTTCGCGTTGGAGCCCCCTTCAGAGGTGAAAGGCTACCCGCGTTGGAGGCTCCTTCAGAGGTGAAAGGCTACCCGCGTTGGAGCCCCCTTTGGAGGTGCGTAATGTAGGTACTGAGGTGTTGACAGCCGGACAAGGTCGCCAGGGGTCTGGCCCTGGCTCTCTGGCATGAAAGGATGCTAAAAATACTCGTACGTCGGAACGCTGGCCAAACCCCATGGACCAGTGGCCATAGTCCGGCTTGGTCCGGTCCGGTCCGGTGCGGGATGGCCAAGGATTAAGCCAATTAAAAGCAAATTTCACGGCATACAAAGTTCTCGCTCCCCCACCGACCGGACATCCAACCGCAGTTTTGCGTAAAAACATTTTTAAACAACAAACAACAAAAAGAGAGGAAAACAGAAACATGAAAACGCGCCAGGACTCTGCTGGTAGGGGGGGAGGAAGCCATGGCCATGTGGACTTAATGGCACTTTGAGGGCCAGTTGGCAGCCGGCAATTATGGATGCATCCGTTACATTGGAGATGGCTGCAGCACGGAGATGGCTGCCTGTGGGGGGAGCGGGGGGATGGGATCCATATCCAAGGCAAAAAGGTAATTGCATGGACAAAACTCCCTGGCAAAGCCATCTTCCATTTAAGAGCATTTGCGGTGGCATTAAGAACCATATCCGATGCGTTTCAATTTGAGGTGAAAGTGTTGGGGGAAGAGGAAAGAGTCATATGGGTAACTGAGTGCATATTGGGGGGATATTCAAGCTATACTTTCAAATCTAAATGGGTAATGCTGAACGTACCAATAAACATCTATTTCCTATGGGTAAGAAAGTAATCCAATCAAAATAGTCGTATTAAATAGGTAGAAAAGTTGGATCTTCAGTTTAACTTTCCAGAGAAAGATTGGGTAAGCCTAATGCTAGCTCAATTGGGTATTAGACATGCAATTAGTGCATCCTTAAGTAAAGGATCTCAAGAAAAATATTATATGCTTCTAGAAATCCTTAGAAATCTCTAGATATCCATTTTTCTCTGTCATTCATGACAAAAACACAAATGCCTTAGATCACTTGAATACTCTTTGAATTTCAGAGATGAAATGGATTTTTCTTCCAGAATTAGAGCTACTTCCTGGAATGTTAGAGCTTCAGAGTTAGTATTTATTCTAGAATGAACCACTTAAAGGCGTTACTTGAGCATACTCATGGCTCCCCATTTCATCTGTCTTCTATCACTTTTCTAGAAAAGTCTTAGCTATCGATACCTCTTCAACATTCAGAGAATCGTATTTCTAATCAAATCCCAACCCAAGTCGATTAGAGATGGATGGGAAATATTGTGCTGCCAATATAAAGAGTAAAACAGATGGTATTTTTGGGTACTTTAACTCTTTAGCAAATTTTGTACCACTTTAGGGAATTTCTCTCCCACTCTGCAATCAGCAATTGGTAAAGCCTCAAGCAAACGACTTTAGAACTCTTAGAACTCTTCTTAGGAATCTACTAGATGTAGGATATAAACATATATAAACAATTCTAGATCGCTAAATCCAGGAAGGAAGTTAAAAGCCAACAAATAGTTATCTAGTTATCACAACGAAGACTACATTAAATGTAGAAGATCTTGTAACTTTTTGTATTAGAACAGTGTATCGTCAGGTACTTAATCTTCCTTATGAAAATATAACAGAACGGTCTCATATATATATATATATCTCATATACCTCCCATTCCTTCTGCTACTAGCACTCAATGTGGTAATACTTATTTCCTTTGATAAAAAGTCCTTAAAGTAAAACAATATTTCTATATATGGGAATTTCATTGAATATCTCTTACGAGTAACCAATCAGAATGGAAAACCCAGACCAAATCCATTCCCATTATTTGCAGAACTATTCCTCCAGAGCGTATCAAACCGCAAGGGAATTTCTCTCTCTGTCCCAAAGCTCCGAACCGAACCGCCGCACTATAAAACCCTCGTCAGTCGACCGCAAACCGTTTAGACCTATCGTGGTTCCCATCGTGGCCCTACCTATCAGTAATCAGTAATCAGTATTCGTACCCGCAAAAAGAGCTTCGCTTCCGTAGAATGTTATCGCTGTTCGTTCTGCTGCCCCTTGTGGCGCTCGCTGGCGCCGCCTCAGTGCCGCATTTCCAGCACCTGACACCAAGGGAAACCGCAGAGGAGTCGCCTGTGGAGATCTCTTCCCGCATCCTCGATGGCTACGATGTCCAGGGAGTGGACAATGTGCCCTATTTGGTGTCCCTGAGCCTCACGAAGGCCACCTACACGCATCAGTGCGGCGGAGTGCTCATCGCCAAGGCCTGGATATTGACAGCCGGGCACTGCGTGGAGGGAGTGCGGTCATTCAATGAGGGGGATGTCCTCGGGATGCCCGTCTATGCGGGCGTGAGCAACCGCTCCAATGTGACCGCCGCTCAGGTGCGCTACGTGGACTTTGCCTCCGTTCATCGATCGTTCAATGGGAATGCCGGCAGCGATAACATCGCCCTGCTGCACGTCTCGGAGCCGTTTGTGTACAGCGCCCGTGTCCAGCAGATTGCCCTGCCGGATGCCGGTGAGGATTACTCGGGAAAACTGGTCACCGCCTACGGCTGGGGCCTCACGGATGTGGAGGGGGATGAGTTCTCCAAACAGCTGCAGTACGCCTTTGCCCCTCTCCTGGAGAACTCCGAGTGCGAAGTGCTGCTGCCGTCCGATGCTCCTCTGACGGACAAGCAGGTGTGCTCCGCCGTGAAGACCTGCTACGGCGATGGAGGCACTCCTCTGGTGTACTGGCCCATCGATGGACCCGCGGAACTGGTGGCCCTCGGCTCCTGGAGCTACATGCCCTGCGGCTATGCCAACCGCCCCACGGTGTACACCTCCGTGCCCTCGTATGTGGGATGGATCTATGGCACAATAGCCGCCTATTATCAGCTCAATTGAGTTGGGTGGGGGGCCCTTCGAATAGATCTTTTTGTACAGCATTAAAGCGAGTGAATTCTGTAGGTATTCCCGTATCTTATCAGGGAACGAATACTGTATTTTTATTGCCCCAATAAGTGGCGTATTGATTGTCCAAAACCGAACAAATATTTACGATTACCGATCGACGATCGACGATCAGCGATCCACGATCGCTATATAGATACCGTTAACACCTGACCATCAAGGTCGAGAGAGCAGCAATGGATACACGAGAAAGCAGCGAAGGATGCACGAAGGATAAGGTTGTAAGGCTCTCCAGCTGGGGCTCACTGGGCGCATCAATCTTCATTCATTTCTGAGCTCTGAGATGGCCTCCCACAGAGCGACAGACTTTGACGAGTGGCTGACTTCAGATGATGGGTCCCCCAGTGGCCCACAGCTCCCAGCCCCTCCTGAAACTTCCAGTAGGAGGAGCGAAAAGTTGGCGAAAACTTTCGCTCAGGTGCGGTGCTGGTGCCGGTGCCGATGGGATACATATTTTATGATATAATTTGCATGTAGTTTGCAGAGCCAAGCAGCTGCTTAAACCCCCGCATTTTGATAGTTTCAGCATTTGCATACTGCCAGCACCTTGCACTTGGGGCACATCCACAGCCCAAGCCCAAGCCCAGACCCAGCCCCAGCCCCAGCCACGCCCAGGGACTGCCTGACAGACATCCCTTTCAGGAGTGGCGTCAATCCCTAAGCATGATTGACAATAGAATGTGGAATGGCGTGTGACAATCGTCACCAGCAGATGTGGCTTCACATATCCGAGATACATGTATCTGTATCTGTATCTGTGGCACAGCTGCCTGGCCCCGCAGTCATCCCTTTTCCATTCGCTCTGTATCTGTGCTGTGGCTGTGGAGAGTCATTCGGCAGGCAGGCGGAGGGATATCCAACTGTTACACCAATTGAATTATGCATGCAATCGCTTTTATCCTAAACGCACATCCAATAGATACACAGATACACAGATACACGGATACACAGCCAAAGACGTCGCTTTTAATATTTGAAAATCGTGTCAAGTGGCAGTCGTCAGTTGCAGCGTTCTCCCACCCATTCGCACGGCATTTATTGAATTTCCACAGAATTCTGCATATTGAAATCGAATTAAGAAAGTTTTTCCCCCTCGCCGAGAGCTTGTCCGTCGCGAGCAGCCGAAACTCAATTAGTTTTCCCGTATTTAGACAAACAGGAAAAACGGACAACGGAAAACGGAAAAGCAGAATGCAGGACAAAACTCGAATGGGGATTCCAATTAGCGATGGAGATGGACTGGACCCCGAACCGAAAACAAACCAAACCAAAACCCTTTTTGCACCACGAAAATCCCCAGAAAATATGCGACTAATTGAAAATCACTCCCTCTCTCCCACTCCCATTTCCCCGGGCCATTGAATCCGAGTGAATGTTTTCAGTTTCAATTATTCCATAGAAAGGGGGAAGGAGTGGGATAAAGGGAAAAGTGCTTTCCACTTTGGCACCTAGAAGGAGAGAGTAGAAAGAGAGTTCATTAAACCCCAAACTCAAGTCCCCGACCCACCGAAAAAGGGATAATGAACTCTGCAAATTAAATACGAGAGTATTCTCGTTACAAGTATTTTCATTTGCTCATCAATTTTTGGCCATATTAACCGAAACATTCCCCCTAATCTAAAATCCTTTGGGGACGGGGAGGTCAAGGAATGCCACAAGGAGGTACGCTACTCCTCCGAGAGATACATTGTTGGCCCTATCTCTGCTGCGGCACAGACTTGCGTGACGCGGCCACACTTTTCCCACCGTTTCCCACCCTTTCCCACTTTCCCACTTTGTTGCACAGACATCCAGCCATCCGTCGCGCTTTTGTTGCAGGTTATTCTATCTGACTGCTTGCGGGTGTGTGTGTGTGTGTGTGTGGCAAGTGAGTGTCTTGCCCCCTGCTCCCATCCCACTCACTGTCTGGATAAACATTCATTAAGACCCCGCACCATTTAACGCGTTGTTTCTGTCGCTTCCAAGAAAATAGAAGGTACATAGAAGCAAGCGAAACAAAGGGTAGATTCAGAGCTGGAACATTTAGGAACACTTAAAGATGTATTTTAATTGAAGTATGTTCAGAAACACTGATCTATAGGACAGATAACTTAAAGTTGCGACTTCAACAAAGAAAAGAGCAACTGGAAAGATCTTGCACTTTCCCTTCGCTAAGCTTCGCTACCAGGATAGATCTTTCTATACAGAAAAGCATGGCCATATTCTTTCTTTTCCGCTCTTGAAAAACATCTGTTCAAAACCATTATACCCTCTCGTATAGGGTATCCCCCAAAAACGAGCGAAAAAGACATATTTTGCGGCTCGCAGATTGTGCCTTTGCTTATTTGCATGAATATTTAAAAAATACGAGTAAAATATTTCACTTTTGGCTCGAGATATTCCATGGGTGGGATGGTGTCTCGAGGCACATCTGTTTGGCATTGCCACAAGGGAAAGCAAGCCGCGCCAAGGAGCTCGGGGGATCGGTGGCAGGGGGCGGGAGCGGGCAGGAATTTTCGCATTCGCATTCTTTTTCTTTGGTTTTTATGAATGAATGAATGCTTAAATATTTATGGCCGCCCCATGGCGGAGGCCCATTTAATTTGACTTAAATAATAAGCAGAAATAATAACAGATGACAGACGATGGACGATGGGATGCTGCTGCACTTGGGGACTGTCCGTCCGTCCGCCCGTCCGATTTACGGGCCATTCGGATGAGAAATTGGCCAGAATAAATTCATTAGCCAGGCTGTGGGGTTGCCTGGCCCCAGAGCGCCGCACCAGAGCAGTCTAAAGTTCAATGAACCTCATGGATTGAATACTCATGTGTATGTTGGTTTGTTTGGATCTTTATTTTGGACCCGAATCGGTTTCGGGGGATGATATTTGTATCTTTGGTGTTTTTTAATTATCTGTGCACATCTGCAATCAATAATCAATAATCTTTTTGGATTTCCTCTTCCTGATTTCTTCTAGGACTCGGGCACTGGCCTACCCGTGACGATGCGCGTGGATGCCAAGGGCTTCTTTCTCTATTGGGTGGATCAGAACAATGAGCTGGACATCCTGGATATAGCCACCATTCGGGATGTGCGCACGGGACAGTATGCCAAGAAGCCAAAGGTGCGTATACGCGATGAGATGCTACAGAGAGAGCGCCATCGCTGGGGGAGGGGGACTTCCTTCCTTTCTTCCTTCTTCACTTTCAGACAAGCAGCAGCACTCTGTTGGGGTTAGGGGGGAACAAAGAAATATATTTGTCTGGTTTTCACACGCACAATAGAAGAAGAGGAAGGAACAGCAGGAGCAGGAAGTGGCGACGGAGGGAAGAGCGTGTGTGCACTGTGTGCACACTGTGTGTGTGCCCTGTTACGATGGCGAAGGATGTTATAACTTTTTCATGATGTGTAGAGATGGGTAATCGACTATGTCGAGTCCTCGTACTCGTACTCCCACGCACGGGAGGTGGGACATGATGAGCTCTCTCCAGGGACATGCCACATGCCCTCTGACGGATACATCTAATCGTATATTCAATGCCAGCCCCAACCATATCAGAGACTCCCCCACTCGCTTTTTGCTGGACATTTTCGGTGCATAAAACTCCTGGAAATTTATTCCTGCATTTTACGAATTCTCTCTATTTTCAAGCGCAAAAATTCCAGCACTAAAAATAGTTGCCTTTTTCCTGTGCGTTTTTTGGAGAGTGAAACACCACATTAAATCACATTTCTATAGCTTCTTGAGTGTGGATTTCCAGCACTCAATTCTGGCTCTGATGTCCCTATGAATATTTTATGCATTTTAGAAATTCTCTCTCTATTGTCAAACGGAAATATTTTCCTACTTTACGGATATTTTGAATTTTTTGAAATAACAATCTACAACACAAACTGGTCAAGTCAAGCAGCTCCACCAATTTTATGTCTGAAAAGATATTGAGAGACTTTTGAAATTCCCCGTTGAAGTATTATTACAAAGCATCACCAAGTAGCCGAATCTAACTAGTCCTAGATGCCGCTCAGTTTCTCGTCGATTAACAATGCAATCCTACTTTAACTGAATTAACTGAACCATAGTATATGTTGGTATCATTAGTAATAGTAAGCTATGTTATCGTTGATATTTCTATGTATTATTGGCTGAAATGAAAGCAAATTTTGTACCAAAAAAAAAAAAACAGAAAATTTCGGATCCCATTTCGCAGACTAAATCAGGAAACAGTTGAATTAATTTCTTTTTTGATTGTGGGATATTTATTCTCTTGAATTATGTTAATCATCTGACGACCAAAATGTATCTCTATGAAGGCTCGTCAATAGCACATACATATTTCAGCTACCTTAAATTCAAAAACATTAGCCCAATTTTCTTATCGCTTCGATAGATGTTAATTAGAAGCAATGCTGAATTTAAAGTTTGCTAAAATTAGCGGTAGTCCTAGCCTTATAAAGCACACGTGTCTCGACATAAAGATAACTGCTACACATTTCTATATCTCTATGAAAACATTAAAAGGTCACAAAGCCACACTGGGAGAGAGTGCACGAGCGTGACTTTGCTTCTTTAAAAGGGAATCTCTCAATAGTACATCTAAATTCTTTTCCTTTTCAGACATTCACTTCTAGTATCTAAAATTATTCCACAAACTCATTTGCAGTAGCAAATGCCAAGAAAAATGTTAAATATCTAGTCTAAAAATTCAGTGAATCATTTTAAAGGGCATACAACCTTCGTCTTCGTGTCTGAGTCTGGCATTCCCTCGTTAATTCTTCGTGTATTCTTACGGGTGATGTCTTTGCTTGTTTATAGAAACATCTTTCAAAACATTCATTATTTTGTTGGCGACTTGGCGTTGAATGCAGCATCTGTATGATGCCCCCAATCTCGTTGGCTTTAGAGGGCGATGACGACGACGATGGCGCGTATATATTTTGAAGATTACGAGCTAATAAAATGCCAGGGCCAGCAATTGAAAACCAATTACTGGGTGAAAGGCGAACAGATTTCCTTGGAGCCAATCCCCAAGATGCAGAAGCAAACGCAGAGGTAGAGAGCAAAGGATAGTGCAGGTAATCCTGCTCCAGTTGCTGAATTTTTTGCTAAGTTTTTGCGCAGCCATGTCACGTGCGTTTCCTTGGAATCGGGATTTCCATTTCTTTCAGCCGGAGCTGGGCCCGGAGCCGGAGCACGGATGTGTGTCTCCTGTGTCCCATGTCCTGTGTGGTGTGTGCGTGCTGCTGCAACAGTTTTTCTGTAGTCCCAGCTTTCCCACTGAGTTTTTCCCCCGTCGCCCACCCCTTTTGGCTCTGTACGATTTTTTCCGTTTTACAAAATTTTTATTTTTTTTTTTCATGGCCTGGCTTTGGCTCTGGCTCTGGCTCTTTGGATCTGTGTGTGTGTGTTTAGTATCTGCGTGTGTGGAACCAATACATTTATCATGGCAATGACAAGGCAACCTGCTTCCATTTCCATTGGATTTCCCGGAATATGTCTGTGTGCGGTAAAAGCGTTTTATGTACACAGAAGGACAAGCAGAAGGAGGAACAGATGCTCCTTGGACCAGAAAAAAATTCATTGGCAATCGTGTCTCAGGTCGCAATTCCATTATTGAATTAGGTTTTCCATAAATGTGGGGCAATTATTCGTTCGCTGAAGGAGGGCTGGGTCCTTGAGGCACCTGGCTTTCCTTCATTCCCTTGAAGAAGAAGGTGAGGCGACGAGGCATGCCGCCGCGCTCATTGTCCGCTGTATATACCAGTAAATCATGGCTGTCGCACAATCCCAGAGCCTAGAGCCACGCCCACTGCCCTGATAATAGTTTGCCGCTTTGTAGCCGCTGTAGTCGCTGTAGCGCTGTGGCTTTGTGGCGTTGTGGCTATGTAGCAACAGCGACCGACCAGACCGAACCCAAGGCCACAGTCAAATGAGTTTTGTTTTTCGTGTTTGTGTTTGCTTCGAGCAAACGGAGGCGAAAACACCCAACCAAAGGAAGCGGCAGGGCGAGATTGTTGCATTAATTAAATGCACAGAACAGAGCGCCACGAGTGGGCGTTGGCCACGCCCAAAACGCACACACACCCGCACTCACACACGCACACAGACTGACACATACGCTTGAAAAAGCACAGAAACCAGTGGACGCAAATATGTATGTGATTAACTGTGCAAAAGTTGCAATAAAAAAAAGTGTTGTTGCATGCAGCGAAGATCCGAGAAAAAGGTCCAGAATATGAAGCGAAAGGCAGAGACAAGAAGTGTGGCAAGTGAGAGAGAAAAAGGAAGAATGAAAATGTGCATTAATTAAAAATGTAAAAGTCCAGTGAATCGAAATCGGATATGAGGTTTATTAAAAAGCGCTTCCTTCTCCCAGAGGGGCATAAATGATTGAGGGGACTGGAAATGGGAATGGAAAACGCTTTCGGAAGCACTAGAGAAGTGAATAATTATTGAGAGAGAAGACACGGACTGGTACTCTACCTCCCGAACTCTAGAAAAGGGAAGAATGTTTAAGGAAAATGAAAGGAAAATGAAAGAGACGACGGAAACAAAAAAAGAAAATTAAAAAAAATATCTAATCTTTATGGATATTCCATGGAAGTTACAAATAATCAGATGGCAGGGTGATTACAAGAATGGAAGTAAGAAGAAGAGTATAAAATAGTGCAATCCATTGTCCTCTAAGTCCATTGCAGAATAGGAACATATTGCATACGGGTTTATACAGTCCTCCTACCTCCATATCCAGCTTGTACAGACGGATCTTGAAAGAGACAACCAGACAACCAGGGGTCCCCAGAATGGCTCCAATACATGCAGATCTTGAGCAACAAGCAACAACAACTCTCCATTAGGGGATACACGGAGAGATCTCGAGAGATTGATTGATTTCTTAACACCTTTGGGACATCGGAAAACGATTGCACAGATTAATCTTCAGCTTCTCCAGACTCTTGTTGCACCGCAGAAACTGTTTCTGCAGCTGTTGCACGGCAGCGATCATCGACAAGTAGTCCTGCAGCAGGGGGTTGCGGCAGAGGCGATCGCAGCAGACAATCGGCCCGCACTTGTGCTGAGGGGCGCGATGGCGCAACTGCTGGCGCACTTTTTCGCGACGTCGCATTTCGCGGATGAGGGGAGTATCCGGCTCCGTTTTGCAGTCACAGTAGTTGCACACCTCGCAGGGACAGTCCTTGCCATCGCCCTTGCCATCGTGCTTATCCTTAACCTTGCCATCGCCCTTATCCTTATCCTTGTCATCGCCCTTATCCATGCCGACGGTTCCATCGCCAGTACCATCCCCATGACCACGGCCATCTTTGCTATCCGTATCATCACCGACATCCCCGTGCACTCCTTCTCTCTGCTTTCGGCGTTTCTTGCAGTCGCCCTTTCCCTTTCCCTGGCCGTCTCCCTTGCCCTTTCCGTCCTTGCCTCGCTTTACCCCTTTGGAATCCCCATCACCCTTTCCATCTCCGTTTCCACACTCTCCATCTCCGTCAGACTTACCCCCGGCTCCGCCGTCGGCTATATCGGGAACCATTTCGCCGCATCCTTGGGTGGGGGGATCACCCGGTGCCTTGCAGCACTTCTCGAAATCCTGGCACATGTCGTTCTGCTCAAGACTCTGCTCAAAGCAGTGGATTATCCGCGAGTACAGTTCGTCGTAGTTCTTGGGCTCCTCCTCTGTCGGTGGTTGCGCCGCCTCCTGCTCCCGTCTGAAGGCCTCGTCGATCGCCCGGGGATCCTCCTTGTATACCTTCCACTCGTACTCAGTGCACTTGTTCTGCGGCTGATCGCAGGATGAATGACACATCCTATGCCGCAGGACGTGCTTGTGCTTCCTGGGGGTGCGCTCCATCCCCAAGGCTCTGGACAAGGGAATCGGAGGCCCGCGATTGTCTTCGAAGGCCGGATTCTTGGGATCCGGGGGCGGACAGTGCAGCCATGTGAAGGCGTAGCTGGGCGCTAGCTTCCGCCTGACGGTGGGCATCGTCTCCAGTTTTGAGCGGAGGCACTCGCGATTCAGAACATAGGCGCCACGCGGCTGCACCTTTGGTTTCCTTTTGAGCTTGGGTTGCTGCTTCGGGGGCTTGGGTTGCTGTTTAGGGGCCTTGCGTTTCTGCTTCGGGGGCTTGGGTGTCACGCCGCTGGCCACCAGGAGGCTCTTGGCCAGGGCCTGGTTGAAGAGCACCGCTTCGGGATCATGAACGTCAGTGCCAACACCGTACCAGCCGAGGGTTTCCTTGTTGGGACTGCGCGTCCAGGCGTCCAACACACTGTCCTTGTCCGTTTCGCTGAGCCGCGTACAGCCAGTGGCCTCCATCTTGTCCGACATCCACTCCATGGTTTTCTGCTGGTCGCACTTTGAAACAGGCGGACGGATGTTGGGATACGCCTCTGCGTGCTGGTATTTTGTGGTCTTGCAGTTTTGTTTTCGCATCCAATCGTAGACTGTGACTTCCTCCAGGGGCTGGCATCCGGCAACTACCGGTTGCTGCCTTGCCGACTTTGGAGCGTTCTTATCCTTTGCCATTTTTTCTTATTGAGAAATATCCTACTAAAAACCGACACGGGTTCAAATAAACAAATATTTTTTATATTTTGTACACACTAAACATTAAAACCAAATAAAAATTACACAATCTCTGAAAATTTAGGTGTTGTAGGCTCGACACATGATTTTGAACTGAGGTTTTCCATTCTCCCTTTTGGGGGAAGAAAACTAGTAGACTGTAAAATAAAGGGGTACTTAGATCGGGAGAAGGGAATTTCCAGAGCTACAAGAAAAGAAGGATAAATACCAGGCAGATCGATCGTTTCCATGGCAGCTATGAACCGTCAGACTTACTTTTTTTCTTTCTGTTAAACTTCGGTGTCGTATGTTCCATAATCTTTACCAACAGTGAATCTGGAATTTACGATGAAACTCTAAAAAACTACCGAAGCTGGTTGCCAACAATCTTGTGTTTCTTGCCAAGCAGATGCTGCAGGTCCTGCATGGCCTTCAGGCACTCGCAGTACTCTCCGAGCTTCGGATTGCTGCAGAAGGTGCTACACATGGATCGTTTGGGGGACACAATCGTAAGGAACGTTTCGATTCGGACAATTGATCGGATTTGTTATTCTTATCGGCTGAGGACCAGACGGTAGTTTATACCTAGAAATAAATCCATCGCAAGAATATTTTGCTCGTCTGAGTACTAGGCTTTTAGCAGGCCGAACAGCTGACAAAGGGTGCGAGAAAAGATGTGACTGTGGTGTAAACGCCTCGCATAATTTTTCGGCACCTTCGACAACGATGCGGCAGTGTAAAAAGCCTATTAGCTGCAAACCAGAACACAGCGAGCATGTCTGAACACGCTGGTGGGTACGGTGGATTCTGCAGTAGGTACGGCCACAATGTGTTTAATGATCTTCAATTGGCTGACACACACTTCTGCACAAACGCGCCAATTGACATATATGTATACTACTAGGCAGCAGACACGTATGGTCTACACTTACAGGAAGAAAGATGTCTGACAGCAGGGCCAATCTTATCGGTTTTCGAATGGGTTTTTACGTCACTCATGACACCCCAAACAAGCAACGCAACTGCACAATGGATATAGATGCTGCGCTGCAGAAGTTTTGGGAGCTGGAGACCCTCAACTGCAGACCAAAACACTTTCTTACCACACACACTCGAGATGAAAAGGGAAAGTATATCGTAGAGCTTCCATTTAACACCACACACCCTGAATTTGGAGGTACACTGCAAGGAGCTCTTAATCGTTTCCAATCGGCGAAAAGGAGCTTGCAAGAGAACCAGCAGCTACGATTACACTACAAACATTTCATGCCAGAATATCTCATGCGACAACTACCAGCGGACGAAATCACCTCTGGGTTACATTTCTACGTGCTGCACCACCCTTTGTTGGGTCGAAAACCCCGAGTAGTTTTCGGCGGGTCATTTCGCAACGCCAATGGAAAGGCTTTAAGCGACACTCTCTTCACAGGGCCAGAATGCACAAATTCGTCTTCTCAGCGGATATAGTGAAAATGTTCCGCCAAATATACATAGGTCAGCGAAAAGCATCGATACTTCCAGCGGATCGTTTGGAGAGAAGATCCAACTGATCAAGTGAAGCACTTTCAACTATATACCGTCACCTACGGAGCTCATGTGCACCATTTCTAGTGGTTCTGGTGTTGGAACAACTGGCTGCGGATCACCGTCATGAACTCAAAGTTATACTTTGCTCTTTCAGAAAAAAGGTATACAAAATGAAGTCAAAACCAATTGCTTAGCTACATTGGCCGAATCACAAACGGTTAATCCACTGGAGGAACTAATAGCCCGAGTCTCTTCCTGGCAGAAGCTCTTACACGCTATTGGCTATGTCGGTCGCTTCATCCAACGCACAAAACATCCGTTTCGGAACAGAAGCTCCAAATGTCCTAAATTTGATGAGATCAAAACGGCACGGATTCTGTGTTTTTGCGGCACGCGCAAACCTGCTTTCAGGATGACTACCAATTGGTACTTGCCAAGAAGCCACTACGGAGCCGATCTCAGCTGGTGAAGCTGTCACCAATTATTATGGATTATGGCATCCAATGGGTATTCATTCCGCCACGTGCACCTCACTGGGGTAGAAAATGAGAATCGGCAGTTCGGCACCTTTGGCGAGCCATCGGAACCTCTATGCTTCCATTTGAGCAGATGCGTACCCTACTCAATCAAGTCCGCGCTGTGGTCAATTCACGCCCTCTAAGCTATACATCGGATACTGAGGTCAACTATTTATTGCCTGCTCACTTCTTAATAGGACGACTTGGGTCACATTCCTGATGGCCGATTGGGGTACTGGCAGAGCATCCAGTCCATGTGCCAAGGTTTCTGAAAACAATGGCATCAGGAGTACCAGACCACTCTGCAACAGCGTCCAAAGTGGACCACGTCAATAGCACGAGGTATTTAAGCTTATCCAGGAAAGGATGAACTGGTTTGAGCGGTCAAGCTGAAGACCGCATCTAGAGAAATGACCCGAACTATTACAAATATTGCGGTATTCCAGAACAGTTTCTTTTTCCCAATGTTGTGAATAATTATTGAAACGGACTGGTACTCTACCTTCCGAACCCTGGAAAAGGGAAGAATGTTTCAAGAAAATAAAAGGAAATGTAGTCACAGAGCTATGAAAGAGGAGAACCAGCATGGCCAGAATATTTCAACAGAAACAAAAAACAAAAATTTACAAAAAATTTCATCTTTATGGATACTCCATGGATGTTACAAGGAAACAGGTGGTGGGATGATTACAAGAACGGAAGTAAGAAGAACAGTTTAGTCTAAAATAGTGCAATCCATTGTCCTTTAAGTCCATTGCAGAATAGGAACATATTGCATAAGGGTTTATACAGATCTTCTACCTCCATATCCAACTTGTACAGCTTGAAAGAGAACCAGACAACCAGGGGTTCCGAGAATGGCTCGAACATATTCAGATCTTGAGATGATGAATAAGCAACAAGCAACACCCTCTCTCCATTAGGGTATACACGGAGAGAGCTCGAGAGATTGATTGATTTCTTAACATCTTTGTGGCATCTGAAAGCGATTGCATAGATTCTTCTTCAGCTTCTCCAGACTATTGTTGATTCGCCTGGATGAATCGCACTCGTAGCGGTTGCACCGCAGAAACTGTTTCTGCAACTGCTGCACGGCATCGATCATCGACAAGTGGTCCTGCAGCAGAGGGTTGTGGCAGAAGCGATCGCTGCAGACAATCGGCTCGCACTTGTGCTGAGGGGCGCGATACTCGGCAGCGCGGCACTCGAGATACTGGCGGTGGCGCATCTGCTGGAGGTATTCCCGCAGCTGGCGCTCCTTGTCGCGACGTCGCATCTCGCGGATGAGAGGTGTATCCGGCTCCTTTTTGCAGTAGTTGCACACCTCGCAAGGGCAGTCCTTGCCGTCGCCCTCGCCATCGCCCTTGCCATCGCCCTTATCCTTGCCATCGCCCTTATCCTTGCCATCGCTCTCAGTCTCAGTTTCATCGACCTTATCATTGCCGTCGAATCCATCGCCATCGCCTTGATCAATATCATCTTGGCCATCCGTATCATCAGCGACTTGGACTTCCTCGTGCGTTTCTTCTCTCTGCTTTCCGTGTTTCTTGCCACCCTTTCCCTTTCCCTTTCCCTTGCCCTTATTGTCCTTGTTTTTTTTTCCGCTCTTTCTCTTTCCCTTTCTATCTCCGTCCCCGTCACCCTTTCCGTCTCCATCATTGCCATCGTCACCATTACCGCCGTCGTCGCCGCCATCTCCCCCGGCTCCGAAGTCGGGAACCATTTCGCCGCATCCTTGGGTAGGGGGATCACCCGGTGCCTTGCAGCACTTCTCGTACTCCTGGCAGATGTCGTTCTGCTCGGGACTCTGCTCAAAGCAGTGGATCAGCCGCGAGTACAGTTCGTCGTAGTTCTTGGGCTCCTCCTCTGTCGGTGGCTGCGCCGCCTCCTGCTCCCGCCTGAAGGCCTCGTCGATCGCCCGGGGATCCTCCTTGTACGCCTTCCACTCGTACTCAGTGCACTTGTTCTGCGGCTGATCGCAGGATAAATTACACACCATATGACGCAGGACGTGCTTGTGCTGCCTGGGGGTAGGCTCCATCCCTAAGGCGCTGGACAAGGGAATCGGAGGCCCGCGATTATCTTCGAAGGGCCTCTGGGGATCCGGGGCCGGACAGTGCAGCCATGTGAAGGCGTAGTTGGGCGCCAGCATCCGCCTGACGGTGGGCATCCTCTCCAGTTTTGAGCGGAGGCATTCCCGATTCAGAACATAGGCGCCACACGGCTTGTCCTTTGGTTTCGGGGCCATGGGTTGCTGCTTAGGGGGCTTGGGTTTCGCGCCGCTGGCCGCCAGGAGGCTCTTGGCCAGGGCCTGGTTGAAGAGCACCGCCTCGGGATTATGACCGTTAGCGCTAACACCGTACCAGCCGAGGGTTTTCTTGTTGAACCTGCGCGTCCAGGCGTCCAATACACCGTCCTTGTCCGTTTCGATGAGCCGCGTACAGCCAGTGGCTTCCAACTTGTCCGACATCCACTCCTTGGTTTTCTGCTGGTCGCACCTCGAAACACGCGGACGGATATTAGGATACGTCTCTGCGTGCTGGTAGTTTGTGGTCTTGCAGTTCTGTTTTCGCATCCAATCGTAGACTGTGAATTCCTTCAGGGGCTGGCATCCTGCAAATACCGGTGGCTGCCCCGCCGACTTTGAGGTATTCTTATCCTTTGGCATTTTTTCTTAGTGAGAAATATCCTACTTAAAACCGACACGGGTTCAAATGAACAAATATACTATATATTTTTTACAGAATAAAACATTAAAACCGAATAAAAATTACACAAGATAGGAAAATTTAGATGTTGTGGGTTCAGCACACGATTTTGAACTGAGGTTTTCCATTTTCCCTTCAGGGGGAAGGAAAGTAGTAGAGGGTAAAGTATAGGGGCACTTAGATCGGGGGAAGGGCATTTCCAGAGCTACAAGAAGAGAAGGATAAATACCAGGCAGATCGATCGTTTCCATGGCAGCTATGAACCGAATGATATTCGTGAATAGAGGCTGTTGTCCTACTTACCTGTGCGGAATATTATAAAAAAAAACCGTCTCGAAAGGCGCTGTATTGAGCCACAAATGTATTTACTGAATATTGTTTATTGATGCGACGCACGAATACCTTACAGAATATGAATCTAATGTGAAGTCATGTATGATATGCATTATATATTTTTACATAGCTCATTATATTCGCTTATATTACATTAAACAATATTCGAATGTAAAGGATAAACAAAATATTACTTTTTTTTTATTGTGGCCAAGCGTCTTCATAAAGTCCACTGATCTCTAAAGTAATGGGTGTTTTCTTCGACAGCGACCTCGTAAAAAACCAATACAAGCAAGCAGACTTAAAATGTGTGCACACATACAGTTAAATCCCTGCGTCACGTATAGAACGAGAGAGCGGTTGGCTCTATAGCGCTCTCTGTCTCTCTCTCTCAGCCTGGAATTTAAATAGATTCCAAGCAGACAAAATCGAGGTGAAAAATGTTGTATGGCGTTACGCATCTTACTATTTATATTGTCTTTGGAATGTCCGTATATACCGATTGCCGAATTTGGATTAGGTCGAAGGAAGAAATTTCAGTGGCTACGCAAAGCTTTCCAAGCGATTACTTACAGATAATATATAAAAATCACCAAAAGGGTTCGACTCAATTTTTTGAAACTTTTTGTTCAGTTTTTCCTTCTTGCGAACAGCGATCCAAAAGTCGTACAAAATAAATTGTATAAATTACATACACCGTAAACTCACATATGTACTGACTGAGTACCAGGTATAAAGTAAAGCCGCGGCGTTTGCCGCCCTCGTTTTCTTTCGGTTAGACTTCGGTGTCTTCTGTTCCATAATCTTTACCAACAGGGAATCTGGTAATTTCACGATGAAACATTAAAAAACTACCGAAGTTACATATCACCAAAATCACATGATTGCAAATGTCCAATAATGAAGAGGCCGCTTCAACGTGCTCACAACTCAAATCAAAATAATACAATAATGCAAAATAATAATGATAACAACCAGATTCATATTCCGAACATTATATATTTCGAGTGTACTCTTACACAATAGACGTTTTGAGGGGACTATGCTCTGGGGGCAGGCACATGCTGCAGGTCCTGTATGGTCTTCAGGCACTCGCAGTACTCTCCGAGCTTCGCACTTGGCGCACCTTATCCTGGCGCTTCATCTTGCTGATCATCGGGGAGTCGGGCATCTTGGAGCGCCGTAAAAATACGCAAATGAAGCAGGGAACACTTTTCCTTTTCCGGCTTGCCCTCCTTCCCCGCCTGGAGGTTCTTCCATTGGACCGATGGGGGGTTCTCCGGGATCTTTTGTCCCGCTTTACATTGGATCGTTTGGGGGACACACTGGTCAGGATCGCTTGGATTCAGATGGATGGTATACGTAATTTTCTAGGGTCGGGTCTGTCTTCGTTTGCCCGGGTTTATCTTAATCCTTTCCCTCTGGTTTCTTATTCTGGTCTGGCTCAATCGGTTGCTTTGTTTGACTCTCTTTGCCCCCCTTTTTTCCCTTCTTTTCGTTATCTACCGGTTTGCCGACGCCTTCGTTTTGTTTGTTTTTTTTCCTCGCTTCCTGCCACCTCTTGGCTCTCCACTGGGCCTGTCACCATCTCCATCACCATCTTCCGGCTTTGAGACACCCCCCAGGAGCATCGTCTTCGGGTCTCCTCGGGATGCACCACTCCGCGATGAGCTTGCACAAGGGGTTCTCTAGCTGGAGGACTTCGAAGCAGGCGACCAAGCGGTGGTACAGCTCCTCGTAGTTCTGCGGTTCAGGCTCCCGGTCCTGCTCCTGTACTACCTCCTGCTGCAGTTTGATGGCCTTGCAGCAGGGAGAGATTGGTGTATTAATTAAATGCACAGAACAGAGCGCCACGCGTGGACGTTGGCCACGCCCAAAACGCACACACACCCGCACGCACACACGCACACAGACTGTGGACGCAAATATGTATGTGATTAACTGTGCAAAAATTTGTAATAAAAAAAGTGTTGTTGCATGCACCAAGGATCCGAAAGAAGGCCCCAGAATATGTAGGGAAAAGCAGAGACAAGAAGTGTGTCAAGTGAGAGAGATAAAGGAAGAAAGTCCAGTAAATCGAAATGAAATATGAGGTTTATTAAAAAGCGCATCCTTCTCCCAGTGGAAAAAATGATTGAGGGGACTAGAAATGAGAATGGAAAACGCTTTCGGAAGCACTAGAGAAGTGAATAATTATTGAGAGAGAAGACACGGACTGGTACTCTACCTCCCAAAACCTAGAAAAGGGAAGAATGTTTAAGGAAAATAAAAGGAAAGCTAGTCACAGTTATAGTGTCCCAAAAAAAACCGTGAAAGCGAAGAGCCAGCATACCAAATATTCACAGAAACCAAAAGAAAATTTAAAAAAAGATCTCATCTTTATGGATATTCCATGGATGTTACAAATAAACAGATGACAGGATGATTACAAGAATGGAAGTAAGAAGAAGAGTATAAAATAGTACAATCCATTGTCCTTTAAGTCCATTGCAGAATAGGAACATATTGCATAAGGTACACACAGTCCTCCTACCTCCATATCCAGCTTATATAAACGGATCTTGAAAGAGAACCAGACAACCAGGGGTTCCTAGAATGGCTCGAACATATACAGATCTTGAGATGATGAATAAGCAACACCCTAGGGGTACACGGAGAGATCTCGAGAGATTGATTGATTTCTTAACATCTTTCTGGCATCTGAAAGTGATTGCATAGATTCTTCTTCAGCTTCTCCAGACTCTTGTTGATTCGCCTGGATGAATCGCACTCGTTGCGGTTGCACCGCAGAAACTGTTTCTGCAGCTGTTGCACGGCAGCGATCTTCGACAAGTGGTCCTGCAGCAGGCGGTTGCGGCAGAAGCGATCGCAGCAGACAATCGGCTCGCACTTGTGCTGAGGGGCGCGATACTCGGCAGCGCGGCACTCGAGATACTGGCGGTGGCGCATCTGCTGGAGGTATTCCCGCTGCTGGCGCTCCTTGTCGCGACGTCGCATCTCGTGGATGAGGGGGGTATCCGGCTCCTTTTTGTAGTCACAGTAGTTGCACACCTCGCAGGGACAGTCCTTGACGCCATCCCTGGCGTTGTACTTGGGTTCTTTTTTGACGTTTTTGGCGTCGTCTATGGCGTCGTCCTTTCTATCGCCTTTTTTCTTTTTCTTGCCATCGCCTTTTTTTTTCTTTCCATCGCCCTTATTCTTTTTCTTGTCATCGCCCTTATTTTTTTTCTTGCCATCGCCCTTATGTTTGCCGACGGTATCATCGCTAAAATCATCCCCATGATCAAGGTCATCTTGGCTATCCGTACCATCCGTTCCTTCTGTTTGCTTTTTGCGTTCCTTGCCATCGCCCATTCCCTTGCCGTCTCCCTTGCCTTCACCTTTGCCATCACCCTTGCCATCACCCTTGCCATCACCCTTGCCATCACCCTTGCCTTCTCCATTGCCCTTTCCGTCTTTGCCAATCTTTCCGCCTTTTTCGACCGTTCCACCTTCGGAATCTCCGTCCTCGTCCCCGTCACCCTTTCCATCTTCGTCTCCATTCTTGCCATATCCACCCTTGCCATATCCATCTTTACCGCCGTCACCCTTTCCATCTCCGTCTCCATGCTTGCCAGCGCCATTTTTACCACCGTCGGTGCCGCCATCTCCGTCAGACTTACCCCCGGCTCCGCCGTCGGCTAAATCGGGAACCATTTCGCCGCATCCTTGGGTGGGGGGATCACCCGGTGCCTTGCAGGACTTCTCGAACTCCTGGCACATCTCGTTCCGATCGGGACTCTGCTCAAAGCAGTGGATCAGCCGCGAGTACAGCTCGTCGTAGTTCTTGGGCTCCTCCTCTGTCGATGGCTGCGTCGCCTCCTGCTCCCGCCTGAAGGCCTCGTCGATCGCCCGGGGATCCTCCTTGTACGCCTTCCACTCGTACTCAGTGCACTTGTTCTGCGGCTGATCGCAGGATAAATGACGCACCTTATGACGCCGGACGTGCTTATGCTTCCTGGGTGTACGATCCATCCCCAAGGCGCTGGACAAGGGAATCGGAGGCCCGCGCTTGTCTCCAAAGGGCCTCTGGGGATCCGGAGGCGGACAGTGCAGCCATGTGAAGGCGTAGCTGGGCGCCAACATCCGCCTGACGGTGGGCATCCTCTCCAGCTTTGAGCGGAGGCATTCCCGATTCAGAACATAGGCGCCACGCGGCTGCGCCTTTGGTTTCCTCTCATGCTTGGGCTGCTGCTTCGAGGGCTTGGGTTTCATGCCGCTGGCCACCAGAAGGCTTTCGGCCAGAGCCTGGTTGAAGAGCACCGCCTCGGGATTATGACCGTTAGCGCTAACACCGTACCAGCCGAGGGTTTTCTTGTTGAAACTGTGCGTCCACGCGTACAACACACCGTCCTTGTCCGTTGTGATGAGCCGCGCACAGCCAGTGGCCTCCATCTTGTCCGACATCCACTCCATGGTTTTCTGCTGGTCGCACCGCGAAACAGGCGGACGGATGTTGGGATACGCCTCTGCGTGCTGGTAGTTTGTGGTCTTGCAGTTTTGTTTTCGTATACAATCGTAGACTGTGAATTTCTCCAGGGGCTGGCATCCGGCAAATACCGGTGGCTGTCCCGCCGACTTTGAGGTATTCTTATCCTTTGGCATTTTTTCGTAGTGAGAAATATCCTATTAAAAACCGATACGGGTCCAAATGAACGAATTTCTAAATATTTACACACAAAAACATTAAAACCAAATAAAAATTACACAATCTCTGAAAATTTAGGTGTTGTGGGTTCGACACATGATTTTGAACTGAGGTTTTTCATTTCCCCTACAGAGGAAATGTCATCGAAAGTAGTAGAGTTTAAAGTATAGGGGCCCTTAGTTCGAGGGCATTTCAAGAGCTACGAGAAAAGTTCCAGGCAGATCGATCGTTTCCATGGCAGCTATGAACTTTTTGAAGCGAAGATTTTTTGCGGACTGTCGGTGGGTCACGTATTCAAAAATATGGGGAGTGAAACGAAAAAAATCGTCAACGTAAAATCGTCAACGTTAACTCGGCACCGTTAATTCGTCACCGTAAATATTCAAAAAATTGGCGAGTGAAGTAAAAAAAATCGTCACCGCTAACGTACCGTTAACTTCCCCAGGTACTTGTGCAATTTACTTCAATGTCGTGTTGAAAATACAGTAAAAAAAAGTGTAATTATGGAGAATGATTTGGTTTCATAATAACTGATTTTGTTGGATGGCGATGAAGGGACGAGAAGAGCGGAGAGTTCTGTTATCAGTACATAATGTGTAAATAAAACACATAATAACCCAAAAAAGAAACGTGCCGAATATCAAAGAGAGTACAGACAGTGGATCAAAACTAAACAAACCGCATTACAAGCAGGCAAAAAACAAAACACAACATGAAAAACTTTGACATGAAAAAAAAGAAAGGCTAAGAGCGTAAAAAGGAGTGAATTGATCGAATTGACCGAATTGATCACTCCGATACCCTGAATTCTGAAGAATCAGCGACGACACGGGATGAAGATACGAATAACGATGAAATAGTACAATTTGTAAGTCAGCAGAGTGGAGAAAATGATCAAATGCAACAACATTCTACCAGGATTGAACTAGAGAGCTATCCATGTAACCAATTGCAAACAGTAGCACTGATCCATGCGTCCACATGTGAAAGTCGATATGCAGAAAAACCAATTGAACGTCAAAAGAATACCAAAAAAACCAAAGGATATATTAGACAACGAAGGTAGTACATGACGATATGCAATTAGGTATTTGATAACATGACTTTGGTAAATTACAGTGTACGACAAGTAACTTTTGAATACAATAAAATATTACGAATTGAGCACGCATGGCAAACAAATATTGACGATGGCATGGAGGAAGATGGATTTCAAGAAGAAGAGGAAGAAAAAGTTGATAATGAAGTGCCGGACAGCAAGTAATTATGCAAGTAATGGAGGTTTTTGTTCGATTTATGGAGGTTCCACCGTATTTTACATATCATCATCTAAAAAACCTGACCTTTGTGTCCGTCAGTCGACACGTTATATCTGGTCATTGCAGATTAACTTTCTTGCGACCATTCTCTTCGCTCTAGCAGCGATAAAATACAAAAAAAAAAACGAGGGGAAACGATGTGAACCGCGTCTAAGGCCGCGGCTCTACTTTATACCCGGTACTCAGTCGGTATGTGAGCTTACGATATACATATGTAATTTATTATATGCTCGCAAAGGGACAAATTGAATTTTAGACAAAAAATAAGAAAAAAACGAGGGGGAACGTTGTGAGCCGCGGCGGTAGACGCGGTACTCAGTCAGTATATATGCATGTGAGCTTGTAATAATTTACATTATTACATGTTCGCAAAAGGGATAAATTTAGTTTTAGCCAAAAAAAAAAATTAAGTCAACCTTTTTGGAGATTTTTATATATTAGATGTTTCCATTTTTGTTTACATAAGTTTTTTACATCTGTCTTTTCTACATGTCTAAATCGACTTCCTACATATACATACACGGCTGTGTGCGAGAGAGAGAGGGAATGAGTCTGCGCTTGGAAGGCCACTGAAATTTCATTTGTTCCTTCTGACTATATTTATGATCCGATCTGATTCAGATTCAATACTCTGATAGATATGGTAATTCCCTATGATTCTGCGTTTTTGGTTTTCCCGTATCTTAAAAATGGTGCATTTCACAGATTTTCGTCTTTTGTGGGGGCGCAAGGGGGCGTGGCCCAATTTTGAAACAAACTCGTCTCGGTCTGATATCACAGCAGCTTGGATGGAAAGTTTGGTTGATGTAGCTCTTATAGTCTTTGAGATCTAGGCGCTCACGGAAACGGACGGACGGACGGACAGACAGACATGGCTATATCTTCTCGGCTATTGATGCTGATCAAGAATATACATATTTTTTGGGGTCAGAAACGCTTCCTTCTGGGTGTTACACACATCCACTAATATACCCCTATATTCTTCGAGTACCGGATATAAAAAAAGAAAATGTAAAAAATATCTCATCTCTATGGATATTACATGGATGTTACAAATAATCAGATGACAGGATGATTACAAGAATGGAATTAAAAAGAAGAGTATAAAATAATACAATCCATTGTCCTTTATTGCATACGGGTTTATACAGTCCTCCTACCTCTATATCCAGCTTGTACAGACGGATCTTGAAAGAGACAACCAGACAACCAGCGGTTCCTAGAATGGCTCGAACACATGCAGATCCTGAGACGATAAATAAGCAACAAGCAACAACAACTCTCCATTAGGGGATACACGGAGAGATCTCGAGAGATTGATTGATTTCTTAACATAGAGCTTTTAAAGATTCCTTTTCAGCTTCTCCAGACTCTTGTTGATTCGCCTGGTTGAATCGCAATCGTTGCGGTTGCACCGCAGAAACTGTTTCTGCAGCTGTTGCACGGCAGCGATCTTCGACAAGTGGTCCTGCAGCAGAGGGTTGTGGCAGAAGCGATCGCAGCAGACAATCGGCTCGCACTTGTGCTGAGGGGCGCGATACTCGGCAACGCGGCACTTGAGATATTGGCGGTGGCGCATCTGCTTGAGATATTCCCGCTGCTGGCGCTCCTTGTCGCGACGTCGCATCTCGCGGATGAGAGGCGTATCCGACTCCGTTTTGCAGTAGTCGCACACCTCGCAAGGGCAGTCCTTGCCATCACCCTTATCCTTGCCATCACCCGTATCCTTATCCTTGCCATCACCTTTATCCTTATCCTCGCCATCGCTCTCATCCTTATCCTTGCCATCGCTCTCATCCTTGGCGATGGAACCATCGCCATCGCCATCGCCATTATCATCCCCATGACCATGGCTATCGTTGCCATCCGTTCCATCACCGACATGGTCATCCCCGCCTTTGCCGTCGCCCTTGCCGTCCTTGCCACCTTTTCCGATCTTTCCTCCTTCGTTCCCGTCACCCTTTCCACCACCATCCTTGCCATCTCCCTTCTTGCGATCTCCATTCTTGCCATCTCCACCCTTGTCATCTTCATCCTTGTCATCTTCATCCTTACCATCTCCACCCTTGCCATGTCCACCCTTGCCATGTCCATGCTTGCCATATCCATCTTTACCGCCGTGACCCTTTCCATCTCCGTCGCCATCCTTGCCAGCGCCATCTTTACCGCCGTCGTCGCTGCCTCCATCTCCGTCAACCCCGGCTCCGCCGTCGCCAAAATCGGGAACCATTTCGCCGCATCCTTGGGTAGGGGGATCACCCGGTGCCTTGCAGCACTTCTCGAGCTCCTGGCACATGTCGTTCTGTTCGGGACTCTGCTCAAAGCAGTGGATCAGCCGCGAGTACAGCTCGTCGTAGTTCTTGGGCTCCTCCTCTGTCGATGGCTGCGTCGCCTCCTGCTCCCGCCTGAAGGCCTCGTCGATCTCACGGGGATCCTTCTTGTACACCTTCCACTCGTAGTCCGTGCACTTGTTCTGCGGCTGATCGCAGGATAATTGACACACCCTATGACGCAGGGCATGCTTGTGCTTTCTGGGGGTATGCTCCATCCCCAAGGCGCTGGACAAGGGAATCGGAGGCCCGCGATTATCTTCGAAGGGCCTCTGGGGATCAGGGGACGGGCAGTGCAGCCATGTGAAGGCGTAGCTGGGCGCCAGCATCCGCCTGACGGTGGGCATCCTCTGCAGTTTTGAGCGGAGGCACTCCCGATTCAGAACATAGGCGCCACCCGGCTTAGCCTTCGGTGTCCTCTCGACCTTCGGTTGTTGCTTTGGGGTCTTGGGTGTCACGCCGCTGGCCACCAGGAGGCTTTCGGCCAGGGCCTGGTTGTAGAGCACCGCCTCGGGATCATTAACGTCGGCGCTAACACCGTAACAGCCGAGGGTTTCCTTGTTGGGGCTGCGCGTCCAGGCGTCCAACTCACTGCCCTTGTCCGTTTCGATGAGCCGCGCACAGCCAGTGGCCTCCATCTTGTCCGACATCCACTCCATGGTTTTCTGCTGGTCGCACCGCGAAACAGGCGGACGGATGTTGGGATACGCCTCTGCGTGCTGGTAGTTTGTGGTCTTGCAGTTTTGTTTTCGTATACAATCGTAGACTCTGAATTTCTCCAGGGGCAGGCATCCGGCAAATACCGGTGGCTGTCCCGCCGACCTAGAGGTATTCTTTTTTTTTAGCATTTTTTCTTAGTGAAAAATATCCTACTAAATACCGATACGGTTTCAAATGAAAATTTTTTTTATATATTTGCATACAAAAACATTAACACCAAATACAAATTTTACTATCTCTGAAAATTTAGGTGTTGTGGTCTCGACACATGATTTTGAACTGAGGTTTTCCATTTCCCCTAAAGAGAAATGTCATCGAAAGTGTAGAGTTCAAAGTATAGGGGCCCTTAGTTCGAGGGGAAGGGCATTTCAAGAGCGACAAAAAACGAAGGATAAATACCAGGAAGATCGATCGTTTCCATGGCAGCTATGAACCGCCAGACTTACTTTTTTCTTTCGGTTAGACTTCGGTGTCGTATGTTCCATAATCTTTACCAGCAGTGAATCTGGTAACTTTACGATGAAACATTAAAAAACTACCGAAGTTACATATCACCAAAATCACATGATTGGAAATATCCAATAATGAAGAGGCCGCTTCAACGTGCTCACAACTCAAATCAAAACAAATCTAAAATACCCCTATACTCTTCGAGTACCGGGTATAATAATAAAATAATGCAAAATAATAACGAGGGGGAATGTTGTGAGCCGCGTCTACCGCTGCGGCTCTACTTTATACCCGGCACTCCGTCAGTATATTTGTATGTGAGCTTACGATATATGTAATTTATTACATGTTCGCAAAAGGGATAAATTGAATTTTAGCCAAAAAAGAAAAAAATATTAAGTCGAACCTTTTTGGAGATTTGTATCTATTAGATGTTTCCATATTTGTTTACATACATTTTTTACATCTGCCTTTCTACATGTCTTTATCTACTTCCTACATATACATACACGGCTGTGTGCGAGAGAGAGGGAATGAGTCTGCGCTTGGAAGGCCACTGAAATCTCATTTGTTCCTTCCCGCTATACTAATGATCCGATCTGATTCAGATTCAATACTCTGATAGATATGGACATTTTCTATGATTCTGCGTTTTTGGTTTTCTCGTATCTTAAAAATTGTGGATTTTCGTCCTTTGTGGGGGCGGAAGGGGGCGTGTCAAAATTTTGAAACAAACTTGTCTCGGTTTGATATCACAGGAGCTTGGATAGAAAGTTTGGTTGATCTAGCTCTTATAGTCTCTGAGGCGTCAAAAAATTCGATCAGGCATGGCGCCTACCCCTGTGTGTGAGAGAGAGCGAGAGGGAACGATGCATTTTGAAATGGTTTTCTTCATTGTAGCTATGTTTATCATCTGATCTGATCAAGATTCAACAATCTGATAGATATGCTCATTCTCTATGATTCTGCGTTTTCAGTTTTCTCGTATCTTTAAAATTGTGCATGCCACAGATTTTCGTCCTTTGAGTGGGCGGAAGGGGGTGGGGCGAAATTTTGAAATACACTTGTAACAGTGCGATAGGACAGGAGTCTGGATACAAAATTGTGTTCCTCTAACTTGTATGGTCTTTGAGCTATAGGCGCTAATGAAGACGGACAGACGGACGGACGGACAGACGGACGGACAGACGGACGGACAGACAGACATAGCTATATCGACTCGGCTATTGATGCTGATCAAGAATAAATATACTTTATGGGGTCGGAAACTCTTCCTTCTGGGTGTTACACACATTAATTTTTTGCACAAATCTAATATACCCCTTTACTCTTCGAGTACCGGGTATAAAAATTAAGTCGAACTCTTTGGGAGATTTATATATATGTATTAGATGTTTCCATTTTTGTTTAAATACGTTTTTTACATCTGTCTTTTCTACATGTCTACATCTACTTCCTACATATACATACACGGCTGTGTGCGAGAGAGAGAGGGAATGAATCTGCGCTTGGAAGGCCACTGAAATTCCATTTGTTCCTTCCCGCTATACTAATGATCCGATCTGATTCAGATTCAATACTCTGATAGATATGGACATTTTCTATGATTCTGCGTTTTTTGTTTTCCCGTATCTTAAAAATTGTGCATTTCACAGATTTTCGTCTTTTGTGGGGGCGCAAGGGGGCGTGTCAAAATTTTGAAACAAACTCGTCTCGGTCTGATATCACAGGAGCTTGGATATTAAGTTTGGTTGATGTAGCTCTTATAGTCTTTGAGATCTAGGCGCTCATGAAAACGGACGGACGGACAGACAGACATGGCTATATCTTCTCGGCTATTGATGCTGATCAAGAATATACTAATTTTTTGGGGTCAGAAACGCTTCCTTCTGGCTGTTACACACATCCACTAATATACCCCTATATTCTTCGAGTACCGGATATAAAAAAAGAAAATGTAAAAAATATCTCATCTTTATGGATATTCTTAGGATGTTACAAATAAACAGATGACAGATGATTACAAGAATGGAAGTAAGAAGAAGAGTATAAAATAGTACAATCCATTGTCCTTTAAGTCCATAGCAGAATAGGAACATATTGCATACGGGTTTATACAGTCCTCCTACCTCTATATCCAGCTTGTACAGACGGATCTTGAAAGAGACAACCGGCCAACCAGCGGTTCCTAGAAGGGCACGAACACATACAGATCTTGAGACGATAAATAAGCAACAAGCCACAACAACTCACCATTAGGGGATACACGGAGAGATCTCGAGAAATTGATTCATTTCTTAACATAGATAGAGATTTTAAAGATTCCTCATCAGCTTCTCCAGACTCTTGTTGATTCGCCTGGTTGAATCGCAATCGTTGCGGTTGCACCGCAGAAACTGTTTCTGCAGCTGTTGCACGGCAGCGATCTTCGACAAGTGGTCCTGCAGCAGAGGGTTGTGGCAGAAGCGATCGCAGCAGACAATCGGCTCGCACTTGTGCTGAGGGGCGCGATACTCGGCAGCGCGGCACTTGAGATATTGGCGGTGGCGCATCTGCTGGAGATATTCCCGCTGCTGGCGCTCCTTGTCGCGACGTCGCATCTCGCGGATGAGAGGCGTATCCGACTCCGTTTTGCAGTAGTCGCACACCTCGCAAGGGCAGTCATTGCCATCACCCCTATCCTTGCCATCATCCGTATCCTTATCCTTGTCATCACCTTTATCCTTACCATCGCTCTCATCATTGTCGTCGGTTCCATAGCCAGTACCATCCCCATGACCGTGGCTATCGTTGTCACCGTTTCCATCACCGACATGACCATCCCCGTGCGTTTCTTCTTTCCGCTTTCGGCGTTCCTTGCCGCCGCCCTTTCCGACCTTTCCCCTTTTGAAATCTTCTTCCCCGTCACCCTTTCCATCACCGTCTCCACCCATGCCATCTCCATCCTGGCCATCTCCATCCTTGCCATCTCCACCCTTGCCATGTCCATGCTTGCCAGATCCATCTTTGCCATCGTGACCCTTTCCATCTCCGTCGCCATCCTTGCCAGCGCCATCTTTACCGCCGTCGTCGCTGCCGCCATCTTCGTCAACCCCGGCTCCGCCGTCGCCAAAATCGGGAACCATTTCACCGCATCCTTGGGTAGGGGGATCACCCGGTGCCTTGCAGCACTTCTCGAGCTCCTGGCACATGTCGTTCTGTTCGGGACTCTGCTCAAAGCAGTGGATCAGCCGCGAGTACAGCTCGTCGTAGTTCTTGGGCTCCTCCTCTGTCGATGGCTGCGTCGCCTCCAGCTCCCGCCTGAAGGCCTCGTCGATCGCACGGGGATCCTTCTTGTACACCTTCCACTCGTAGTCCGTGCACTTGTTCTGCGGCTGATCGCAGGATAATTGACACACCCTATGACGCAGGGCATGCTTGTGCTTTCTGGGGGTATGCTTCATCCCCAAGGCGCTAGACAAGGGAATCGGAGGCCCGCGATTATCTTCGAAGGGCCTCTGGGGATCAGGGGACGGGCAGTGCAGCCATGTGAAGGCGTAGCTAGGCGCCAGCATCCGCCTGACGGTGGGCATCCTCTCCAGCTTTGAGCGGAGGCACTCCCGATTCAGAACATAGGCGCCACCCGGCTGCGCCTTTGGTTTCCTCTCGAGCTTGGGTTGTTGCTTTGGGGGCTTGGGTTTCACGCCGCTGGCCACCAGGAGGCTTTCGGCCAGGGCCTGGTTGTAAAGCACCGCCTCGGGATCATGACCGTCAGCACTAACACCGTACCAGCCGAGGGTTCCCTTGTTGAAACTGTGCGTCCACGCGTACAACACACCGTCCTTGTCCGTTCCCATGAGCCGCGCACAGCCAGTGGCCTCCATGGTGTCCGACATCCACTCCATGGTTTTCTGCTGGTCGCACCGCGAAACAGGCGGACGGATGTTGGGATACGCCTCTGCGTGCTGGTAGTTTGTGGTCTTGCAGTTTTGTTTTCGTATACAATCGTAGACTCTGAATTTCTCCAGGGGCAGGCATCCGGCAAAGACCGGTGGCTGTCCCGCCGACTTTAAAGTATTCTTATCCTTTGGCATTTTTTTTTTAGTGAGAACTATCCTACTAAAAACCGACACGGGTTCAAATAAACAAATTTTGTTATATATTTACGTATTAAAACATTAAAACCAAATAAAAATTACACAAGATAGGAAAATTTAGGTGTTGTGGGTTCGGCACATGACTTTGAACTGAGGTTTTCCATTTCCCCTACAGAGGAAATGTCATCGAAAGTAGTAGAGTTTAAAGTATAGGGGCCCTTAGTTCGAGGGGAATGGCATTTCAAAAGCTACAAGAAAAGAACGATAAATACCAGGCAGATCGATCGTTTGAAGCGAAGATTTTTTGGATTTTGTCCAAACTCTTGGAGAGAAATCAAAATTACACCCATTCCGAAGAAGTTGAAAGACTTGACTGATTACAAACATTTTAGACCGATCTCACTAATCTCTGTCATGGCAAAAACTGTAAATGCCATGGTCAAATATAGAATTTACGAATTTATAGAACAAAAGCAAATCCTACCATATAGAACATATGCATATCAAAAACACAAGTCCGCTGCAATGTGTCTAAATGATATTATCAATGTAATTGTAATTGAAAAAGAAAAGCAGAAGGGCAGTAGTAATGCTAGTGTTAGACATTAGCAATGCTTATAATTGTGTCAATCTCAAAACTCTCAAGCTGATCATGCAAAGCGAAGGCTTCCCACGCATTCTAGCAGACTGGATCATTAACTTCATGAATGTAAGATTTCTGAAAATGGGAGATGTTACGTTGGAAGTTAGTGGTGGCATTCCTCAAGGGTCTTGTCTATCTCCGACAATGTTCAACATCTATACAAAGAGGCTACATCAAATAAATGACAACACAACGCAAGTTATTCAGTTTGCGGATGATTTTGTGATCATTTCCAGTGATGACAACTTCAGAGCAGCTGAAATGAATATGGAAAGAAAACTAGGGGACTTAGTTTTAATCCGTCCAAAACATCAGTGATGACCATAGGTAGAGGAAGGCAAAGCGAAGCTAACATTACGATTGAAAACCAGAAATTAGTTGTTAAAAAGAAATTACTTTTCTAGGCAGAGTACTGAGCTCAAATGTATCCCACACAAAACATATAAATAAGCTGAAAAAGGACGCAAAGAAAAGCAAAACCATACTACAAGTTGCAACTACAATCAAATCGGGTTTAAAACCAAAAGTTGCTGTCAACATTTTTAAGTCATATGGTAACAATTCTATTTTGTATTGTACTATGTACTTATTGCACCGAATAGTAAAACAATCTGGCAATAAATCGTTCATTCGCAGTAATCGGGGGTGTCTTATGGAGTAAACTATCTTCTAGAATCTAGATAGATAAGTATCAACTTGCTTTCTTCAGTGAGCCCTTCTTGATAAGATTGCTTGTTTGTCTGTTGGGGTATAAAAAAGGCAACCTAAGAGAAGAATCATACAGTCTTGTCAAAATGTTTCAGAGGTACACTGGAGTCTTCGCTTTCTTGGGTCTGGTTTCCTTGTCGTTGGCGTATAATATAACATCAAATGTAGTAGATGGTGAGATCATGATTGATTAGCCAGAATTGTATCTAATTTTGTGGTGTCTCCTTTAGGAATCCCTAAACATAGCCACAGGACCATTTGAGAAGATCGGTAATGGTTATTATTATATTGAGAATAGTAAGAGAATATGCTCTGACTAGTATTGCAAATATGGGAGCAGGGGCTTGTAAAGTTCTCAACATTGCTCAGGCAGGAGCGTTAAGGATATGTGTATGACCGATGTGTATGACACCGATGACCTCAAAACATGCCATCTTTGTTCTGGCTGGAATATTACCACCTTATTTCAGGGCCAAGTTATTGACGACCAAGGAACTATTTAAAGTCATGACTTACAACAGGAAATTTTTTGAGGAAATTCAAATGTCCATTGCCACTACGAGTTACACGGAAACGATACTTCTTTGAAAATACAGTCACATGCAACAAAATTGAAGTGTGTCCAAAGATAGTAGTGAAGGATAAATTCCTAAAATAAAGCAAAAACAAATTAGCAGACGAAGAAATTAGGGCGTATTTTCTTGAGAAATTCAGCACATACAAAAACGAAGGCTGAAACATAATATCGACGGATGCATCCATTGTAAATGGCAAAATTGGTATCGGAACCACCAACTGATGTGATATATGTGATAAAATTTAAAATGCTGAGCATTTAATTTTTGACTGCCAGAAATATATCAGAATAAGAAAAAAATTCAAGATTTTTAAATATTTCAAAAATTTGAAGGACTTACTCACTCGAATAGAACCTCTTTATTTTAGAGAACTTGCTGTCTACATAAAGGTCTGGTCTGGTCTGAGTTTTTGATTCTTTTGTCATTCCTTTAAAAATTCCAAATAACATAGCAATATATATAATGCTATTGAAACAATCATCCGAGCTGTAATCGTGGAAGTCCTTTGGCCATAGGCCAAAACCTTAATTAAAAAAAAAAAAAAAAATTAAATTAAATAAAAATAAAAATTAACACACCTCCACATATATTTAAAAAAGAAAAAAAAAGATCAAAATATATATCAATGTATAAAAATATAAAATTAAAAATATATAAAATCAAAAAAGAAACAAAAACCAGAATACCTCTAACATAAAAATACCTTTTGGTATTTAAAGAAAAATAAAAATATTGGTTACTGGTCTCTACGGCAATACTGCTGTGACCAGCAAAATTGCCATCTCTAAGGTGGTTAAAGCAAACAAAAATAAAGAGGAAATGTCATCGAAAGTGTTGAGTATAGAGGCACTTAGTTCGGGGGTAAGGGCATTTCAAGAGCGACAAAAAACGAAGGATAAATACCAGGAAGATCGATCGTTTCCATGTCAGCTATGAACCGCCAGACTTAATTTTTTTTCGGTTAGACTTTGGTGTTGTATGTTCCATAATCTTTACCAGCAGTTAATCTGGTAATTGTACGATGAAACATTAAAAAACTACCGAATTTACATATCACCAAAATCGCATGATTGGAAATGTCCAATAATGAAGAGGCCGCTTCAATGTGCTCACAACTCAAATCAAAACAAATCTAATATACCCCTATACTCTTTGAGTACCGGATATAATAATACAATAGTGCAAAATAATAATGATAACAACCAGATTCATATTCCGAACATTATATATTTCGAGTACACTTTTATACAATAGACGTTTTGAAGGGACGATTCTCTAGAGGCAGTCACACATCTGCATGCGAATGCGCGCTCTCAGGTTCTCCAGGTCGAACAGCAGCTGGTTGCCAACAATCTTGTGTTTCTTGCCAAGCAGATGCTGCAGGTCCTGCATGGCCTTCAGGCACTCGCAGTACTCTCCGAGCTTCGGATTGCTGCAGAAGGTGCTGTCGCAGACAATGGGATCGCACTTGTGCTGCGGGGCGCGATATTCGGGCTTGCGACATTCCATGTACTGCTGGTGGAGCATCTGTTTGTAGTATTCACGCAGTTGGCGCACCTTATCATGGCGCTTCATCTTGCTGATCATCGGGGAGTCGGGCATCTTGTGGCGCCGCAAGAATACGCAAATGGGGCAGGGACATGGTGGACACTTTTCCTTTTCCTTTTCCGGCTTTTCCTCCTCCCCCGCCTCGGGGCCACCTTTACCACCGGGCGGCCCGTGATCATCGATTCCTTGCTGGGGGATCTCTGGCCCCTGTGAAGGTTTTTCCATTGGAACGATGGGGGGTTCTCCGGGATCTTTTGTCCCGCTACACATTGGATCGTTTGGGGGACACACTTGGGAGGGTCGCTTGGATTCAGGTGGATGGATATCCTCTGGGGTCGGCTCCGGCTCCGGCTTCGTTTTCCCGGGTTTATCTTTATCCTTTATCTCTGGTTTCTTACCCTTGTCCGGATCAATCGGTTGCTTTGTCGGAATTTCTTTGTCTTTGTCCTCTTCTTCCTTCTTTTCTTTGTTACCCGGTTTGCCGACGCCTTCGTTTGGCTTGTCTTTCTTTTCCGGCTTCCTGCCACCTTCTGACTTTCCTCCGGGCTGGTCACCATCTCCTGTCTTTCCTCCGTTCTTGTCACCATCTCCTGGCTTTCCTCCGGGCTGGTCACCATCTCCTGTCTTTCCTCCGTGCTTGTCACCATCTCCTGGCTTTCCTCCGTGCTTGTCCCCATCTCCTGTCTTTCCTCCTTGCTTGTCCCCATCTCCTGTCTTTCCTCCGTGCTTATCACCATCTCCTGGCTTTCTTCCGCGCTTGTCACCATCTCCTGGCTTTCTTCCGGGCTTGTCACCATCTCCAACACCACCATCATCTCCATCACCATTTCCGGGTTCTCCTCCATCTTCCGGCTTTGAGGCACCTCCAGGAGCATCATCTTTGGTTCTCCTCGGGTTGCAGCACTCCGCGAAGAGCTTGCACAAGGGGTTTTCCATCTGGAGGGCTTCGAAGCAGGCGACCAAGCGGTGGTACAGCTCCTCGTAATTCCGCGGTTCGGGCTCCCGGGCCTGCTCCTGCGCGGCCACCTGCGCTGCCTCCTGCTCCAGCTTGAGGGCCTTTTCGTTGGGTCGCGGATCCAGCTTGTACTTCTTCCACTCGTAGTCCGTGCACTTATTCTTCGGCTGATCGCAACTCCTGTCGCAGTACGGATACTTTTTCTTAAACTGAGTATGTTCCACGTCCACTTGGGGCTGCTGCTGTTGCTCTTGAGTGATGCCAAGGGGATCATCGGGATCCAGCGGCTTGTTGCAGTACACCGTCGTGAAGGCATGATGGGGCGACAAGTTTTTCTTGACGGTCGGCATCTTCTGGATCTCCGCTTTGATGGCCGCGCGGTTGAGGACGAGTGGCAGGCAGGCCGATAGCGCAATCTTCTTCTTGTCGAAGATTGGTAGAGCCCTTGGTTCCTGGATTTCTGATTGCTTCTTACGCAGATTGGTGCCGTTGGCCATTGCGAGGCTTTTCGTAAGCTGCCGATCGAAAAGCACTGCCTCTGGCTGCGACTCATTTGACCCCACGCCGTAGTACCCCAAGGTGTCCTTGTGGGGGCTCTGGTGCCACATCTCCAGGATATCATTGTTCGTCATGTCGTAGGGTCGCCCACATCCATCCGCTTCGATCGAGTCCGTCAGCCATCCGATGGTCTGATCTCGGCTGCACCTCGACACCGGCGGTCGGATGCTCGGATACGTCTCACGCGGACGGAAGCTTGCCGTCTTGCAGTTGTTTCGCCGCATCGCCTCGTATGGCTTGGGGGGAATCCATGTGTCCTGATTTTCGAACCCCCGGCCGCCCCTGCTCCTCTGCTCCTGCGCTAAGCGCTTCCAACGTTCTCCAGCCGTGTTCATCTCGCTACTTTAAACCAAATCTTTAAATACATACGCTAAATTTTTATTCGAGATAACCTCAATCTGTTTTTTTTTTTTGTTTGTTTTTTTTGGGAGTTTGACAATTTGGGAAAAGAAACTGAGTTTTGGGATTAAGTATTTGAAACATTATTTAGTTAAAAACTGGGCCTCAGTTATTCGACTGATAGCCGGGAGTCGTGCTTAGAGACTACTACGAACATTCATTTAGGCATCGCAGCCGATGTATGTGAAGCTATCGTTGACATTCATTTTCAAGTTGCACTTCTAAAGTTGTAATCAATGTATACCAAAAGATCTTTGTGGACCCTTGTAAGTTGTTGTGTTACCATTTTGTTGTTTACTATCAGACTCATTTTAATTTAAGTGTTTAGGAACGGTTTGGTGGTTATAGTTTGGCAAAAACAGCTGTCTGCTCATGATACCCCGAATAATTTCAGTATTTTCTAAAAATACTACACAGAATACGGTAACACTTGCCAATTATGCACCGCATGATTAAAGATGCGGCCGCATCATTGTCTTCTTCTACCCACAGGGCTGTCGCATGTTCCATTTAACGGAAAAATACAATGATGCGCCCCATTGTAAAAAGGGTATTAAATACTCAGTAATCGGTTAATGATGTATGAACTGTTCCATTATATTCGTAGATGAAGTCATACGAAGAGAACGAGGGAGTGAGCGTCTCGAATGATTCTTATCATCATTTCTATTAAATGAATCTGTAAAACAAACTGATGGATCGTTCCGTAGAAAAAAAAATATTACTATAAATATTTCCCTGATTTTGTAAAGTTGTGCCAATGAATTGCAATTGTGAATGTGGAATGTCCAACATGATCTATCGGAATTTGCCGAACTTTTAGAATTTTCCTATGCTATCTAAAGATTTAACAATTTGCAACCGATCGGCCCTATATCATCCATATGGTATACTTGACAAATGCTAGTGCAATTTTGAACAGCCATCTGGCAAATAAGAATCGGCTTGAGTTCTAGTTTTCATTTCCATATCTCTTAAATTAAGCTTTTCATTAATTTAATGCTGCCAGAATGGACATTTCGCCCACTGTGGATTGTAGTAGTTGATCCCTGGTTCTGTATCTCTGAACGGAAAACGGCTACTTTTTAGCTGAATTTCCCCGAAAGAGAGAGACGTATCCCCATTTTATTAGCACCTTCAAAATCAATAACTCTCTTCGCCGATGGGTGGGATTTGGGAGGCTGTCTAAAATTATCACAGACACGGCCTTCCCTTCCCACACTCCCAGCTACATTTGCCGCTGTTTGGGTATATAATGAGCGTTCTTAAAATTCAAAATTCAGGCTGAGCCAAAAGGATTATCAGGGCCAGGAGCCGCGACAGGAACGGCACAGCGACAGGAGCAGGAAGAGCGGAGACCGAAAGCGCTGCGCGTGAATGTCGAGGGCGAAGCGTGAGAAGCAATTAAGATAATCACCGTAGAGTCATTTCCGCTTTACGCTTTCCACGGCACGGTAGCTCGTGCCAGGAGCAGCCCGTACCCGTACCCGTGCCCGTGCCCGTACGGTTGGCAGCCCGTCAGCCCGCCGCCATTTACATTATTCACAGCGACAAATTTGCCGGAATTAGTTTTTAGTTAAAAGCAAATCATGACGTGCCCAGATAAACGTTGCCAGGACCCGTTGCCCCCGGAACTCCTTTCGTACAGGTGTGCTGCCTGGCATCCTGTTCCTCGTTTATCAGCACTAAACAGAATGGCGCTTTAATGGCCCCCCAAATGCCCGTTGAGTGAGGAGAAAGGAAGCCTTTCAATTAGTCGACTCGGTTGCTCCTCCATCCATCCATATATCTGGCAGATCTGGCATTCGGAGGCGTAAGCTCAGATACAAGGCGAATGGGAGACGGAGGATGGGGGTAGCTGCTGACCAGCAAAGCTCATTATTGGCTCGATTTGCATAGACATTGGGCATCGATGGGGCATGGGGCACCTGTGAAAGCCCTTAGATTGCACGAGTATGTCCTCTGTTGAGGCTTAGATACGGGAATTGTGGGTGCTGCTGCTTCCCAAATGCAGATACGTGATTTGTGGGTACTTTTCTGCACTCAGATACGAGAATTTATGTGCCTCCAGTGTGCTATTTGCCACAGATAAATATGCCCCTGCAGTCGGACAGTGACTTTTGCAATACCAAGTAATCGTCCTGCAGATAGGGCTCTCTCCCTCTCTCTCTCTCTCTCTATCTTTTTGGGTAGCAGTTTGTCAAATGTCCAGCACCGGAAAAGCAAACAGAGCTCCAGATAATGCTGGATGTCAAGACATGGCTGTGAGTATGCCACAAAGTTAATGCCGAATTCATGCTATGACTTCCGCCTCAAGTCCGACCCCCACTTAACTTCGTACGTCTTGCAGGACTATGTGTCAGGCATTCGAAACGACATTGATAATCCCCGAGACCGTTGGATAGACAGAGGATTTTTAGCTGTTGCTGTTCTGCGGGGCTAAATTTGCATTTAACCCAGTTTTTGCGGTTCGAATGGTGTCAGTGGCACAATTCGAAGGAGTGGGTGCTGCTGCTGCTGCTGCACGTTCGCCCTCGGCTCGTAAATCCATTTGTGCCGTTTAATTGAAATATGGCACTCGCTGGCCATGGCCAGAAGCTCCCCCAGTTCCGACTGTTTGTTTAGTTTACGAGTCGTTCAAATGAATTTTGTTGCACTCGCAGGATTAGCGCACAAGGATATGACTTCCATTTACGACTACGACTACGACTACGACTACGAATCCCCATAAAACTTCATTTGGCGCGTGCTATTGCTTGGCATTTCCTTTTCCTTCTTTGAGTTTCCTTTTCCTTCCTTCCTTTTTTTTGGTAATTAATAAGGCTCATCCTTTTTTGGTTTGGCTTGTCTTTGCAGGAGGGTAAACTGCGGCAGATTGTGACTATGGGACCGCAGGACACCACGCTCGAGGAGAAGACAGTGACCGTGTGCCATGGCTCGGATTTCGTCAATATGACATTCGTCAACTTTTGCTGCAACCGTCGGGACATTGCACAGGTAAGACCTGGCGTTCAGCCAACGCGCTGCACGTCTCACGTGCCGCCTCATTATTGGCCACTTGGCAGACAATTCGCCGCTGACAACTTGATGGCTCGTGTGGAGTGGAGCGTGTGGAGTGACAAGTGAGACAGAATATCGAAAGGGAAAGCCATTTCTGTGTGTCGGGGAAATTGGGTCGAGTGCCGCCAATGATTACCCCACCCCACCATTCGGCGACACACCTAGGTATGTGCCATCGTTGTGGCTATTTTGAGAGGGCCTGCCACAGAGGGGACTCTGTCCTGTTTATTATTGATTACATTTGGTCAGGCCGTGCCCTGCCCTGCCCTGCCCGGGGCTTGACCTTGCCACGAAATCAATGTTCCATATATTTTTATCAGCGGTCAATGGTCAGTGATGGCACCCCGAAAAACAGGGCGATGCGTGCTATTGTTGGGGTTATTATTTTTGGCACGCGTCGCGCTCGTTCTCGAAATAAACAACACGAAAGAACACAAAAAACAAAGAAGCAAATTGTATGCCAAAATTTTCATAAACTTTTCCAAAGGAATTCTGTTCGGGGCCTCCTACAAAAATAATCGAACAGAAAATAAATAAACATTTTCGCTTCGTTTCGGGGCTCGTGATGGCCATAAATATGGACGGATGGTGGATATTCCATTCACATGAATGGAACGAAACGAGACGATAGTTGTGGCTTAGCCGCCAGCCCCCCCAGCCCCCAGCAGCCACTGCAGGGAGCACGATTTTGAGGGTACTTTTGTGTGTGTGTGTGTCAGTCTGTGTCTGTGGAGTCCATCCAATCGTGGCATACATCACGCATTCGCCCCAAGGCACCGATATATTCATTGAAATTCCTTTTACATGAAGGAATCACAAAAGTTTTTGGCTTAACCAATGTCTGTGGGGTGAGATATATTCAGGAAAATATTATGACAACATCAGAGGTGCGGCTGTCATTGGGTTTCGGAATCTCAGACGGGTATAGCCTTAAACAGATATTGCCATACTTTTGATTAGACTTTATTCTATAATGCAATTGTATCTCTTGTAACAATAATCAACCTCTACCACATAGATATGGGATAAGAAATATTTATGGTTTCTTAACCAATATTACGCATACGGCATGTATTACACTATTTTATGGCGAGGCTTGCATGGAAGACTATGCACTCTACTTTTACCCCACATTTATGGCACTTACAATGTCAGTTGAATATATCTTTATGGAAATATTTTTAAGCACACATCATGTATGCGTATTGCACCATCTTTCGAAAGATAGTTAGCTACAAGTTGTGTATTTCCCAATGGAATATAGATATACATTTTCTTTAAGCAAATATAACGTATACGCAGGTCTTACCGTATTTCAATAATCAATGTCAAAGTCAGGGACTGGCAGCAACTGTCTTTAAACAAGGATCAACCATGCGTCATGTATTACAAAAAAGGTTTACCACTCCCAGCTACAGTTCGGACCAACCTTTGACCTAGCCCTTCACCTTCCACTCCAATTTAATCTGTCCTCTGTGCTGCCACTCCACATTGATTGAATGACTGAGCCGAACCTTTGACTGGCTCTCATTCTTCATTCTCTTTTTCTGCCTTTCTCCCATTCTCACATTCTCTTTTTCCCGCCCGCAGCTCTGGTGTGACGGACTCATCAAGCTGGCCTACAGCCTGGCGCAGCTGAACGGCTCGGCGATTATGTTCCTGCAGAAGGCCCACACCCGTCTGTGTCTGCAGGTGGACAAGAGTGGCCGCATACCAGTGAAAAAGTAATTGACCATTGTCCTCGCTCAACGGCGGAGGCCCGACCCGAGAACCGAGAACCGAGCACCGAGACCCATGCCTGGGACTCCAATCCAGTTTTGGGTCCCGTGGGTCCCTGGGTCCCAGGGTCTGGCTTTTGTGCATTGTGCGTTGAAGCATTTGACAAATATTTGCTAAAAGTAGCGCCCATCGACTTGAAAATTGAAATTTACGCCAATTTCTATTTTGCAATTTCCCTTTTTCTCGCCCACTCGCCCGCCTTCTGCCTGCCCCGTGTGGAACGTGGCTCATGCATCACCAACCATCGACCATCGATTCCATTGTCTGCTGTTTTGGCTGCTGCTTCGGCTGCTCCTGCTGTTGCTGCTTTCTGTGGTCGTGACCACTTTAGCATCATTAAACTTTTTGCCCAGAACAAGGAGGATCGCAAACGTGTCGAGAAGGCGCTGGACGTGACCGGTCTGCCGTCGGGCAAGGGCGACAGCATATCGGTGTCGAAATTTCAATTTGAGGACTTTTACAATCTCTACAAATATCTCACGCAGCGCTCCGAAGTCGAGGTGCTCTTCGACAGCATGTAAGTCCTGCCCTGCCGGATGGATGTCCTTAATTTGAAGTGCTTTATCTTATTCATTCCAGCGTGGGCGTCTCGAAGCGCAAGTGCATGTCCATTCCCCAACTGGTGGAATTCCTGAACAAAACGCAGCGGGATCCGCGCCTAAACGAGATACTCTATCCGTACGCGAATCCTGCGAGAGCCAAGGAGCTCATCCAGCAGTACGAGCCGAATAAATTCAATGCCCAAAAGGGCCAACTCAGTCTAGATGGCTTTTTGAGGTGAGTGTCGTGTCGTGTCCTGTCCCGTCCTGTCCTGTCGGTTCGTGTCGGGTCGGGTGTGGGTGCCGCTTCGCGTCGCGTCGCTTACTTGTTGCACAGTCAAGTGCACGCCTTCTGGGCGTGACAGCTTATCAGGCTACGACGCAAACGGCTGCTCGAGTCACTTGAAGGACCTCTCAGTAGCAGCAGCATCCAGCAGCCGCCCCCCCCCCCACATGTGCATATGCATAACGTCATATGCCTGTTTTTCTTCAGTTTTGAGTGGGGTTTAGCGCGCAGTTTATGGCGCTGCTGTTGCAAGGACACTCGCTGCGACCTTCCTTCTGTTGCTGTTGCTGTTGCTGTTCCCGTCGTGTGCAAATTTCACTTGAATCTTGAGAGCATTCTTGTGCCTGCCTGCTGCCTGCCTGCTGCCTGCCTGCTGCCTGCCTGCCAGCCATTTAATCCTTGTCTCTGTCCACAAAAGGTACCTCATGGGCGACGATAATCCCATCATGGCGCCCAACAAACTGGATCTCTGCGATGACATGGATCAGCCGATGTCGCATTACTTCATCAACTCCTCGCACAACACCTACCTCACAGGACACCAGCTGACGGGCAAGTCCTCCGTGGAGATATACAGGCAATGCCTCCTCGCTGGCTGCAGGTGAGTTCTCTCTGCTCTGACGCATTCGATGTGTGTGCTGGTCAGAGGCCTTGACCTTCACAGAACACAGAACAGAGAGAGAGAGAGTGAGAGTCTATCGTTTGACCTTCACATACAAAAAAGGAAGACGCTCTCTCTCCCGCTCCCTCTCTCGTTGTCTGACATGTATGCACTCTTCCCCCCGCCCTTCCGCCTGAACGGAAATGGTTCTGTCGCTGACGATTTTGTGGCTCCTCTCGCTCCCGATGATGCACACACATCACGAAAATTCATTGAGCCAGAAGTTTACTTTTACTGCTGCTGCATTTGTCACTCTTTCTGGTCGGGAAATGGGAAATTGTCGTTTACTTTTATCCCCCACTTGTCCTTCGACACTTAAACACTTTTAAACACCACTTGCCACTAAACACTTTTCCTGTTTGTGTCTGTGTGTCTGTGTGTGTGTGCTGATGTGCTTATGTGCTTTTCCGCAGATGCGTGGAGCTCGACTTTTGGAACGGACGCACCGAGGAGCCCGTCATTGTGCATGGCTATACGTTTGTGCCCGAGATCTTTGCCAAGGACGTGCTGGAGGCCATCGCAGAGAGTGCATTTAAGACATCCGAATACCCTGTGATATTGAGCTTTGAGAATCACTGCAATCCCAGGCAGCAGGTGAGAGTGGAAATGGGAATGGCAGGGGAGAAATGCCAAGGGTATTAGGCATAAAGGCAAATTAATTTAAGATAAGAAAAACAGCCAAAAGAAAAGGTGAAAGGCAAAAGGCAAAAGGTTACCTGTCCTAAAACAACAACAGCCCACAGCCATCAAAAAAGGGAAAGACAGAAGTGAAGAAAGGGTCTCTGGGTCTGTCTCCGTGTCCGACTCCCTCGTCACTCATCAGCCTAATCCATCATTCCGCAGTAAGACAACCAGCAGAAGGGCCCTCCTCCCTGCCACACATGAGGGAGTTCTGGCAACTCCAGGGGTCCAACTCAGGGGGGGGGCCAGAAGAGAATCTCAGAAGCCACTCGAAAGGTAATTGCTCGCTGCTTAAGCTCGTCCTCCGCTGCCTCCGCCGCCTCTCGAGAGATAATAACAAAGGCAAACTTTTTACGGGCCTTTGGAGTGCAGAAAGCAGTGCAGTGGCAAGAGGGGGGGGGGGGGGGATAGTGGAGTGGAGCAGAGCAGTGCCTGCTGCGGATAAAGTTTAACCATTAAAAGTAGTAATATAAACTAAATTTCCCACTGGGAGACGGACAGGCCGAGGCGGCACGGCACGGCACAGGTGAACAACAACCAGGAGGCAGGAGCCAGGAGCCAGGTGCCGCACGTGCCACCAAACAAACTTACAAGCCGCAACATATCACAGTGGCGGGCAGCGGGTATCAGGAGTGGGGTAATGGCTGCAATGGGAGTGGAGTGGGCTAACTGCCAGTTATCAGATAGTTAACAGTCACTTTTGCCCCGCCTTCTTCGACAGGCAAAAATCGCCAACTATTGCCGCGAGATCTTCGGTGATATGCTGCTCGATAAGCCCCTCGATTCGCATCCCTTGGAGCCGAACATGGACCTGCCGCCCCCCGCGGCCCTGCGTCGCAAGATCATCATCAAGAACAAGAAGAAGCACCATCATCACCACCATCACCACCACCACAAGAAGCCCTCGCAGGCGGCGGGCACCCCAGCAGCCAGCAACAAACTGATGACCGCCAATTCAGGTGAGTGCCGTGCCCCATGCCCCACAGAGAACCCTTTTGTTTTTTTGTGCCTCTCCCTCTCTCTGTGGCAAGAGTTCTCCTCGCTGCCACATATGTTACGGCATCAAAGCACATGGCCAGACCAGACCAGACCAGACCAGAGCTTCCCTCCTTACTGTCGTCCTGCCTTCCTTTTTTCACAGAGTTCTCATTTTCCATGCTCCATGAAAAATGCAAATGAGCTCCGCTCCGCACACGCACCAGCTGCTTGCTGAGGGGTTTTTCTCGAAAAACTTTCCAGCAGAGAATCAGAGAGAGAGACAGAGGAAGTGTGTGGTAGAGTGAGTGATGGGGCATATCAATTTTGATGAAATGTTCGCAAGAAATGGGGAGAAATGAGAGTATTGTAGGAATACCTCTAATGAATAGAGTCCCAGCACAAGAATCGAACCAACCACCCAAGACCCCAGCATTTATGGACAGTTTAACACAGATATACGTAGTATATCCTAGAACCATTAGGATCCCATTTTAAGTGTATGGTTTAGGGTCTAGTACTCCGGAAAGAGAGTTCTTGTGAAGAGTTTTTGCTATACATTCCCCATTGATAGAGGATAACTCCTAATGACAGATGTCTCAATCAACGGAATCCCTCAGAGAGTATCTGCTTAACCTTAAAAAGTCCTTAAAGAGTATTCCCCCACAACCGCATAGACAATTTCATGGATGAAGGACATCCAGGCGCTTGAGCACTCCCAATAAAGTGTAAATTCCACTCCAATTTCATGGCTCCTTTACTTTTTCCGAGCATCGAACTCCTCTCAACCATCGGAGAGTGCAACCCCTTTCGGAAAGTGTGTTCCATTCCCATCTGCCATCGGGAAATGTTTGTATTCGCTTGCCATCGACGGAGAAGGTGCCCAAGCAGGACTCTTAATGAATGCACTCCCAATCCAATTTCATGGCAGAATGTACCTATTTTTCCTGAGCATCGAGCATCGGAACCCTTCCATCCTGCCCCCAAGGACACTTTTTATTATAATTCTGTTTATGCATTTGCTGTCAGGCCACTTGCTTCCTGCCTGCTGCCTGCTTCTGCCTGCTGCTTCCTGTGTGAATGAGGTCCTGCCGGGGACATTTGCATGCACAGCTGCACCATTTGCACAGGAGCCCAGGACATTTGTCGCCATTCTGCTGAGGGACCACACCCACACCCACTCTCACTCTCACGCCCGCTTCCACGCTCCCCCCTCCCAGAGACAGACACACACATCCCATTCCCTCTGCCCCTCTGCCCCTTTGCCCTCTGCCATGGGTCTCCTCCTACTCCCATTGGCCCGGATGACATTTTAGCTCATGAATTGCAAAAAGCCAATTTATAAATGCAAATGACTTTTGCCCCCACGGCTGCTGCCACTGCCACTGCCACTGCCGCTGCAGCAGTGTGGCACGATCCCAGCAGGGCTGCTCGAACTGGGATACTGGGATCCCTGGATCCCAGCTCAGCCATTTACTCGTATCTCCCTCCCTCTGCTCTGCTCTGCCCCTTCTGTTTTGCCCCGTTTCCTGTTCCTGTTCCGTTCTGTTCTATAATATGATTTATATGTATTTTTTTATTGGATTCCATTAAGGCGAAACTGTTTTTTAAAAGCATTTCGCGTTTATTTTCGCGTCCATAACTTAATTTCGAGAATCAGCAAAAAACGGAGGGCGAAAAATTTCCATAAAATTCATTCAATTTATTTCCCTTTGCCCGGCTTCCCTTTCTTCTTTCCAGTGGATGCGGCGGCCAAGGCAGCATCTGCAGCGGCGGCGGCGCAACAAGTGGCAGCAGCAGCCGCCGCCCAGGAGGAGGGTCCCGGTGGCCCACCCGTACGCGCCGCCAATGGTGACATTTCGACAGGAACCGGAGGAGGACATGCCCCGCCATTGCAAGTGAGTAAACGCAAGGGTGCAGGGGTGCAGGATAATAGTCGTACATGCATTATTTGTGGGCGTAAGGATAGCGTGCCTGTAATTGCATTTAATGACACTGCGACACACACACACACACACAAACACGCAGTCTGTGGCGCCTCCTATGCCCCTGTTGACTCGGCTGATTTGTAGTTATATTTGTTTTCATTCCCACTCTCATTGCCATTCCCATTCCCGTTCCCATGATGATGATGCGGATTGTCATCGGGCTTTGGCTGTCTGCCTTTCTGTTTGCCTTTCGAGTGTGCATACGCAATAATCCTCCTGATGACAGAAACCACTGAAGGGTGACATGCTGAGGTATTGCGAGAACAAAGACTAGATACCCTGTTTCCATTGTGGAAAATCAATCAGAGTCGAATTTCCGCCCTTAACACAAACATCTACCTCCAATCATAATACCCGCTGCAAGGGGTACAAAAATGACTCTAGAAATAGTGGGAAAGGAGAGCAGAGTTCGCCAACTGAATGGAATATTTACAGTGACTGTGGATGTGGCTCCTGGCGGATGACCACACGACACCGCAGTCAACGAACTGCTAACTATGGAAATGTGTGGAAATGGTCAGGGATATGACACATGATACGAGTACACACATGGGCACAAACAAAGAACAATGCCCAACTCCCAGGATCAACATTCCACATTGCAGTAATCAAAATTGTGGCACCAAGGGGAGACGCCAACCCAACCGCAAACCCCTTTCCTAAACTAATTTTGGGCCCCGAAAACTTTCGGGCTTTCGGAGGCTTTCCTGCTTTCCAGCTTATGCCAGCATTATGCATTTTAATTTGATTGCACAGTTTTTGCCATTAGGTCGGCATTATTATTTATGATATTTTGGGTGGAAGGTCTGGGGGCTGGGCTCTGTTTAATGTGCGTTGCATAATACATGGCTATGGCTATGGCTCTGGCTCTGGCTCTGGGGTGGAGCCATTGGGGAGCGGATTCAACAGCAATTTGCAAGTCTGCGCTAATGGAATCGGATGTGCCTCATTCTGCACACATGCCACAACGACTGGAGGGAGGGAGAGGATGTGGATGTGGATGCATTTCGGGCTCATTAGTCACCAGAGGGATATGGCATCAGGGATCACCGAGGGGCAGGTCACTGAAGGATTCATCTCTTCTGCGACGACAAAAGCACATTATCCTCACTCCGTTTGGCTGTCTGGTTGTCAGCATTGTAGGGCTTTTATAAATCGATTCGAAAGTGACGTGATTGTGTGATGGAAAGGGGAAAACCCGCAGACCCAGAGTCGTGTCGTAAACCTTATGCAACCCCCAGCCCCAGCCCCACCCCCACCCCTATCCATGCCACAAACAATGACAGCATGCATTGTGCAGCAGGAAACACAATCTGCGCCATTTTCTTGCATTGCATTCGCATTATCTGGGAGGGGCAGGCGCAGGGGCAGGGGTAGGTTTCAGCAGAAGGATCTGTGGCAGCGATAACAACACAACATAATAATGGGTTTCATATTCCATCTACGGTTCCCATTTTCTCCATATTCCATTCTCCATTCTCCATTTTCCATTCACCATGTGTGACATGCAATTTAATAGTTCCGCGTTGTGCTGTACGTGACCTCCAGGACTGCAGGGCAAACAGAAGGATTAGCCTCCCTCCTAGTAAACCCAACCATTTCTCATCTCTCTTTGTGCCCCCTCAGCAAATCCGCCAGAGCTCCAAGGACAGCACCGGCTCCTCGGACTCGGACAGCTCCTCAGACGATGAATCCCTGCCCAATACCACACCCAATCCGCCCAGCGGCAACGAACCGCCGCCGGAGAAGGCCCAAAAGGAAACCGAAGCTGGAGCGGAGATCTCAGCGCTCGTCAACTACGTGCAGCCCATACACTTCAGCTCCTTTGAGAATGCAGAAAGTGAGTCCCGAACACTCCATCCCAATCCTTGAACCAATCGACCAATGAACCAATCCTTGCACTTTCCACAGAGAAGAATCGCTGCTACGAGATGTCCTCCTTTGATGAGAAGCAGGCCACCACGCTGCTGAAGGAGCGGCCCATCGAGTTTGTGAACTACAACAAGCACCAGCTGTCGCGGGTCTATCCTGCGGGCACCCGCTTCGACAGCTCCAACTTCATGCCGCAGCTGTTCTGGAACGCAGGCTGCCAGCTGGTGGCCCTCAACTTCCAGACCCTCGACCTGGCCATGCAGCTGAATCTGGGCATCTTCGAGTACAATGCTAGATCCGGGTACCTCCTGAAGCCCGAGTTCATGCGTCGCTCCGACCGGCGCCTGGATCCCTTTGCCGAGAGCACTGTGGATGGCATCATCGCGGGCACCGTCTCGATTACAGTGTTATCCGGACAGTTCCTCACGGACAAGCGGGTGAACACCTTTGTGGAGGTGGAGATGTACGGCCTGCCGGCGGACACAGTGCGCAAGCGGTTCCGCACCAAGACAGTGCGGGACAACGGCATGAATCCCGTCTACGATGAGGAGCCCTTCGTCTTCAAGAAGGTGGTGCTGCCAGAGCTGGCCAGCATACGGATAGCCGCCTACGAGGAGGGGGGCAAGCTGATCGGCCACCGGGTGCTGCCGGTGATTGGCCTCTGTCCGGGGTATCGGCATGTGAATCTCCGCTCGGAGGTGGGCCAGCCCATCGCCCTGGCCTCCCTCTTCCTGTGCGTGGTGGTCAAGGACTATGTGCCCCACGGCCTCTCCGACTTCGCGGAGGCCCTGGCCAATCCCATCAAGTACCAGAGCGAGCGGGAGAAGCGCGACATGCAGCTGTCGGTGCTCACGGACGAGGCCGATGCATTGGTCAGCGCCGACGAAGACCTGTCCAAGTCGTGTGAGTAATCCTCCCACTACCACTCTAGACTGGCCAGCGTTGGTAGCGTTGGCTGTAGACGTACTCCTAGAAGTAGCACTGTAGCACCGTAGCGACCCATCGCACCGCCACCACCGCACCACGATTCCGAGTTCCAGATTTTAATTTACTTTCTTTTCTTTCTACTTTTCTTTTGTAACGTTTCATGTAACTTTCGGTTAAACTTTTGGATTTTGGATTTGGTTAAACCACCACAACACCACACCACTCCACACCACGCACCACCCAACCCCCCCAACCCAACCACTCAACCACACAACCTGCTCCACCGCACACACACACAAACCGGTTAACGGACCCACACCACACCACAATGCCCCGTCCCCCTCCTGAATCTCTCTCTCTCTCTCTCTGTGCCTCCCACTCGTATCCCTGCTCGATTCTCTCTCTGATCCTCCAGTCGTTTTCGTCCAAGTAGGTGGCCAGAAGAAGGAGCTGCGGCCGGTGGAATCGCTCGCCACCTCGCCCAAGCACAGGGCGAGCTTCTCTGCGGCGGCCGCCTGGAGCGTAGAGCCCCCGACGGACCGCACAGACGGCGGGACAGGTGGCGGTGGGCGTGGAGCGGGCGATGACAGCGAATCCATTGTGGCGCCTAGCATCCAGCACCAGCACTCGCTGGACCAGGCGGCGAACACCTCCATCCGCCAGGTGGAGTCCTCGCAGTTCGACGTGGATCCCGTGGTGGCGGAGCCCCTGGAGAAGCTGCTCGACCACAAGTCGGTGAAGGAGAAGCGCCTGGAGATGGAGAAGAAGCTCGAGTCGCTGCGCAAGAAGCACGACAAGGAGAAGCTGAAGATCGCCGGCCAGAAGAGCAGTCCCCTCGAGGGCAAGAAGCCCAAGTTCGCCATCACCAACAAGCTGGTGAAGCGGCTGAGCAACAAGAGTCTGTAAGTGTGCGGCGGGATTCGCTGTGGGGAGTGTGCCACTGCCAGACGACGCCGTTGAAATTAGTAATTGTCTCTCTCCGAACAGCGAACCGGGCGTCGAGATTCCCGCCTGCCCCCTCGACCTGGGCGACAGCAGCGAGGAGAGTGCCGGCGCGGCCGAGGCTGGCGAGGATCTGGCCGGTGGCAGCAGTCTGGACGGCACCCAGGAGTCGCGCCTGCGCAGCGCTTGTCGCGAGTACACGGCCCAGTACCGCGAGCTGCAGGAGAAGTATCACGAGGCCATCTACACGGCCGCCGAGAAGGTGCTGAAGACCTCCCAAACGGGACAGATGAAGCAGCTGAAGGCCTCCCTCGACAAGGTCACCGGCGAGGTGATGCACCAGCTGCAGGAGGCACGCCGCAACGAGGTCAAGAATCTGGCCACAGTGCACAGGGATCGCGACGAGCTGGTCAGGTGGGTATCCAGACATCCGCCGGGGTTCAGCCGCCTTCATTGATGTTTTCTTCTCTCCTCCAGGATGAAGCGTGAGGTGGCCAGCTCTGTGGTGGAGCGAGGAGTGGCTGAGCGAGTGCGTCTGAAGCAGACGTTCGACAGGCGCACGGACGACCTGCAGAAGCAGCACGATTCAGTGCGCAATGCCCTGGCCGAACATCGCTCCAAGGTGGGTTCAGCCAGACGTATCCGTCCCGTGTTTCCTCCAACAATCTTCTCTGCCATTCGCAGGCTCGTCAAATACTCGACAAGGACGCAGAATCTCGCAGCTGCGTCTCAAACAATGGCTTCCTGGTGCTCTTCCATGGACCCCATCATCATGGCTGTTCGGGCTCCGGCTCGTCGGCCATTTCGGGCAATAATCTCACTCTGAATCTGGATGCTGGAGCTGCGGGCGGACTCTCCTCCGTGTCGCCGGCCAGGTCGCACCACAGCATCGCGGCGGCAACGGAGATGAAGACGTAAACTCTCCATTCTCGAAAATGGTTCTTTAGTTCTTCAGTCGGTCTTCAGTATTCACGACAGAAAACAGAAAACAAAACAAAAAGTCTTCGTAGTTCTTAAGCTAATATCTTTTTCGACGGGAACTCAACCTCGACTCTAGATCCTAGGACATCTAAATCCTAAGCCTAACCCTGAAAGGCATTGCAACAAATCGCTTTTTCATACTGAACAAACTAGAATGTAACGCTCTCGCATGTGCGATGTACGATGTATGATGTATTTGTAGTGTAACTGTTAATGTATCTATATATCTGTATCTGTATCTGTATACTGTATACTGTAACTATCGGTCTATATCTAGTGCATGGATGGGCGAGACGAGGATCCATGTGGATCCAAAACTGGAGCCGAGCCGTACGGTTTCTTCCTACTCGAACTTCGCCGAAACTCTGAGTGTCTAAGTGTTAAGCAGTACAGAAAACGTGACAGAATCTAAGTATAATTTATTTGGTCAAGCAGACTAGGCGATGCAGGGACAAGGCAGGGCTGGAATGGTCGGAATGGGCGGAATGGGCGGGGGAGGGAGTCTGCATCGCGTCAAGTGCTCCATTTTCTAATGCTAAATGTGGTTGTGTGTATTACTCTTTTACATCAGTTTTAATTATATCCAATTTATACAATTTATAGCTTAAGGGCGCTCGTACGCACAATTTCCGCAATTCCAGTTTGTGGAATCCCAAGAATCTCGTGCGCACAGAAGCGGCGGAAGCACAAGTCTAAGCCAACATTTAGTCAATTATTTTATCGGTTGGTTGCTATTTATTAATGATTATTTGTTTCCCTCAGTCACTATTCTTACGTTCATTTTAGTTGATAGAAAAACTCCAATAAATTCTCTATCGAATTGTTTTCCACCCTTTTCAAAAATGAAGGGTCTTTGCTTTGTATTTTGTCTTAGTTCTTAATTTCTTTATAAGCATTATTCTAACGCACACGCATACACATTAAACACACACAGACGACGCACAACCTACAACACCAAAAAAATATTAAACTAAAAAACAAAAACAAAAAATATATACTATATATACCAAAAGAACAACAAGCCTCAAGACAATCAAACAATAAAATATGCAAATTTACGAGTATATTTAACCTTTGTTGTAGACCAGACCAGACACCACTCTCCTAGGTAATCAAACACCAATCAAAAAGGAAACCACAAACGTGAAAAGAAAACTATTGGAATCCACAAAAATAAATAAATTCTTACCCAAGCTGCCTTGTAACGAAATCCAAAATTCAGCATAAATACATACATACATACATACATACATACATACCCGTACCCCCCAAAAAGATACGATACAAAACATAATTCTTAGCGAACACTATGAGATAAATCAAAAACAAAGTTGAAAGTTGAAAGTACATTTCACTGGACGGCAGAACCACCTTAGATGTTGTAATTTCCCATTACTCAAGAATCGACTATCAAGAATCGACTTTCCCCAGCTGGAGATTGAGAGATCTCCCGTGTCTCTCTCTCTCCCCCTCTGTAGCACTCTCTAAATGTGTGTCTCTCCCAAATTGATGTTGTAATTGAATTTGAATTTGAATGTATGTGTCGTAGTTTTTTCATAATAAGATTGTTCCACCAGATACTTACTGTATGTACGAGTATATCCACATAGCAAGCAAGCAATAACCAGAGAATTGGTATAAAGCCACATGCATACATGTGTATCGCGTATTGTTGATCGTTGATCGTTGATCGTGTGTGTGTTCTTCGATATTATGGCATCGAGATCGGTGTTGGTTGTCTATCGTCTATCGTTGTCTACTCTCAATCGGTGTCTATCGTGCGAGTGTGAGGGTGTGCGTGTACCGTGCACTCCCACGCAAACACAGATATGTCTGTATATGTATCTCTCTATGTAATTGTATAATTGGCTCGATCAATCCAATACAGCAGCTTATAGTACAGTAACCAATACACATACTCGTATAGTAGAATTACAAGCTCAGCAGAAATTCGAAATAGTTTTGGTGTTGTACTACGTGTAAGCATTACTCCTTCAACTGTATCTGCATTCTGTATCTGTGTGCTGTCGATGTTGTTCGCTATCGCTATCGCTATCGTTATCTTAATCGTTATCCTTATCCTTATCGTTGTTGTTGTAGTTGCTTTTTATTAATCGCAGATTAATCTTTATCTTTTGCATGCGCCAAACAGCACCCACCCCTTCCCCACGGTCCCATCCCACTTCTTCAATGACAAGGCTTTAATCAATGTTTGTTGTTCGTGTGTGTTTGTTTGTTAAACTAAGTTATGGATAAAGAACATTAACGTAAAACCTAAACATACTTAAACTTATACGAAAATGAGATTTAAATTGAAAAGCAAAAATCGGTGTTAAACACCAAGAAAAACTGATAACAGAGAAGGGGAAGAAGAATGAAAACCGCATGAAAAGAATAAGGAATATATATGTAATGGAAAACCCAATTTAGGCCCTAAATAGCGAATGGAAATTTTTGGACAGAGCAACTGACGAATTTGTTGTTGCCTAATAAACTTAAACCTTAAACTTAAATTAAAACTAGTTAAATAAATGTTTAGACACCCTAGCGTTATCTACAAAAATACATACATACGAACATATGTATGTACTGATATTGAGGAACCGAACCCCATTGTTGCAATAATATTGCCAAGGCACTTATAAGACGTTTGCCGAAACCAATCTCTCTTGATGTTAGCAAGAATTTAATATAGTATTCACCCAAAGACCCCAAAAAGGATATCATTCCATATAACCAATATATTTCCATTCAGAAGAAAACGCCCTGTGCCCAACACTCGGTGCCATGACCAGATCGGCCAGGAGAAAGAGCCCAAAGAAACCCTATAGGCGATGTAAAACCGAATCGAACGATATCCGGTCGACTAAGAAGATTTTTCGAACTACACAATGGTATGATAAATATACCCTTGATCCTTGATAGGGACTTCATCAAGGGTGTTCCCCCGATAAGAAGGAGACGTGGAACACCTAGATCGGACAAGAAATGACAGGGTTATTGCGAATCACTTGACAAATAACGAAACAAAAAGCAATATCTTCATTGTTCTTGAAGTCAATCTGGGCGAAGATTAGGGATATTCTCCCGATTACAAAAAGGTACAGCACGTCCAGATCGGATAAGAAATGGCAGAGAAAAATGGGGGGTTGAAATATCTTTGTTTTCGTCCATTTGACGTCTGATTTAATTTGCATATTTTCCTTGGCTATATATGAGCCGATGTGGGCGTGGCATATCTTTTCGTGATTGGCAAAGTCCTGCCAACCAATTGGCATCCGAAAAAAAGACATCCATTCTCTCACGATTTTCGCGAAAAATCATGAAGATCATCATGAAATTTGTCAAAAATCGTCCTCATTTTCGTACTCGAGATTTTGATGCCGATCGACAGTCGGTATCCTGACGGTCCTGAGGGAGTATGTCCTTCGCCAATCTGGTCCTATTTGCCTGAGCTATATCTCCACGAACTTTGGGAAAGGAACAATTTTTCAATAAAAATATATCTTGGCTGTACAGCGACCGATCTGGGCATGCTATGCGTCCTCGCAATCGGGAGAATGTCCCGGGTCCGCTGAATCTAAATTGACATACGGGAAGATAATGGTATGGCTAATGAAACCTTTTCTATAATCGGGCCAAGTGCCAGGTCTCCTCGTAATCTTCGGACCAGGTCGGCGAACGATATACCTTCCCAAGCTCGCAAAGTTTCTGACTCTAGATCTGGCAAAGTGTAGAAGACAGGCAGGCACAGGGCAACCAATAAAATTGGACAAAAATTAAATAAAAATCTGTAAATTCTTAAATCAATGCAATTAAAGCAAGTCAGTGTTTACAATGGAGTTTAGTTAAAACGATTAATAATGTCAAAAGCATAAAACAATTAAATTAATCCACATTGTTGTTGTGATCTGCAGAAAACTACAAATAAACGTTAAACCAAGAGAAACTATCTTGCCTTCACTTTGCTTAAAACGCGTTTAGAGCGTTATATGTATTTCTAGGATATTATTCAAAAAATTTAAACTTACAAGCTAAATGTTATTGTACATGTGATATAAAAGAATCTCTCAGACAATCACAAAACGATTTGAAATCGACACGGGACACGACAAGGTCTTGACCTAAATGCTTAGCAAGAACGAATTGAAGAAAATCAGGTAACATAAGATCATAAAACTTAAACATAGAATTTGCTAAGGCACTTTTGGCAACGGCAGATACATCGGCGGTCCTTCAGGTTACAACATCTGAACGAAACAGAGGCTCAGCAGGGATCCCACCGCCATGCCGACACTCAGAGCAGCAGCCATAATGGAGGACGCCAACTCTTTTTCGTGCTGCTTGACGCTCCTGTAATGTTTAAAACAGATTTTAAGTACACTATATCAGAACAGTACTCTGGGGACTATCCCTATTGCTTCTGTAGAATGCAGCTACGCCGCTGGTCCGATAGCATGGCAGTGGAATAAGTCAAGGCTGAAATTTGCATTGCAAACGTTCGAATTTCGAATGGATAATCAGCATTGATTAAGACCGACGAATTGGCGTAGCTTGCAATACATATTGGACGTTCTGCAGATCTTACTATATGCTAAGACTGTTGAATAGATTTGCAAGGAGTATTACTAACCTGGGCGCCGTGATGAGCAGGATATTGGTCAAATACCCGTTGGACAGGGCAAACACGATCATCATTGCGATGAACGAGTAGTCGTGCTGCACCAGAGTAGGCAGGAAGTAGTGCTGGCTTGTGTTGGAGCACAAGAAGAGCGGAATAAAAAACATGCGCACTATGATCAGCAACAGCGAGGTGTGCTGATTGGTGGGAAGCTCTAGCCAGCCAGCCAGGAGGCGTCCAAAGTAGTCGCCGCAGTTGAAGAACAGATAGTTGACCACAGGCAGGTAGTAAACATCTGAAAGGCATCAATTTAGGACACAATCCAAAAGAGAGCTTATTATACATACCCGTCCATGCGGTGTGGCTGTCAGAGTGCTCGGACTGCATCAGCACAGTCACCGCTGGATAGACGGACAGCGTGGTCGTGTAGAGCAGTGCCAGGCAGACGGCGTGTAGATATATTTTTGTCATCACTTTCCTCATTATCGGCTCAAGTACCACGGCCTCCGTCTCCTCGTTGCGGCTGTGCGAGGGTATCGCACTAATCACCTTGTACTTGTCGCCGCCGTCCAGATAGTACTTGAAGAACGGCTGCCGCACCAAGATTATGTAGCAGGCAATGCAGATCAGTATGACCACGCCGCCCACGATGAAGAAGACGAAGGCTGTTGTGTTGGGGCCCGTGTCAAAAGCTAGCACCAGGATGAAGGCCAGGGCGGTGAGGATGCCTCCCAAGGCCTGTCCACTGACCACGGCTGTTATGAACTCTGAGGGAAACAGTCCGGCGATGCCATATAGGGCGCCCGACATGGTGGCCGCAGAGGCTGCATCGTAAAAAGAACATTAGCCATAAATAGGAATCATTAAACACAGTATATCCGCTCACAGTTCAGTAGCACCACAATGATCAGTGTGATCAGGAAGAACTGCTCCTGCCAGGTATCCGTGTTGACCTCCACGAAGGCCGTAGTCACGCCGAACAGAACGAGAATGATCCACAGCGTGCCCAGCATTTTGGCCCTCAGTGAGATCTGATTGCCATAGGCGGCGTTGAGCAGCAGGAAGGCCGTGCCAGAGATGGTGGCCGTGAGGGCCAAATCACAGGTGAAGCTCTTCTGCAGCGGCGTGAGTTCCCCGTCCGGATCAGTGCCATTGAGCGTGGTATTGCGGAATTTGTACGTCCAATACTGGGAAGGCAGGAGGAAAAGAAAGAGAACGAGTTAGCAAAATTTCATGTAAGCCAGGGCTGGAGGGTGACTCAACCCTAATAATTAGCACAAAACAAAGAAAAACTCAATACGATAGCCACAACAACAACAAGAGCAACAACAACAAAAACAGGCGTAAGAAAAACAATGCCAAAGCAGATAAGCGCGCCTTAGACGTCGACGCTGGCATTACGCTTGGCCCACATGCAGGTTCGAAGTGCATTTTCATAAAGGCAAATGCGGGCGGAATGGAAATATTCCATGAATACTCACATCTTCCGCTGTCACAAAGAAGTTCCACGGCGTCATCGTTCCAATGCCAAGCAGGTAGAAGACCACATATGTGAAGAGCTTTCCCGATGCGGGCTCATTCGACACAAGGACCACTTCGTCCTCCTGTCGCTCCAGCAGGCAGCGTTCGTCCTCCATGTCGTACTCCGGACCATCGGGTCGGAAGGCGGGAACGAAACTTCCCTCGCCCCCAAGAATCTCCTCATCTTCCTGATCCGCGCTTTCAACGAGGCGCTCTTCGTCATCGTTTCGATTCATTGGTGGGTGTTGCTGCCCGTGGGCTGGCTTCTATTGTTCTGCTGCGCTTTTGATTTGCCCTCAGAACCGCATTCAATTCATTCATGCAATTATACGCCTCGCACTCCCTAAGTAGAACACAAACAGCTGTTGCGCCTTCTGCTGCCTCATCGAGTTGTGTGGTGTTGCAATAATTATGCTTGTTTTGCCTTGCTGATAGTGTTATCGCGATATAGGGAGAGTGTCTTGTGGCGATGTTAGCTTGAGCAACTAACTAGCTATAGTAACTATAAAATCGTGAACTCCGGGAATCCGCGTTATTTAATTTATAATCGGTTTGCATTGCATTGCTTTGTTTTGTTTGTCGTGTTATCGGCTCCGATGTTATCGATGTATTCAACATTTATTCACATACTGCATCTTTCATGTGGAATAAAAAGTAAACTAGGCAACGTATGATTCTGGTTTTGGTATCCTTTATTAGGTATATTCATTGTTATCCATACTCAAAAAAAAAACTGGTCCGTTGCAGTTGCAGTTCTAAAGAAAAACGTATTTTCTAATCCATCTATTTTTTTTCGTTGTTTTTCAACTTTGACGGGACTTTAAAAAATAAAATACTTAAATTTTACGGAGATTTTGTTTGTATGTGCTCTTAGTATATTCCTTTACCTAAGTTCAATATCTCATTTAGCTGCTCGGATCCATTCGGCTTACAGATCGACCCAACTGACGCTACCTCGCACGAAAAACAGGCATACGGTTGTATGAACGAATGCCCTGTGCGCATCCCGAGGGTCATTAAAACCACAGTAGTCATATGCACAAGGTACTTCTTAAGCAACCGCAGCACGTGAGAGTGGAACGTAAGTGAGAGTCGAATGTAACGTCATTTGAACACTTGTTGCTTGTTGACCAGTGGTATGTACATTTTGATACCCTTTTTTCTTTAATTGATATTGAAATAGTGGTTTTAAAGCTGCTTTAAAACGTAATTAATAATGTCTTTTCACAGATCAACATTTTTTTTATCTGTTCATTCAATTGATTTTTTTCCTGTATATATATCGCGATCCCGATCTCGATATAGTACTTTTATGGTTAGCTCTCTGTAAGAGGATCATTAGCTACAATATTTCGTTGAGATATTTTCTGCATTCATGGGAGCGATGGCAAACATTTCCTTAATTCTATCATAACTTTTTCCAAGAGGTATGAAGAATGTTGCTCATTCCGTGTCCATGTTGCTCCATGTTGCGGGACATTGTCGCTCATTTCGCGGAACATGTTGCTGGCCCATACAAATTAATGCTGCCAACGGTAAAATACGTAAGTGAGTGTCGATGTTATTGCGATGATGTTGCGAACATAACATAGAAATACATCGAAAAAACATCGAAAACATAACATATTCGTCAATTTTGATGTTCCGCCTAAAATTACTAGCTAACCAAGACCCCACCCACTGACCACATAATTTTATCTGATAAACTAATCAATTTTTAACAAGAATTGCACAATTTTAAGGACTGACACAAAATAAGAGAGAGCACGTATGGTGAATACGTCACCTTATATATAATTTCATACCGCAAATACGCGCATACTACGTTTCTAGCATTTTAAAACAGCTGGACTCGATCAATATAAAAAAGGCAACGCTGTCTGTTAACATAACATAACGCTGTCGTAAAATAACATACCAATGTCGGGAATACGGTTGTATGAACCACATACTCTGTGCGCATCGCGAGTGTCATTAAGAAAGCACAGTAGTCAAACGCACAAGACACTTTCGTGCTATAAGAGCTAGATCAACCAAACAAGCTCCTGTGATATCAAACCGAGACGAGTTTGTTTCAAAAGGACAAAGGACGAAAATCCACAATTTTTAAGATACGAGAAAACCAAAAACGCAGAATCATAGAGAATGACAATATCTATCAGGGTGTTGGATCAGTTATCTGGATCAGATCGGATCATTAGTATAGCCAGAAGGAACAAATGAAATTTCAGTGGCCTTCCAAGCGCAGACTCATTCCCCCTCTCTCTCACGCACAGCCGTGTATGTATATGTAGGAAGTAGATAAAGACATGTAGAAAAGGCAGATGTAAAAAATTTATATAAAAAAATATGGCTCACGCGGCTCACAACGTTTCCCCTCGTTTTTTATTCTTTTTTGTCTAAAATTCTATTTGTCCCTTTTGCGAACATATAATAAATTACACATATCGTAAGCTCACATTCATATGTATATACTGACTGAGTACCGGTAATAAACATGTCCCTGATGTCTCCCTTTCACATTCACTTCTATGGAATTGTGGAATGGCTTTGTAGGCCATCCGGTCATCAGGAGATATCACTATATTCCTCAGTTTTTATTGTGTACTTATGAATGGAAAGGAAAACACACCAAATGAATATTTGGCTACTTTCCTTCATCTTGGAGGATCAGAGACTACTGGCCCTCCGCAGGATTGTGCGACGCATGGTGGAGTCGAGAGAACGAGAAATTCGGTTTAATGTGCCGCTGGACGCATTTAAATTGATCCTGCCTCAAAGAGAACATTGTAAATTTTGAAAACGTACACAACGTGATTAGATAATGGTCAGAACTCGAATATGAGCTTACCATATTGATAAATCTATTCATAACAACTCTATAAATGGTCGAAGCGTTGAGCACCCTGGCAGATGATATGATTATGTGATATATTTCTCTATAAAGCAATTGCCAGCTGTAAAGCAATAATAAACGGGAATAGGATAAGGAATAATAAAAACATACAGGATTCTTTTATCGGGATGGGGACCCCCTTCTAGTTTTATGGAAGCAAGCCCTTCAAATGTTTTTCAAATCTCATCTGACCGATGAAGAGAAAGTAACGTGAAGTGGCTATTACTTCTGAACTCTTATCACTGACATCGTTATGGGAGGCTTGAGGAATATTTACGAACCAATTCAAGTCAAAGATAGCTAAAGGTACCCTGAGTACTGGGCTCCGGGAGGGCGTATATAAAGGCCGTTCCAAAATGGCAGAAGCAAGTGCTGACATCAACATGAAGGTGTTCATTACTATTCTGGCTTTGGCCGTGGCCTCTGCCTCGGCCTTCGATGAGAAGGTATTCATCAAGGACTTGCCGAAGTCCAGCAAGATCGAGGGACGCGTTACTAACGGCTATGCCGCTCCCGAGGGCAAGGCTCCGTACACCGTTGGACTGGGTTTCAGCGGCGGCTGGTGGTGCGGTGGCTCCATCATCGCACACGACTGGGTCCTGACTGCCGAGCACTGCATCGGAGATGCTGCCTCCGTGATCGTTTACTTTGGTGCCACGTGGCGTACCAACGCCCAGTTCACCCACACCGTCGGCAACGGCAACTTCATCAAGCACAGCAATGCTGACATCGCTCTGATCCGCATACCCCACGTGGACTTCTGGCACATGGTCAACAAGGTGGAGCTGCCCAGCTATAACGATCGCTACAACAACTACAACGAGTGGTGGGCCGTCGCCTGCGGCTGGGGCGGCACCTACGATGGCAGCCCCCTGCCCGACTGGCTCCAATGCGCCGATCTGCAAATCGTCCACAACGATGAGTGCGGCTGGACCTACGGCGCCGTCGGCGACAACATCATCTGCACCAGGACCGTCGATGGCAAATCGATCTGTGGCGGTGACTCTGGTGGCCCATTGGTCACACACGACGGCAACAAACTGGTCGGTGTCAGCAACTTCGTCTCCAGCAGAGGCTGCCAGTCTGGTGCCCCCGCTGGCTTCCAGCGTGTCACCTACCACTTGGACTGGATCCGTGACCACACTGGCATTTCCTACTAAATCTAAATAAATCGAACATTGAAAGCATTACTATATAGATTGAGCATTTTAATTGAAAAGTGAATTTTTTGAACTTTCTTCCAAGCCAGAGAAAAACTAAGTATCCTTTTCCAGTCTAAAGCCAGTCCATAAAGCCTAACCTATCTTGGATCCTTTAGAGAATCGGTAAAAGATATATCTATCTGATATGATGGAAAATCACCTCATTTTGGCATTTGTCAGCTAGACTTTTCACTCCCTTATGGCTTCCCAATAGATCCGTGTTAGAATTTCCATTGTATTGCCGAGTTCTTGTCAGAATAAATTTCTGATTATCTTATCATAGGAACCACATTCACTTATACAAATTGAGTCACTTCATATCAAGATCAATAGGGGAAAACATGCACTGGTTTCATGGTTACTTCATTTAATAATAATAATCTAAACAGTCTGTAAATGATAGACAGTTCCAGTCTACACACTAGTGAAAGATTAATTTGGAAATTCATTCATTCATTCAAGAGATCATTGTAAATTCTAAATACGTTTTCGATTAGATATGATAGTCTGAAAGCGAGAACTGGAGCTATAAATTTTGATAGCCCGATACATAAGTTGTCAAAAGTGCAAATATGTCCCAGGGGTTTACTGCGAACATCCGCTTTAGTATGGCTATTTTTAGACAGGTTTTTACCGCAGCACTAAATAAGCTTTCCTCTTCATAATCTCTGCTCTCGATTTGAAGGATTCTCGCCTATTTGCATAGTTGGAATATGTTGAAGAAACTTTGTGGCCACATTTTCTAAAAATACCGATAAAGTTATATCTTGGGCCGTAGAGGTAAAAAACGGCGAACCGGCTGCAATTGATTGCATATTGCGTGGATTCCCAGCGGTAAGAGGTATTCAACACTTCACCACAGCTGCTTGTGGTGACTTACGACCAGATGTTTAATTTAAGTGCCAATAGGTGCCACGGCTCTTGCAATATACAAAAATTTAACCTAACCTCAACGTAACAAAATTACATCTTTTTTGCGAGTACCGACTGACGCCGCCGAAAAAATGCAAGAAGCGCTGTTGTTCCTTTTTGTTGTAGTTGTTGTTTTTTTTTTTTTTTTTTGTGTATATATAAAATATCCATATTTTTCCTTCTTACATTTTTTATTTGTTGAATTTTTACTTTATAATTGAAGCGTGTGCATATTAACCATGAAAAAATCTTAAATAATTTTGTTTTTGTTTTTAAATTAATGTTACATTTTTGCCATTTGTCCGATTGTCCCTCGCGCTGAAAACAATCAATCAGGAGAGATATGCCGAAAGATGTGCCAAATTTCAGATGAATGCGCCGCAAACCTGAAGGCAAAACTCGACAGTTCCCAGTACTATGGGACCATGTCCACCTGCGGAAAAACGTTTACAAACCGCAAAGCATAGGGCACACCGCGCTCCGTCCAATCTACAAGCTGTACTTTTGAGCACGAGGACGTAGCAGCGTTTAAAGGGAGAAGGCGAAGCTCAACGCGCAGGAGAAAGCGCAGCACATTGCTTAATGGGCTGCGTTCCAAGAGGAACGCATATTTATTAAACTATTAATTTATTAATAATCTATTAATATTAAACAGTATTAAACTATTAAAGTACACTAGCAATTTCTAGAAAACGCCGAACAACCACAAAAAACCACAGGAATAAAGCGGGACGATCGCCTTACTTACATATAAGCTATGAATACAAAAGATAATACAAAAGTAAGAACCACTTCAACGGGCGAAAAAGTAAGAATGAGCCTTTTGCACCGGTACATTCGACATTCGAAAATACCCTTTTTTTAAAAGAATAAATGAAATAAAGAGGTACGTGTGGGTTAGCCTCCGGCAAGAACAAAGAAACCAAAGTAAAACCACTCTGCTTATATATTATATATTCCATTATCAAACATTTGGATTTTGGGCAACTTTAAATTTCAGCCTTTGGTTTAAAAATGTTCGGATTAGCCCATATGTACATTGTCAGTGCTCAGAATCATGCGGCTGGTAAGACGTTTCTGTCCCATATTCGTACGTAATCTATTTTTGATCAGTTTCATTTTGGAGAAAGTTGATCGCAGATTGGTTTCCACTATTATGCGATAAAGAAATTTTGCTCCAGATTCTTCGGTTTTCCGGTCATAGAGCCTTGTTAGTTCGGCGAGATAGACCAGTTCATTGCCACATCTTCTGGGTAACAATCAACAAGATTTTATGTTCTTGTGTTTACCTCTTCAATTGTAATCGTTTGGAGATTATCGAAAAATCCTAATCTTTCGTAAACAAATTCATATGCTGTGATTTTTATACCCGGTACTCGAAGAGTAAAGGGGTATATTAGATTTGTTGAAAAAATGGATGTGTGTAACACCCAGAACGAAGCGTTTCCGACCCCATAAAGTGCATATATTCTTGATCAGCATCAATAGCCGAGTCGATATAGCGATGTCTGTCTGTCCATCCGTCTGTCCGTCCGTCCGTCCGTCCGACCGTCTTCACTAGCGCCTATAGCTCAGAGACTGTAAAAGCTAGAGCTTTGCATCCAGACTCCTGTCCGATCACACTGTTACAAGTGTATTTCAAAATTTCGCCCCGCCCCCTTCCGCCCACTTAAAGGACGAAAATCTGTGGCATGCACAATTTTAAAGATACGAGAAAACTGAAAACGCAGAATCATAGAAAATGTCCATATCTATCAAAGTGTTGAATCTGGATCTGATCGGATCATTAGTATAGCCAGAAGGAAAAAATTAAATTGCAGTGGCCTTTTAAGCGCTTACTCATTCTCTCTCTCTCTCACACACATTTCCACGAGTCGTAGTTAAGACGTACATATGTAGATGTATAAATGTAGACACAAAATATGTAAAAAACAAATGTTAACAAAAATGGAAAGGGTTTGACAATCCATTTTTCGAATAAGTCCGATAGCTTCCTTTTAAATCTGAAAAGATAGCTAAATAAAAAAAAAAGCTAAACAAATAGACTTTTTATTCATAAACTTAACATTATTTTATGCACAAATTATATTATGCACACAGTAAATAGACAGGTTTCCCCCCAATGGCAATTTTAAAATGTTTATATAAATATAATCCTAAATTCGATAATAAACTTCCTTGGTAAAAATATTTCTCTCACAAAACTCGTAAATTTTTTACAAACAGGCAATGGAAAGGTATGGACAACGAGGAAACATGGCCTAGCAACATTTCATGGGCCCTACGAACCTCACCTCACCGTGTGTGAACAATCAGAGTATATTAACTATTGGGGTGGATTTTACTTAGAATGCGTTGCATTTTCAGGGCCGTTTTGCCTTACGTCCACACCTTTTTTTACCTGCCGGCAACACGTTTCTAGCCAATGTCGATGAACAAATTTTTTCCGATTAAAAAGTGACGTTTGCATTGTGTAGTTGTTTTTTTTTTGTTAGTTTTTGTTCGCTTTTATTAACGTTTTCGGGTGCAGATTCGTCATCTTTCGTGGAGTGATTGTGTGGTGTTTCGGCCAAGACTTGTTACCGTTTCGGGTGTGTGTGTGTGTTCGTTCCGTCCTTGCGATTTGGAGTTTGGTTTGACCTTTCTTCCGGGGTGAAACTAGTGGAGTAGATGTGCTGCTTGTGAAATCCAAAAAACGAAAAACGATCAAAATCACTCCAGTACATCAATCAGTCTCAATCGGAGCCGCAGTCGTAGTCTCAATCATTCTGTCGCATTCGATTCGCCTGTTGCGCCTGTTGGGGTGGAGCTCTCTCTTTTGCCTCTCTCCAGCACTCTCTCTGTGAGTTTCCCCCCACCCCGTTCAGCTGTTGCGTTTGCGTGCGTGTAGGCCAGCAGCAGCAGCATTTTATGTCTATTTGGATGGTGAAAAAACTATAATACTCTGTGTCTCTGGCCCGATGTTTAGTGCCAGAAAATAGTGATATACGGCACGTGCAGGCCCCATCATTCATGCCGTAGAGCTGCTGTTCTGTCTGGGGCTGCTCCTCCTCTCCTCCTCCGTTGCACAATTACTGTGTTTACACTGCCAGCACCAACACCAACACCAACACAAACAACAGTGCTACCAATACCAACACCAACACCATCAGCAACAGCAACAACAGTGTTGATTAGAAGGTAAGCAACAGTAAATACTTATGTTTTGCAGTTTATATAATTCCGTTTTCTTTCTTTCCACTGATGCTTGTGCTTCTCTTTCTCTCTCATTCGGTCAACTTGTTTTACCCGTATGTATGTATGTACATCTGTACATCTAAAAGATACATACATGTGTACATATATACATAGATGTATCTGTGGGATGTACATGTACATACTCGTATTGCTATTAATTTACGCTTTCTGCTTGGCTGCTTCAATTAATTCTTTGGTTTAGTTTCTGCCTCCTGCCTGCTGCCCGATGCTCTTTTACATTTTGCTTAATTACCACACATACCCGTACGCCGTACGCCGTAGCCAGTACCCTCCCATAAGTATCTCTCTTTTTCGCAACAAGCAGCAACGCGCTCTCGATCGTGGAAAGGGAACTCATTAGCCCCCCCCCTACCTACCTCCGAAATGAAGTTTCTGGCTGGGCCCCGTCTGACCGTACCATGATGCTCCTGCCCTGATAGTACATATGTGGATTCTTCCGAACCCACAATTCAAATAACAGATCCATTCGAATTCGTGAATGATATTCCTTCAAATTGAATGTAACATCCAGCTTTAAAGCTTGGCTTGGAAAGGTCTCTGATAGGGCACATGTAAGCTCTCGACACTGAACAAAATTTAATTGAAAATCGAAAAAAATCGAAAAACTATAACATATAGTATCTCCCATAGAAACTGATCTATCTAAAAGCTTCGGCTTAAAAGCAAACATTTCTTTCTTTCTTTTTTCCTGCGGCTGCCTCTGCGTTTGTTTAATGTATTTAAATTTTATTTGTTCAATTGTGAAAATCGCAGTTTCACAAAAATTGTGAAAGTTTCCGTTTTCCATAACTTTGGTTTTTCTCTCCCATGAGCGAGCAGTAGCCATGCCATGCCATGGATAATTAATGCGGCAAAGCGATTGCTTTCGGCTTCTTTTTAAACAATAGAAGTAAATATTTCCACGGTGGAGACTGAATGATTATTTTATTAATGTTTTGGTAGTATTCGAAATTTAATATTTAAAATTAGTTCTTTAAATGGATTAAAAAGGGTATATAATGGAATAAACAGGTTTTTTGGTTTACATTTTGCTGTAGATTTTTTCTCTGTCTTTTGTTTGGGTATCATTTCGTTTATAATAAATCAAAATATTGCTTATTTTTTATCTGATAAAAAACATAACTGTTAGATACGAAATATATTTCGGAAACTTGGGAAAATATACCAAAGGTTAAATAAAAGGTGTTTTTATTGGACCCTGTACCTATGGAGTATATTGAAACATACACATATTGTATGTACTATTCTGATAATATTTCAGACCAGTAGTTACATCGCTTTTAAAGGTCACAGTTATAGGTCTCTGATACCCAGAATATCTTTGATTTCTCTTTGATTCTTAATTCGAATATCTTTGACCAAGAATTTTTGTTACCAAATTATAAAGATTAAATATATAAATATAAATAGCAAACGATTCAAGTATTATTTTGGGGATATATTCGTATAGGCAGCGATAAACTGCCACTGGGCAGTATACGGAAAAACTAATTTAAGAAGGGGAATTTCCGGTGCAGTCTTTTCTAAGAAAAATATGAGAAGTCTTGCTGTTTATAGTTTTTTTTCCGCTTTGAAGTTATTTATTATTGCAGTCAATAGATGTAGAAGTTTCAAATGAACCTTTTGATAAACTTGTGAGAATATGTTGGAGAGTCTACTCGTATGTATATGGATTTTACTCTGATCAATTTTCTAAGAAAGATTACATCATTGACATTGAATATTGACGCAAAAATATGACCGCAATCTTAGATATTACATATCCCTATCGGCTTATCGGCGGAGTATCAACTCGTCGTGCACACGACATGCATTTGGTTTTTTCTTTCGCAGTCCCTGGCCTGCATTCTCGGGAATAAATCTCAGAGCAGTTTTGATCGCTGATTGAAATATGCATCCACTTGATCCACAGAAATGACTGTGATACTGATATCCCTTCGTTTATTTGGTTTCCCCCGCAGCTTCGTCTATATGTTGTGCATTGTCCAAAAGATGTGATGGCAAAGATGGCATCGGGAGATCTTTCGCTGACCAGCACGAGCAGTCAAGAGGGTGAGTGGATTCCCATTCATTAATCGCATGGAAATATGTAATCTCTATAGCTGTATTCTTGGTTTTCCCGCAGAAGAGAGCTCAGAGTATGTGGGCTATGACAACACACTCCGTCCGCCGTCCAACTCCAGTGGGAGCACCACGGCCGCCAATATGGCCAACAACAATGGCCCCACCAAGGACGTCAACATCAACAGCACGGCCATTGTGGTGGGGGTGTCCGGCAGCGGGCACGGGAACGGAAAGAAGTACGAGCTGCTGCAGTCACAGTACGAGGTGGCGGTGCGGGAGCTGAGCACGCTGCGGCAGCAGCACTCGCACACGAAGCGGCGCTGCGAGGAGCTGGCCACCGACCTCAATCTCTACCAGGAGCACTACGTGGCCGACAGCAAGAAGTTCACCGACATGGTGGAGGAGAGTGCGCGGCTCAAGCGCAAGCTGATCCTGCTGGAGAACCAGAGTCAGCAGAGCCAGAGCCAGAACCAGAACCAGAATGGCAGTGCACAGGGTGCGCCTCAGGGTGCGGGCGGCAATCCGTATTACTTCGGGAAAGCGTCCTCCTGCGATGGCAGCTGCAGCGACAAGCTGGCGGAGCTGAAGAAGGAGCGCAGCATGCTGGTGGTGGAGCGGGAGAAGTACAAGAAGTCGTACATTGAGCTGGAAAAGGAGCGCAACTACTACCGGGAGCGCGGCGACGAGAACCAGACGCTGAAGGTGCTGCTCTCCAAGGAGACGAAGAACGTGGTCTCGCTCACGGAGGAGCTGAACCAGCTGCTCTCCGAGAAGGACAACGTGCTGCAGGAGACCCAGAAGATGTCCGACGACCTGGTGCTGGCCAACAAGGAGATTGAGCGCCTCAAAAAGGACGAGCAGCTGTGCCGCACCGAGATCAAGGCACTGCAGCTGGCCAATGCAGAGCTGAAGAAGCGCGATCTGCTCAAGTCGCGGGAGAGCTCCTGGTCGAAGGAGTTCTCCTCCAGCAGCAAGGAGGACAGCAAGGAGCTGGAGAAGCTGCGCAAGAGCCTGGAGAAGGCCCTTTCCGAGGTGGATCGGGCCGGCCAGGACGCCGATGAGGCGAAGCGAGTGCGCGACTGGGCCATCTCGCAGCGCGAGAAGATCGTCCAGGAGCGTGACTCCGTGAAGACGCTCTGTGATAAGATGCGCCACGAGCGCGACAAGGCCATCTCCGACTCGCTGATGGCCATCCGCGACAGCGAGAAGATCAAGAAGCAGAAGGACGAGGCCCAGAAGAAGATCGACCTGCTGAAGGAGCAGCTGGAGAACCAGAACCTCGACAACGCCTCGCGCCGCAGCTTCCGCCTGAGCAGCTACGAGGGCGAGGACCTGCTCGAGATCGAGCTCTCCAACTACGACCATGCCGTCGATCTGGGCATCATCCTGGACGACAGCAACAAGCGGAAGCTCGTCTGCGGCGTCACCAAGAGCTCGCCCGCCTTCGGCAAGCTCAAGATCAACGACGTCATCTGCAAGGTGAACAACATGGACTGTCAGTCCCTCTCCCGCCGCATGGTGCTCGACGAGATTCGCGCCTGTGCCCCGCGCAGCCTGCTGCTCGTCTCCCGCACGCGCCACAGCAAGCGGCACCCGTACTCTGTGCAGCTGAAGACCCGCGACCGGGACACCCTGCACGGCCTGCAGCTGGACATGGGCGTGTTCATAGCCAAGATCGAGCAGAACTCGCTGGCCTTCTACGAGCCCGAGCTGGATGTGGGCGACCGTGTGCTGAGCATCAACAACAAGTCCATGGACTCGGTGCAGTCCATTGAGGAGGTGATGCAGCTGCTCAACGACTCGCGCAGCGACAGCCTCAACATATTTGCCCTCAAGTACGTGCAGGATCAGATGCAGATGCCGCAGGGCGGCGAGGGCCACTGCCGCATGACCACATCCTCGGCCCAGACCGACTCCATTGACTCCATGCAGCAGCTGAGTGGCGGCGGTGGGGGTGGGGCTGGGGCTGGCGCTGGGACCAGTGCCAGCGGCGGCAGTGCCACCAAACATCCTTCGAAATTCGCAGACTTTTTCCTGCGAAAGCTTAAGTTCAGCAAGCCGGGCACGCCGGACGATAACTTTGAGCAGGAGCACGACGATGCCATCGCCGCACTGGACTCGGTGCTCAGCGAGAACAGCTCGGAGAAGAGCAAGGAGAATCTCTTTAATCGCAAGAAGCGCACCAAGAAGGAGAAGGAGGCGGCCGCCAAGAGCATGGGCACCTGGCCGCGGGCCAGCATCTCGCACGACAATCCCACGGGCACCATCGGCCAGCGGGGCGGCGAGAAGAAGCGCGCCCTCATGTCGCTCTTCACCGCCGGTCCCATCAACGTGGACAAGGACGATGATGTGGACATCCATGCGGATGCTGTGGTGGGTCATGCGACGCTCGACAAGCCGCTGCAGCAACAGCTGCAGGATCTGCCTCCGCCACTGCCGCCGCAGCTGTCCAAGCCGCTGGCGCACATCCGGAATGCCAATGGCAGCGCCATCAAGTCGCATCCGAACCGCAACTCCAATCCCGTCAGCTCGGGGCCCTCGGCTCTGTTTCCTCCCTCCGTTGGGGGCATGCCAGGGCATCCTGGGTATCCATCCCATCCCCGCCACTCGCTCTACGGCGGCACCATGTCCGCCGCGGAGGAGCCGCAGAAGCCGCTGCAGCGTGCCGCTCCCCTCATGGGAGCCAATGCCCGGGTGAAGATGCCCTCGCAGGACCGATACGGAGCCCGGCCGCACAGCAATCACCGGCTCTCGCTGAACATCACGCCCAGCGGGGACTTCTACCAGCCCAAGACGAGTGGCCAGCAGGCGCAGCAGCAGGTGATGAATCCCAGTGCCGGCGGAGGAGGGATGGCCATGGGAATGGGCATGGGGATGGGTATGGGATCCGGGACCGGGCCTGGGCCGGCGGCAGGGGAGTTTCCCGTGCGAAAGCAGCAGATCTTCGATGTGTTCCATCCGCCGCCCCTGCCCAAGACCAGTGCCAGCTCCAGCTCCAACTCAAATGCCGTCTTCATGCCCCTGAATCAGACGCGTGGCGGCATGCCCATGCATCCGGCCGGAAGCCAGCCGGCGGACGTGATATCGCTCAAGTCGCAGAACTCCATCGAGTCGATACTGTCCGCCAAGAGTCCGCCCATCAGCGAGTACAACGTCTATCCGAAACGGCATGTGCCCATGCCGCAGGCGGTCAAGCATGTGCCCAAGTACCCCAGCGACAGCGAGAGCATTGGCTCCGGCATCCTCGGGATCGGTACGGGCATCTACTCGCAGCAGGCCAGCCACATCTCGGGCAACCGGCACACGCAGCTCTTTCCCACGTTCGCGCCCAGCGTCCAGGGACTGCGCAACACGCGTCGCTCCAGTCCACTGACGCTGCCTTCGCCGCCGCCACAGCCCCTGGCCACGGTGGCCCAGCACGACAGCAGCAGTGCCATCGGCATACCCACAGACCTGGACTACCCGCATCCGCAGCAGCATCAGCATCAGCACCATCATCAGCAGCAGCAGCAACAGCAGCACATGAATCCCCATCCACTGCCCCATCCGCTGCCGCCGTACCTTGACTACGGCCACCCGAGCCATCCCAGTCATGGCCCCTATCCGTACATGGGCGTAGGCGGAGGGGGTGGCGTCATCTACGAGGGCGGGACCTTCCCGCGGAAGAAGGACAACCAGAGACTGCGCATACCGTCCAATCCGAGCGTCGCCAGCAAGAGCAGCAGCATGGTGAAGAACAGCTCGGGCTCCATCGACCATCACTATGTGACAAGCATGGCCCCGGCCTCGTCGGCCTCCTCCTCGGACCGGGCGCCCGTCTCCCTCATGAGCACGGCCATCCATGCCAGCTTCGGGGTGAGTGTGCCCGGCGGGGGAGCGGCGAATGGGGGAGCAGGCGGCGGAGGCAGTGGCCGTGGCTCGCCCATGCCGCAGGTGCACGTGGAGGTGCTCAGCCATGGGGCTGGGAGCGGCAGCAAACGGAGCTCCAATGTGCCCGCGGATTTTCTCTGCCCTGGAGACCTTAGAAGAGTCACCATCGACAAGCGCGACAAGTCGCTCGGTATCACCATTCAGTGCAACAACAACGGGGGCGGCATCTTCGTGTCGACCGTGGCTGACAAGAGTACCGCGATGCGTGCCGGTCTCCAGGTGGGCGATCAACTCTTGGAAGTGTGCGGCATCAATATGCGGGCGGCCACGCAGGAGATCGCGGCCAATGTGCTGCGCCAATGCGGCGACTCCTTCACCATGCTCGTCCAGTACAATCCGGAGAGTAAGCAGATCGATACGGCAGCCAATCAATCGCACCCAATCCTAATCCTAATCCCAATCTCTCCCTTTGCAGAGTTCCCTTCGATGGAGTACGAGATGGGCACGCACAATCTGGAACCAGAATCTCCCCTCAACCACTCGGGCTCGCCCACGCCGCGCAACTCGCCGCGTCCACCGGCGCGCAATGTGCTGGCTCCGCTGCCCCTGCAGCCGCTCACCCTCCTTCCGTCGGCGGCGGCGTCGTCCGGTGGCTCGCGAGCACCGCTCTCGCACCAGTCCATCAAGGATCAGAGCTTCACCGACAGCCTGGAGAACCAGTCGGACATCAGCAGCAGCCAGGACATGCCCTCGTCGGCGGCCACCACCACCACGACCACCGCATCGGCCACCTCGACTGTCTACGATGAGGATCCCAAGCCGGCATTGCCGCCACCGCCAGTCTCCGTTCCGGCAGAGAGTACGTAGAGTCGATCATATTCCTGTATGACTAGGAACCCAGATCCCATCAGGAAGCGTTTTCGGCAGACATTGAGGGTCAGCATTCGAGTCCGTTAAGTCTCCGCCCTTGTATGTACATGTCGGGTTTTCATTATAATTTGTCGAAGCTTCACTGATTTCATCAGTCGTTTTCAAAGTGTGGAGTTCCTTGGATATTCGGCGATGTGCACTTTCGCTCACTCGAGCTTCATGGTACTACGAACCTCGCTGAGCGAGTCTCATCAACGTGCACAACCATAGAATAAGAAAGGGACAAGAATAACGGACAAACAAGAAGAGGAGACGAGACTTATAAGAGTAGACTTATTTACTAGTACTTATGTAGCAACTCTTGAATCGGTCAACAGTCTTCTGCTGCCTCCATAGGTCCCCTGCATAATAGGCGAGCTATCGACCCATGATTCATTCTCCGATCCCTTGCGGATAGTTTTACACATTTGAGCTACGCTTAGCTCCCGTATGCCATATCCTCTCTCTGTAAGCAGTATTTTCCTAGTATTCGTTGTGTCTTTCAACGAAGAGGTTCAGGGAATCCAGAGTCTACTGTGAGATCAAAATATGCAACTAAAAAACATCCACTCCGTATTGCATTTGAAACTAATTTGGATTCTTGTTTGGCCAGCTCTGCGGTACGTGACGCTGCACATGGACAAATCGAAGAACCTGGGCATCAAGCTGTTTGGCGGCAACAAGGTGGGCATATATGTGCACGACGTGGCACCCGGCTCGCCCTCGGATCATGCCGGCATACGCAAGGGCGATCAGATTCTTGAGTACAATGGCGTCGACCTGAGCGGAGTCACCGCCGAGCAAGCGGCCAACGAGATCTCCAAGCTCACGGACACCGTCACCATGCTGGTGCAGAACAAGCTACACAGTAAGCCCCGAAATTCACTTGTGTTTCCAGTACTAACTCGCATTTTATTATCCGCTCAGCACTCAAGCAAATAAAAGACGAACCGGGGGATTCGTTCTACATCCGCGTCGGGTTTGACCGGATCGGAGAGCTGAACGAGGACGATTTGCGCTTTGTGAAGGACGAAGTGCTGTATGTGGATAATACGGTTTTCAATGGCACCTTTGGTCTGTGGAGAGCCTGGAAGCTGGACGCCATGGGGCATCGCAAAGAGTGCGGCATCATACCCAGTCAAATGAAGTGCGTACCGCACTATAGCTGATTAATATCTTGCATAACTATATGTCCTATCCGTCTTGTGTTGCAGAGTGGAAGAGGAGCTGCGCTCGGGCGAGGTGGTCGACTGTGATACGGGAACCGCGCGACGCGGCAGCACCTCGGCTCGGCGTTCGTTTTTTCGCCGCAAGAAGAACCAGCGCAGCTCGTCCCGCGACTCCACGGAGATTGCCAGCTTCAGCAATACGCAGCTTAGCTTCTTTCCGGACCTAGGCCTACTCAACGACGATGGCGGGGCCCTGAGCTATCAGCGTGTGGAGCTCTTGGACTGTAAGTTGTCTTCCGACCACAAAAAGGGGATCTAACATTGTTTTCATGTCACGTAGCGCCCACACGTCGTCCTGTACTGATCATTGGACCGTTGTCCGAGTGCCTGATGGATCGCCTGACCATTGACTTTTCCAACCTGTTCAAGCTGTGCGAGGTGACGGCCATGGACTGCTCGCAGGAGGCCATGGAGGAGGGTCTCAAGGAGAACATCTTCGTGGACTATCGGCGGCGGGGCAACAAGTTCGAGTGCACCACCGTGGAGGCCATCAGCAATGCCTGCAAGAATGTAAGTGGACAACCCAACCTTTTTGGTCAGATTTTGTAATGCTAGAGTTTTTCCTTCAGGATCGACGTCACTGCATCCTGGATGTGTCGATCTCGGCCGTTGAGCGGCTCCAGCGTTTGCAGATCTATCCGATAGTCCTCCTGCTGCGCTTCAAGTCCGCCAAGCAAATCCGCGATATCCGCGATTTTGGCACTGACAAAATCTCGGCCAAGGCGGCCAAGGAGATGTACGAGCGGGCCATGAAGCTGGAGACTGACTACAAGCAGTACATATCAGGTGGGATTCCAGCGTGTGTTTGTTCCTCCCCAACTTTGTGTGACTCTTGTTGTCGTTTCTTGCAGCCGTCATACCCGGCGTGAGCATCAAGCACATGTGCACTCAGATCAAGGATGCCGTCGACAAGGAGCAGGACAAGCTGCTCTGGGTGCCCGTCTCGAGTGCCTGATGGCAGCACGGATTTCACACATAGTTTCCTAGATTTAGTTTATGCTAAGTGTCCGAGCCTAGTATTTTGCAATGCGTATCAATATTATCAAGTTTGTATTCGTTTCGTTCAACGCAGAGTATTCTATGGGCGTCCGTCGACTGTGCAACGGCAGCAAGGATGCTGTTTGCATTTAGGGCGCGGTATTTCTACTTGTTTCTTGTCTCCGTCAATTAATTTATGTACTGTATCTGTATCTGTAGCTTTAGTCAAGTATGTTCTTTATGTTCTGTCTGTCTGTAAAATTCTCTCTCTCTCTCTCTGAATCGAAAGGGGATTGTCCACAATTTATATATCATACTATTTATATAGCTGGAAGGAAGTCTGCAAGGCGTCTAAACTACATATGTAATTGTCCTACTTGTCTGTGTGTATGCAATCTAATTATTATTATGTATTTGTAAGTACATAAACCTTTATTTTATACATCTGTAAACCAATCTAGTGGCAATAGAGAGTTTTGGCTTTAACCCGTTCAACTGTTCAACTGTGTATATTAAATAGTTTCCCCCCTCTAATCTAATGCGATATAATTCGAGCTTTACCTACCTGTGCCTGTCGCGTGTGCCTCTGACGATCCTGATAATCAGAACAATCGGCTGCTAGTTGTGCAACATTAAAAGTTTTATTCGATGATTGATTGATTGATTGATTGATTGGGTGTTTACAAAATGACAAACAAAATAAAAACGCTATCACTAGCCGTAGGTGGTAATCGGTTAAGCTGTAATGAATTGAAATGCTTGAAAAGAAACCCTTTCTAAACATAAATTCAATTTATATAAATCTAATTTATCATACCCATATGTATGCCTTAAAGATAAACGATTATAATATATATATATATCAACGTATTAAATACATTAAAATCTATTTTATACATACGTAAGCATTCTACATATACAATCTATATATGATCGCCTACATTTTTGCAATAAATATTTTTCCAAAATGCCTCTGCGTCTTGCCCTATGGTCTAGAAAATGTTATGGCCACTGTTTTGATAGATTCCCAATCTGCTTACGGATTCTACAACTAAATCTGAATATATATGTATACATTTTATAAATAAGTAAATTAAATACCATCGGACACGGCTCGAGGGCCGCGATATGTTCAAAAAGTATTTCAAGGTACATTCGCTCTTCAAAGTGTTGGCTAGATCGGGCATTATGTCGGCCTATATTTACAATGACATAATGCCACGCTTAAATGATAATCTAAATGCTATTATTATGCTGATAAAATGGGGGTTAATGTAGCTCTTAGACTAGATAGAAAGTGCGACTGAAAGATCTTGCGGGGAGACTCTATGTACCTATAAACCCTAATCTACTGTACAATTGATGGATCTACTCTCAAAGGACTATCCCTCGAAGAAGTCGAAATCATCGCGTGGTCTATACCACTCCTCGGTGGCATGGTCGTAGATGGCTCGCTGCACCTCCGCCTCTGCGGCTTCTATGGGATCCGACCTGAGGTCCATCCGCTCCTGCGGTGCATCGAAGCTGCTGTCGGAGCGCGGACTGCGGGAGGTGGCGCGGAACTCCATCGGTATGTTGTAGCACTTGCAGATGCAGCTGGAGGGGAAGCGGAACCAGTCGGAGAAGATGCCGCGGCACTCGTTGTGCGGGTCGTAGGCGAGCAGACGGTGGAGGCGGTACTGCTGCTCGCAGCGGCATCCATCCCGGCAGAACATCTGCTTGAACTCCTGGGTGCACTTCTCCCAGTGGACGTACTGCTCGAACGGATACAGATTGAGGAGGGCCAGGACCTCGCCGCGTGTGTTGTTCGCCCAGAAGGGGGCCACCACCTCATCCTTCACCGGGCAGGCATTGCTAATGAATGGAATGGAATGAAATCAGAGAGAGTGAGAGATTAGCTTTATTCCAGTGGAGGATTCTTCTTAGACTTACACTCCGCGCATGTTGCTGCTCACCGCCACCGGCTCCTGCTTCATGGCATCCTGGAAGAGTTGACCCTCACGCACCAGTCCCGCTTTTGTTGCGGCTCCTGCCTGAGCTGGCCCCGGAGCTGGCGTGGGCGCTGCTGTGGTGCTTGTGGTCAGTGGCCTACGCTGCTTCTCCGGACTGAATCCTGTCGAGGAGCCGGAGAAGAGCGAAGCGAAGCTGACGGGCGTGGTCACCGAAGGAGAGATCGCAGGCGAGGATTTGGTCGCATTGCGTCGGATCAGCACGGTGGCTGTGGTGGTTGGAGCCGCTGTGGTTGTCGTCGTGGGAACTGCCCTCAGAGTGGCCGATATGGTGGAGGCCTCTGCTGGCTTTCTCCTCCGACTGGCCGTGGCCGATGAGCTCTTGTTGGGCCCTGTGGTTGGCCTGAGAGTCGTGGGTGTGGGGGGATCCGCCTTTACCTCGCTGCTGAGATTCCGCAATCCCAGCTGAGGCGAGTCGATGATTTGGATGTTGTCCCCAGTTCCTGCACTGCCTGGCGATGGCGTGGTGCTGGTGGTCGTTGAGGTCGGAACCTCGTAGACACTATTCGAATCCGGATTTGGAACTACTGCGGGATTCTCAAGAGGAGGGGCAGCTGTAGTGCTCGTACTGGATGAATTCGAAGGGGATGTGGGCGTAGATGTGGTTGTGGTTGAGGTGGATGTTCTCTCAGTGGTACTGGTGGTGGATGGAGCCTCCGTTGTTGTCGTCGCCCTTGTAGTCGTGGTCGTAGTCGTGGAAACGGGTCGGAAGTGCGGCTCCATGAGCACATCATTCCCTTTGTAGCTCACAAAGTCATCCCGATCGCGATCCCTATCCCGATCCCGGCCATGCATCAGATACTTGGCACTGCGGCGTCCTCCGTCCTTGCTATACCGCTCCGCCGTGTCCTCTATATCATCCTCATCCACCTCGTTGTTCTGGATCTCGTCGCGCAGTATGGAGATGTGTCGCACATCCCCGTACATGCGCTTCATCAGGCCCTGGTTCTCATGCACGAACCGACGGACTGCATGCCAGGGATACGCGGTTCCGGGCAGGTGGCAGAAGGCCTGTTTCCCCAGATCGCAGGGAATGGCCGCCAGCATCTGGGCCCTGCCCCGACGCGACATCTTGCCATTGGGAGTGCAGGAGTTGGCCGAGTCGAAGCCGAATCCTGTGGCGACAATGGGAAGGGCTACCATTACGATCAGCAATAGACAGAGGATGGCATCGTCCTGTAATTGTTTCATATTTTATATGCAAATTAAAACGAGATCTTTAATGTTATATTAATTCATCATTATATATATATATATAACTTGATGCATTCTCTGCTCGTTAAATGTGGTTCAAATATGACCATTTCTGAGAAGATACCTCTAGGATAGCTTCAATGCTGCGCTTAGGCTTTTACATTCTGAAATCTTTTCTGATGCCTTTTCCCTGATGATTTCAAATTTATTTTCCTTTGGATTGCACAAGCAAACATCTCCAGCTTTGGCTGAAGTGGAAATCTTAATTGAATTGAGAATCGACTGGATGTCGCTGATAAGCAAATGGCGTGACGCTAAAACTCTCTTTTTATTGGCCTGGGAAGTGGGAGAATGCCAGGGATTGGAGCCCCGAATGGGGGCTCTCACTCGGCGCAAACAAATTGTCTCCGTCTGCCGTCGAGCCGCGACGGGGCTGAGAGTCACTCCCAGAGCCGGTAGAAAATCAAATTTTACTTTCACGCAAAGCCAACTCTGGCCACAATCACAAGTCATAAAGATGATCGATGTGCATTTGCATGCCACTGCAACGGGCAACCAACAGACTGCAGCATCTGGAGAGATAGATAGTTAGAGAGGGAGGGAGAGACTGGTTGCACCAACAAAGCGGGTGAGTGAGTGGCCACCGGGCAACCATCAGCCGGCAGCCGGCGGAAGACGAATACGTCCGTCCGACAGCTGGCAGCCGGCAAAGTGAAATGCAAAGAGCAATCAAAAGCGAAATGGGTTACCCAAGTAAAAGTAAATTGCGGCACAGGCCGCCGCGTTGCCTGTAAAAATTCAACCGCAACGTTGCGACGATGGAAAAGCCCAGGCATTTCCCCCTGTTGGCGTGTGGGGCCCTTTCAACTTTCCTTTTCGGTTGCACAATTGCTGGAAACGGTTCAGACAGTCGGTGCCCAGTCCTCGTTGGCCAGAGCCAGAGCCAAAGCCGAAGAAATATGTAGGGACCAGGCCTGTCTCTTCTTTTTGTCTCTCTCTCTTTTGGGGGAACCGGTTCGTGGCCCAAAAATTGATATGCATTCAGTTATCGCCTATGCCCGGACTCGCATTCGTACTCGTATATATACATATTATATGCCACACACTATACTGTATGCGCGTATCGATCGCGAATGATTCACTCGCCCTGCCCTGCCCTGCCGAAAAGAAAGTGTTCGGCTCCCTTGTGGCTTTGTTGGCGGATGTGGATCGATCCCAAAGTGCGAACTTAACACGCTTAAACACCAGACGATTGGGTTATGTCATCTGTCATCAGTCCTCCGGGGGCTTGGGGAAAATTCCAGCCTCCTGATTAGCATATGTAAACATTTGACATTGGGTCAACACGATTGCGTTAACTCTATTTCGTAACAGTTTTTCTGAACATTCAAACGAATGTTTTTTGAAGAAAACCATTAACAGGGAAAGACTTTTAGTTTTACCGAGAGAAATGGCATGGTAAAAAGAAACTCAGACACATATTTAAAATAAATATAAATGTATAAAAAAGTATTTCATATAATATAAAAATATTAATATTTAAATATGAAATATATTTAGTTCAAATATTATATATATTATTAATTAATATGTAATAATTATAATATAATATTTTTATAATATTTCCACTGTCGAGGCAACTATTATGGCATAATTATTTAAATCTAAGCGTAACTATTCCGATCTCAGGTCTTTTTTCTCTGGGTGTATATTGAGGACCAATTTTTTGATATTTTTATGGGAAATAGCAACAAATCTACTCAATTCATTATTATCCTAATTTAGATAAAGTTTAACTGAAGCTTTATTTCATAAATAGGGAATATGTATATAGTAGTGGCAGATCCCCCCAAACGAACCTTTTGGGATCGATCCCATAGCTAAATGAACGAAGTATTCAAGCCCTTCGAGTGTGTTAATTCTTCGAAACATTAGGATGACAGAACACTCAATATATCCCACAATGTGTTTCAATAAATATATTTAAGTTATTGTAATTAATTTAATTCTAATATGCATAATGATATTCCAGAGCCTGTTTGAAAATATCTTACAATTTGCTGAAATTTCTATGAAAAGTATATCAAAACCGTACAATCCCTCGCGTATGAAGAGGAATATGAATGGCAAAGTAATATTCGCATTCTTTCCCACAATGTGGGGCAAATATTTATAATGACCATCTTTGGAGAACCCCTTCAATCAAGTGATTTGCAGTACCTCCTCCACTTTGGGCAATTATAATGAGAAAGTGATCCAATGATGATGGGATTATCGGGGATGAGACCGCAAGATGGGTGCGAAACAAATGTCTGGGGCTCTCTTTCGAACTAATTTGTGTTGAAAACCGAATCAGGTCAAACCGACAAAGACAAATGCGAGTGCCGCCGATGCCAGACCGCAAGAAGATGAAGCTGAAGCTGAAGCCTGAAATGGAAAGCAGAATTACTTTCGCTTTGTTTGGCCAGGGTATCTGCGATCGGTGGGAGCATTAGTGTCGATTGTCATGTGCAGCAAGACAATTAAACCGAATCTCATGCAGCCGCGGGTGAGTCGCTTCGAGTCGAGTCGAGTGGAGTGGAGTGGAGTGGAGTCGGAACGGGTCCATAGATCTATGGCTATGGCGATGGCTATGGCTATTCATTAACATTGTCATATTTCTTGGAAGCGGCATCGGCCAGAGGAGGCCAGAAGGAAATTGGAGCAAGTGCTGCTGCTGCTGCTGCTGCTGTAGTTGCTTCTGCGGCTGCTTCTGTGGCTGTCAGCAGTCCGAGTCGGTGAAACAAATCAATATGTCCAATCAGCCGTGAGAGCTCGCCAGTGCAGCAGCAGTGCAGCAGTGCAAATGGGCATTAAGTCAACTCGCATCGAGGAAGACATTTGTCAATCGGAGACGCTGATGCCGAGCTGTCGCCAGAGAAATGTATTGCAACACTTTAATGTGTCAGCGACTTTCTACGAAAACCAACCAGATGGGGAGGACAAGGCAGCAGCAGCAGCATCAGCAGCAGAATCTCTCGGCACGAGGAGATGTTCCAGTGTATGTCTTCATTTCCCAAATACAATGTTGCCCCAAGTCTTTCCCGCAGCCTCTCTCTCCCTCTCCCTCTCCCACTCTTGCATTGCAACTTCGACGCGACGACAGCTGCTAGAATGAATTATTTATAAATTCAATTGGCTCTGGAAATAAAGTTGATGTTACATTTAACCAAATTTGGTGGTGCGGCGGTTTCAGTGGCTGCTGCTGCTGCTGTGGATGCTGTGGATGCTGCCTCTGCTGCTAATTGCCAGCCAGCTGGCGAATGGTGAAATTTCCACAAGCCCCAAACACAAAAGACTTAGGCGACAAACTTGACTTTGCTGCAGCTACCTCTTCGCTCGATTCCCATGCCCCTACCCATGCCCATTCCCATTCCCATCCCTAGATCGAATGCATATTCATGGATCGCTAATTACTCGAATGAAATTTCACTTGTGGCTACCACCGCTCCCCACCGGAAAAGGCCCCCAGCCACAGCACAACCTCTCTCCCAAAATTGGCAAGTGGCTGTTTTTGGCATTCATTCGCCTCTCTTTTTGGTCTTACCAACTATCGGGCCAAAATCCGACAAGTCAATCCCCAATAACCAAGGTGAGCCGGGGCCCGGCACAGTCGGGGCCCCCGATTTGCTCTCGAAGAAAGTGAAACTTTTTTTATATTTCATTTCATTTTCGTCTCTCTTTGGGACTGTTTTTGTTGTGGCTGTTGTTTGTTTGTTTGTGTGCTGTTGGTTATGGTTTTGTGATTGCGTAGTCATGCGTTGAAAACACACACATACGTGTACAAAAATCGATACAAGCAGAAGTTGTTAATATGCATAAAACGCTTAGAGCAGAGCCCCATATAGCTTATCGATTTCAACACATTTTTCGAAATGGAAACGAAGAAGACGTGGGACCATCTCTTAATTGCGTTTTCATTTTCATCAATGATGGTGCAGGGCCCAAAGCCAAAGGCAATCAATCATCTACTCTGATTGATACTAATACGAAAATTTTCAGAGCATAAGCTATAGGACTGAGGGGTTCATGGTTTATTGGGTTTTCAGCTCATACTTCACACTCAATCTTTTCTCACAAATATTTATGGCTAGAGGAAAGATTGGCAATGAATGATGTTCGTATTGCAGTATATAGGGCTTTAAAATATGTAAATTAATTTAAAAAATTCAGTAACATACTGTGTGGTTTGTGAAATATATCCTCAAATGATCATATATATTTTTAAAAAAATTTAGCTTTTTATAGTATTATTTTAATTGATTTCACTCAACCTCTTCACCACGCCACTGCAGTTATTTATTAATTTATTTTTGTATATTTTGAGATGAGTTAGTTGCTGTAATTTTGATAGTTTGGGCATAGTTTATGGATAAGTTAAAGAAGGGGTCTCAAAGATAACAAAAATCTCCTACTATATTCCCTCCGTTGTCCGATTGTTCAGCTTTTGGACACTTCTGTTATGCAAACCCTTTTATGTTGGCAAACAATTCTCTCACTTAAAGCACAGATATAGATATAGACACAGTTACACAAGCCCCACTTACCGTTATTAGCTGTGTGATCCGAAACCGCCTATCCATTTGGGTGCGCTTCATTGTTCACTTTCACTCGATTGACACTATCTCAATGCCAAATGGCGACTGGCGAATGGCAAATGCAAAACTAAATGGCAAATAGAAATCTGTCAAGGATTTGGCAATGTTTCCACACTACGCGACGGAGCAAATACTCCGAACGGTACGGAATGGAACGGAACGCCTTATACGTCCGTCCGCCGATCAGCAGCTGACGAAAGTGTCGCACTCTCGGGATCACATTCACATTCGGGATAACAATTAGTGGTAAAATCCATATTTTCATTTGCCGACACACAGAGTTCTGTTTCACGTTGGCTCTTCAGCTTGGATGCAGTTTTCCGCGACCTCTGGTGCCCCGCTTTCGTGCTGGGCTCTGGCTCTGGCTTTTCCCAGTGTAACCGCTGGAAAACCGAGTAGAGAGAAGGAAGCCAAGTCCCAAGCCGAAAATCAAAATCACGTTCACACGCTTCGCGCTCACGTTTGCAACTGCGACGACGACGCCAAAGACAGCACCAGCACCAGCACCAGCTTCAGTTCCAGCTCCAGCTCCAGACCCCGTCCCAGAGACCAAAGCCAGAGCCAGAGCCAGACACCAGACCTCTCTCCCCTTTGCTCACGACAGAGAGAGATCGGTCGGTCGGTCGGGGCTCGGGGCTCGGCTGCGCAAGCGAAAACGCTTTTTATTTTTACGGCTCTGTTCGGCCTTTTTTTCTTCTTTCTTTCTTCTGGTTTGGTTTTGTTTTCTGTTGGTTTTTTTTTTGTGTGTCTTTCTTTCTTCGTTTTTTGCGTTTGCAGGAAAACTTTTTCTTATTTATTATTCGAAGCGTCAGCGGCGTCGGCGTCGGCGTCGTCGGGTGGCGGAGTAAATGCAAACATTGAAAAACGACCGGGCGCGCGACCAACAGCTGAAGAATAAAGTTGGTATTACGACTAAGGGATACTTGGTACTTACTTCGTAAAAACAATCAATCCAACCAAGCCTCAAGGGAGGATTCAGGGAGGAAATTTGATAGATTAATAGATAGTACCTACATATGTTTATAAATTTATCGAATGTTAGAATAATATCTTAACAACTTGTTGTACCCAAACTGAACAAATCAATACTTTATATGACAGCTAGATTAGTAAGAATTCTGTAAATATGCGTTAGTGATTTTTAGTGATTTTTTTTAAATCGGTAGATAAAACCATAGCTAAAGGGAACATTTGCGGTTATTCGCTGTTTTTTTTTTTCGCTGGCTGCCTAACCACCATTGACTATTTGGTGAAATTTTCTAGTGAAAATTAGGGCTGTAGATTACAAGTAGATCAAGGCAGTATCGTCATACACATATCGTTCGTCTTAGACTACTTAGATACTGAATATCGTGCATTTGTTGTTCTCCCCCATCCTGGGTTTTATCTCTCCTTTCGTTCACTTTATTCGAAACTCGCATATTGATATTTAGTGTTATTTAATTTTGGTTTATATTGTTCTATATTTTATTACTATTTTCAGGACAAAATTTGGCGATATATATGTATGAGTGTTGGCAATTTGTGACATCTGGTAATTTTTTTGTCACGAATCTATACAGAACATTTTCTTGTACGATCTCGATGGCCGGAAAATATTGCGTCTTGCCATAACATATACATATGTATACACGCATATCTACACGAATACCATCCACGCCTGAGCTCGTAGAGAGCACAGGGTAGCCAAAGAGAATCAACAAAAATAAATACTACCAACAAGAAACAGCGCCACACGCAACGCCAACGAAGAGCGGCTGATGTTGGAGCCGAGTACGAGGCAGAGCCAGAGTCAGAGCCAGAGCCAGAGACTGGCACTGAGACCCAAGAGACGATGATACGTCTTCGGGGCTGGCACTACGACGACGACGAAGACGACGACGAGTGCGTCGTCTCGACTGCTTAGTAGGTCAGTAGTGGACCGAACATTGTTGTTGCTTGGGTTTTTGTTTTGATTCATTTGCTGTGGCGGTTGCTGTTGCTGCCGCAGATGTTGCTGCTGCTGTTGCTGGCGTTGCATGTTGCTGCTGAGGATTAGACGGTCAAAGCTTGTTTTGGCGCGCATCTTCATGGCTTGATTGGGAGTGGAGTGTTGCAGTTTTGCCGAGGGCTGCTCAAAAGAGTTCTCAGATATGCTGAGGAGAGCTGAGGAGAAAGAGGAAGCTAGAGGAATTACAGCCATGTTGTCGTGGCTGTGAGAGAGTATGCTATCCATGGTTTTAAAGTGTGTTTTACAAACTTCTTTTTTTTTACTTTATTACATCTACATATATATTCTGTAAAACGATCTAAATTATTTTCTACATGGAAATGTTGTAGAATGGATCTAATAATGCTTTCCAGTCTTGTCATAGAGATTGAAAAGTCCCTTGGGAATAAACGTGACTGGTGATTCACGGTGCGAAGAGCAGAATCTCCTCCAAAAGAACCACTCGTCCAGATTGTGTAAGGACTAAAAATGATTTCTCAGCTCTCCTACTCGCACATTGTTATCCCATAACTTATCGACTTGCCCTCGCTGGCGCCTAACTGGACAGAAGAACTGTTGAAAGCCACTTGGTGGCCGGGCTAACCTCAGTTTAATTATTGTTGTGTGTTTATTATGTCTTTCCCAGGCCCCTGTCACGCCCACAAGCCACGACAAGAACAGTATTGTTTTTGTTTTTGTTTTTGTTTTTTACTGTACTTATTTTTTATTGGCCGATCACATGCCGCCACAAAGTTTCCCATTGAGTAAGTCTTTGGCCTGGGCACACGTCCGCGACTTGTCCATGCCTGTCTCGGGTACCAGGTCCCTTTCCTTTGCCCAAACTGGTTTCCTGCAAAATGATTCCGATTGCGAAATACTTGCAACAATACGAGTACTATGTACGATAAATACTTGCTACACATAAAATACTGTTTGTGTGTGGACTTTGGATAAATTTTGTTTGTGATCGTGAGATCTGTGAGAAGTCGTTATTTTTCGGGTAGAGCAAGTGAAAGTGCAAAAATAATAACTCTGGTTGCGGTCCCGAAGACGGAGCAGGTTCACGGCACTTGGGTGCTTTAATCATGTGGTCCCAGTTCTACATATAAATACTACCTACGTTTGTACTGGCATACAGTGCGGTTCAGAAATGAAAGAAACTTGAAACGAGTTAAAATAGATGGCACAAAATAACAAGAATACATTTTGAACTGAGACTCTTCCAGTCCACGTTTTCTTCAAGAATAACATGTATTTTACAAGGATAGTTTTACCTTTAAGAGTGCTGGAATAATGCAAATTATTAACTTAAATGAATCCAATCATTTGGAATAATCATTGGTGCAAAAAAACCAAAAAGCCCTACCTACACAGTTCTTAAAAATAAAGTGTCAAAGTTGAAGAAACATTAAAAATGGTGGAAATTTTAAACTTTGGATCGCTATATCTTCAGGTATATGCACTACATCGACACAAATCAAAAATCTTGTAAAAGATCGTATAATTATCTTCTCAATCCACCAATTTGGGTGGAGATCCTCGCTGTCGATATCAAGTAAAAATAATGAAAGTGTAAAGACACCAAATTGCGGATTTTTAATTTTTTTTTCAAATATTTTATTGGCATATTGGGAGTTGGAAACATAAGGAAGTGTTTTTATCATTCAGGTCTGCAACCTAATTTTTGTCTCGGTAAAAGTATATTCCAAAAACTTAATTTTGTTGCACATTGTAATCCCTCACAGTGTTTAAATAGAAAGGATAATGCATTCTTATGGCTTTGGATTGTTAACAGTGCATAAATCTTAAAATAAATGCATTTTTCTATAGATAATCAAGGATATCCCATGGATATCATGGGAGTATCAGCTGTTATCTGATCTTACGAAACTTGATACTCAATTGGCGGCTACTTATGAGTATTTAGGAGTATTCAGCGCTATGGATATTATCGCTATTTTGCACTCCAAATAATGGCTTAAATATGCAATCAGAACAATCCCATTAGCGGCCACAACCACAACACAGCGGGAAGCATCATCATCGCCGCCATCATCATCATCATCTGCAGCTTCAGCTTCATCTTTAGTCTGCAATTATTGGCTGAGACGCCGAAATGTCTGCACCGTGCAGCAGCTGGACGGTTGGAGTTGGTGCTGGATGCTGTCTCATGGCGCGATGAAAGTGCCCCACTGGCTGTGGCAGAAGGCAGTTTCCCATGCGACTCCGAATGGAACTGCAACTCGTGTTCATTAGCGTCAGCATTGGGGCAGGGGGAAATGCGTGGCGTGGCTTGCAACAACATGACCAGACAGAAAGAGAGAGAGAAAGAGAGAGAGAGAAGGCGAGACATACATGCGGACAGACTTCAAAGATAATATGTTTGAAATTTTAGCAAACAGACAAATAAACGTTCTACTTTCACCAAAGCAGCAGCACCAGCAGCGGCAGACAGGCTGGGAGAGTACATAGTAGCGGCTGGGGGCGGAGAGCAGAGAGGTGCTGCCATAAAACAGATGATTGGGGTGGCAGAGAACACACAAGATGAAATTTGAGGTAAAGAAATTCAATTAGAATTTTAACGGTCACAACAGTTGTCCGAGTGAAATGGCAATCGGCTTTTGAAATACTGCGTACTCGCCGTTTTACAGCACTCATTCGTGGACGCTCTAGTGCGTTATTCGATGGCCGCTTTGCAACACTGCACTTTCAGCTGTTTGAACAAATAGTTTAAAAACATTTTAGAAAACACTGCAAAAACTGATGGAATTTGTAGATAATATGGATCTGGAGAACGAGAGGGTGCTCAAACTGATATTCCCCGACGGTGTGCCAGGTATGGTATCATATATATAACTGTGATAGCAAAGAAAGTGAAATTTCCATTTCCAATCGAGACAATCTGCGTGGCAATCCCGAACTGGATAATTATCTCGGAAAACTGGGCACCTACAAGGTAGAACAGCTAAAAAAAGAGCAAGCGCGCCTGGCCGACGAGACCAAAACCATATTGGAGCAGACCCAGGACCTGGCCATCTCCAACTACAAGACTTTCATCACGACGGCGGAGAACTCGCGGTCGATATTCAACGAATTCCTGAAGACGGAGGAGCAGGTGGGCACTCTGATTGGCAAACTGCCAGAGTTCAGTGGCAAGTGCGAGCAGTTCCTGAAAGACTCTGCAGAGCTGAACGAGCAACGCCGCCTCAATTCCATCACGCTGCAGAAGAACGCCCAGCTACTGGAGATCCTTGAGCTGCCGCAGCTGATGGAGCGCTGCATACGCGAGGGACGCTACGAGGAGGCCCTGGAGCTGGCCGCCTACGTGCAGAAGCTGGGCCAGCATCAGGGCCACATACCTGTGGTGAATGTATGTTTCGTGCACCCTCCCAACGATGTTCATTAAAAGCATTTACCTTACGCTTTCAGAGCATTGTGTGCGCCGTGGAGGCCTTGTGGCACACCATGCTGGTGCAGCTGGTGGCCCAGTTGCGTTCGGATTTGCAGCTGCCCAAGTGCCTGCAGATCGTTGGATACCTACGGCGCATGCAGGCTTTCGGGGACAACGAGCTGAAGCTGAAGTTCCTGCAGGCTCGCGATTCCTGGCTTACCTCCTGCCTTGAGGCCATTCCCACAGCGGATGGTAAGCTATCGAATGGATACCAAGAGATTCTCCGACTCATTGAGTGTCCCTACAGCCCAGCAGCATCTGACCAAGACCATCGAGATCACGCGCATCAATCTGTTCAACATCATTACCCAGTACCGGGCCATATTCCCCGAGGAAGAGAGCGCTGCCAGGGCGCAGGGCAGTAGTCTGAGACCACTGCAGGGTGTCAGCTGCAATGGCGATCGCCTCTTCCAGGCCTGGCTGCATAACAAAGTAGGTAATCGCCTGGAAGACAGCCTCCTGTTGATAATAATCTCTTGCTGTTCGCAGATCAATGCATTCTTGGAGACCCTCGAAAAGGATCTGCATCGCGGCGTTGGATCGATTGAGACGGTCTTGGGCCAGTGCATGTACTTCGGGCTCTCTTTCAGCCGCGTCGGGGCCGACTTTCGGGCCCTAATGGCACCCATCTTTGTGGGCGTGGTGCAGCGCAAGTTCGAGGCCAGCATTGAGCAGGTCAACGGGCACTTTGAGCAGGAGCTGGAGAGGTTTACGCTGATCAACAAGGTGACGCTACACTCGCGCAAGCAGGTGGATCCCGCCTCGCTGTCCGCCAGCGAGCACGAGTCCTTTGCGCCTCCAGAGACGCTCCTGGACTTCTATCCCCTGGCCGCCCTCTGCAACGGCTATCTGAATGCGCTGAACGAGCTGCGGCTCTGTGCCCCATTGGCCCTGGCCACAGACGTCACGCGCTGCTTGCAGCAGTCCCTGCAGTTCGTGGCCCACCGTGTGCTCGCCTTCTACCGCCAGGAGCAGCAAGCCTTCACGGGTAACGAGCGCGAGAGCTTCGTCAAGCTGTGCTCCTGCCTGGCCTACGACCTGGTGCCCTATGTCCAGCGCTGCATTCACGGCGTCTTCCCGCCCCAGTCGCTAACCGTTCACCTGGGGATAAGTCTCCTGCAGCTGGAGCAGCAGCAGCTCACCTATCTGCAGCAGACGTGCATCCTAGAGCCCCTCAAGCATCTCCTGCCCACCAAGCTGCTGGTCCAGTCCCAGCCTGCCCAGGACCCCGCTCTGGAGGCAAGGCCCGTCGTCAATCTACCCGTTGCTGCCGAGGGATGAGTCTTTTCCAACCAAAAGTTCTAGTTTTAGTCCATATTTTCCCATATTGATATATTGTTTGTCGGATTAGTATATGTTTCAATTGGAAATACTTGTAAAAATAAAGATGAAATCTTGAATATCAATGCTTCGTGCGGATTTTATGCATGTGCGAATATATCTAAAAGAAATCTCAGTTGGGGATCATTCCCTCAATGGGAGCATCTAATGTAAATCAGCACCGCAAGCCTGTACATATATACATATATTGATAATAATTGTGATATTTAATCTGATAATAATAATGATCATCTTAGTCAATTGTAGAGCCAACTCTCTGAAGAATCGTCTGGTGTTGATTGATTGGTGACTATCAAATACGTTTTATCGATGCCAACCATCTGAAAGATACGATAGTACGAAAGCACAAACCGGGACTTTAAGGATGTCCCGCAGAATAAGTGTATACATTTGGCTTACCTCGTCTTCTAATGCATGAAATGGTGGGAAAATCCGTATCTCCAATGGACCTTGTGTTAAGGGATCTCTCACTGATTTTAGTATGTCCAGTGAAGCTTTCAGGAAGTCATGGCAGATGTTGTAGGGTGCAGGACATACCAAATCAAAAATCTTGAGTTTTCGACATTTTCGAAAGATATCAAGGAGTTTCCAAGAAATATTTTGGTTTGCATCTGTCAGAACGATTTCCGCACGCTCGAGATTGGTCATGTTAGCCAACAGGGAGACGCTTTCTTCGCCTTCGAGCCAACACTTTAGACTTGTGATTGAATCAACCTTAACGAGTTCTTCAACCTCTTCAAGGTCGATGACTTCCATCGTTACGAATTTCTTTAATTTTGAAGCCTTCAGGGAAAGTCCCCGAAAGAGCTCTTTTAAAGGACCCGTTTCGAGGCCAGGGGAGATTGTCAACTCTTCGAGGTGCAAGGACTCGGCCAATACCTCAATCCCCTGGCTATTTTTGACTTCGTCACATTTCCAAGAGTTTAAGACCAGATTCTCGATGCCGGTTAGCTTCGCCAAGACATTGAGTCCTTCAGTGGTGTAGAACGCGCACTCGAGTCGCTTCAAGGATCTTATAGCGGACACTTCGGTCACCTCTTGGGGGGTGAGACTTCCGCCCCTCACAGCCAGATCTTTCAGTGTGGGACACTCCTTGCTGGCCAGATTCCCAAGAAGGTTCTTCAGGGAGCCCCTTTTATGCGATCTAACAATCAACTTTGCCAGCTGGGGGAGCTGGGCCAGCTCTTCTATGTCCTTGACACAGGATAAATTGCATGCCAGGGTTCGGAGAGACTTCATTCGAATCACTTCCCTCAGATGTGCATCGTTCATTTCGAAAGAAGCTCCAAATCTCAGTTCCTCCAGAGTCTCGCCCTGCTCCGTAGCCAGCTGACCGCAGAAATCAAGCATGTTCCTCCACCTGAAGCCTTCATGAATAATCAGTTGCCGCAAATTCTGCAGGCCAAAAATGAAATTTCGGTCAGTGATAGTGGGAAACTCAGTTTGAAAACCATCTGTACGTTCCCAAATGAACAATTTTCCAGTGACTTCATCGAATTGGCATCTGAGGGATATCACACTAGTTTATACTCTTTCGATCGAATTAAAAGTTATTTACAAACCTGTGATAGTTTGTTCCTGTTCCCCATACCTTGAAGCAGCTTAAATCGAGTAAATGCTGAACACTTTCTTCATCGGATATGTTGCCACTGAAGCTCTTCAACGAAGTAATCTTGGAAATATTCATAGTATCACTAAAGTCGAGCGGGCTATGGGTTATGGAGAGACTCTGTAGATTGTGATTTTCTCTCATCGCTAGGGTGGTGAAGAAGCCTCTCAACGAGCCAGCTTCATCATCACCTATAATTTTAATATGGTTTACGGATTCAAGGCGGGCCAAAGGCTCTATCGCAAGTTTATTTCGTTGAAAGAAATCCATTTCCACTTTCAATTCCTTTTTTTCCCGATTGAACGATATTTCCTCGCTGTTAATATCTATGTAAATTGTATCTTGACAGGCCTCCAACATTTTGACGAGGATTTCAGACGATTTCATGTCGACAGGACCGACAGGATTATTACAATATATAGATAACTTCTTTCTAGATAACTTTTTGCAGGAATTTATAACTGTGAGAACCCCAGGCGATATTTGGCCGAACATTTTATTTGCTTTCAGAGACAGCTTTCTAAGTTCGGTTAGTTGAGATAGGAGCTGAATGTCCCCATGCTTAGAGAACTGACATTTCAAAACTCGCAAAGATCTGAGGCGGGCCAGTTCCTTAGCCTCTACGGGATCGATCTTTCCGTTCAATAACAAAAACTTTTGCAGTGTTTGCGACTCCCTCGAAGCTAGAGCAGCCAGGAGGCGCTGGAGGGATCCTGTGGATGGCACACATATACATATTAATAAATTCTTCGAGAACGGGTGTTAAGTGTACCTTTTTGGGGCGATCCTCGAATTTCAAGCGAAGACAACACTGGCAGAGTGGAAAGTGGACTGTAGTCGGAGGCATTCGCATTCTTCCCTTTCATCTGAAGTAAAAGTTCTCCATTTGGTTTGTATGTTATTGACGAATTAACTAGTTCAATCGTCGTCATCCCCTTCGACTCCTTTAGAATGCTCAGAACTTGCTCGCATATTGCCTTTAAGTCGTGTCTGGACAGTATCTTCAAGTAATCGAGTTTGGTCAGTTGGGACAAGTACCTAATGCTCTGCGGATCGTCAAATCTACACCTCACTCTGGTTAATGTCGCGATCTGGGCTATTGCCTGCGTTTCATTTTGGTCCACTGTGACATTGTCTATGGACAATCTGGTAAGGACTTTCCGCTGATTGCAGGCCAATCCATCCAGCAGAGGGTGAAGAGTGCCCTTTTCGTGCACGCCGGCGATTTTTAGGGTCTGAAGTCTGGGAATCTTGGCCAAAGGCCTGTATTCGCTTGCGTCGCAGTCGGGTCTCATTTTGAAAGTGAGTTTTCGCAACTGTTTGCAGTGGGGGGCGATCGCGGCCAGCCTCTTTCCTCCCGTTTCATTATTCATGTATGACAGAACGTGCAAGTTTTTGTTCCGGCGGCAGATTTCGACCAAATCATCAATATCCATCCGAACATTTAAGCGGAGTGTCTTCAGGCTTTTAAGTCTCCCCAGACCGTTTAGGGAGTAGCCTGAAAGTAGAAAAATGTTTCTTGTTACACATGCACACAACCCCCCAGACATAGACGTATAATGCTCACCTGGTACATCGATTTCCAACTTTTTCAGATTTTTCTTGTTTTGTAGTTTGTCTATCACGGTCTGAAATGCTTCCATGTGCTCAGGGTGGAATGATTTTGGAGCGTAGCGTAATACGACTTCGGTCGAATCTGCGTCCCTGATGGTGTGGCTAATCGACCTCCAATAGGCTTCCTTGTCTTTTGCTGAGGCATTCTTCAACCGGTAATACTGCTGTTCAAAGTCGAACTGAATTCTGCTGATTTTCAGTATCACATACGGCTCCAGCCTTTCATAAAGACTCTCTTTCCAATCACGGAGAAGATCGAAAATCCGCTCGCGGCTAGCGGCAAAGCTAATGAGATCGGCATACTTGATTTCTTCGAGAGAATCTGGTCTCCCGCTCTCGCAGTTCTCTTTAATGTACTTAAATATTTCAAAGATGCAATCGTCTGGCAATTCAAATATGCACAATTGGCTCATTTTTTTATTTAATGACAGAATTTGACTTATTGTTGACTATTGACCATTGTCTCGAAAGTGCTGGAAGAGCTTTTTCTTCGATCACGTACAAAATTCCTAGTGATTCATACACAAGGGCGATTAGTTTTCTTTTAAAATGATTATATATTCGTTAATGCGGCATCAAATGCATGTTTTATTAATAAAACAAGTATTTTATAATCACTGTTAGCAAATGATCTATTTCACTAGCTGTGGAAGTTTGATTTATGTATATAAAAAGTCGAGCGGGTTTAATGTAATATGCACAGTACATATATTAATATGTGTGCGCACGACCGATGAACAGATTCTGATGGCTACAATAATTGCAGGCGGACCGAATCGCCTGAGAACGAAAAGAAAAGCGATAGAGGAGAGCGAGAGAACAACGAGAGACTGTAGCTGTAGAAACGAAGAATGCTGGAGAGATGTCTACAGAATGCTGTAGATACAGATTAAGGGGATTTACGTTAGGATGCACCACTGTGATTTGGCTATGTTTATTGATTTGGCTATGTTATTTAATGAACGATTTAACACAAATAAAGCATTCGTATAATGTAGACGACTCTGTGGGACATTAACGTCGACTATGACTTCAGTGTCGCTTATCTGCTGCCAACACGAAAAGCTATTCGGTTCTCTGATAAAAGCTTTTTAATAAATAATGATTTTTTTTTTTTAATAAAAATATTACCATTTTTTAATGGACTTAGAAAAAAATGATTCACACCAAAATCTTCCTTTCTGTACAATCTCTGCATTGCCGTCATGATTTTTAAATTTTCGTTTTTTTGCATTTTTCTTCAATGATAATAATTAATTTTGAGTAATTTTATAAAACTTAGACATAATCATTATTTTTGATCAAAAAAAATTAAACTCAAAAATAATGATTATTTTTGATCAGAAAAATAAAACTAAAAAATAAAAATTATTAATGATTTTTATTTTTTTCGCTCAAAATAAAACTCAACATTAATTCACGGATTCTGAGTTACAATTTTCGCCAATATATATATATTGACATTGATTGGAACTACGACATAGCAAATAACGGCTTCCGATAAGCAATAGCTGTTATGTATAAATAACAAATAAAAGATAAGGAAGCTACTCAGGGTCGTACTCTGGGGGGGACTACAAAGATCCCTTCGCCTGCGCTTGACTACGCTCATGCATTATTTTTATCTATTTTTAGAAATGCTTATCTTAAGCTGAGAGTGTTAATGCATTTTTACTAAGTTTTCGAAGATCATCCCAAAATCTCTGCACTGAAATAAAGTCAATATTGACTAATTTCAGCATATGTAAGGAGCAAATTTATACCATCACGACGGATAATGGTCGAAACATGGTCAAGGCAGTGGAGCTACTAAATAGTTACGAGGCTGAAGATGATGGAGGAGAAGAAGGTGATGAGGATTTAGATGATGAAGGGACGCTGAAGAATTTTAAAATTCATTCAATCAAGTCAATTAAATGTGCTGCACACACCCTTCAACTTGCTGTAAAGGATTTTTTACAACGCCTCGAATCCGTTGATTTCATTGACAAAGCACGACGAATTGTAAAACTTTTAAGAACGACGGCGTACAGGTAATATTATTGACCTATTATTATCATAGAGAAACATAAAATATATTTTTCTGGAGTGTAGATATTCGATAACGGAGGAGTCATTGCCACAACCAGTCTTAGATGTTGCGGCTCGTTGGAATTCAACATACACTATGTTAAGTAAGCTCCAACAATTTGAGATGTTTCCGAAAGGCGCCTCAAAAGTTCGAAATTGCTTTTTGTAGATTTAAATAATAATAATTAATTAAGCGTAACCCAAAATCAGACATCAAAAACAAAAATAAAAAGTAAATAAGAAAAGTATATATTAAACGAGGGGGAACGTTGTGAGCCGAGTCTACGCCGCGGCTCTACTTCATACCCGGTACTCAGTCAGTATATATGTATGTGAGCTTGTTGTAATTTATAACATGTTCGCATAAGGGACAAATTGAATTTCAGCCAAAAAAGAAAAAACCATAGTTTTGAATATAATTTTTGTATATTTTAGTTTCCTATAAAATGAATGATGGTATTCCACGTTCCCATTGAAACCTGCACAAGCCTCCATTTATTTTGAAAGGTGTAAACTTCAGTGGTTCTTCCGCTCAATAGTTTTGTAAAATCGCCAAATTCCCCAGCACCCAGACTCGCGATGAGGCACAAAGGCCGCTCATTGGGACAGCGGGCGCTCCACTTATGGGGGCTTGGCGTAGACCTGGTTGTGTTTGACCCGCTATGGGACCGTGGTTAGGGACGGGGTGTTCGCGAGAGTGCAATAATATTTTTACTTTAGCGCCGGACGATCAAAAAGCGGCTCTCTGTGGTTGTCCAACCGCCAAAGCCAACGCCAAAGCGGAGCAATCAGCTACACCCTACGTATATCCATCCGTACCGATATCTCGCTACCCCTCACCTTTTCTTTCTCCGTCCATATCCTGACTGAAGCGTCGACATGCCGGGTCAGATTGAGCGTGGTTACGGGGAGGAGTGGATAGGTCTGGACACGAGCCGCGTTTATAAGCAATTTCGCGAACAATGACTAAATTTCGAGAAAAGCGAGCGACGGTTTTCCTGCTGCTTCTGCAGCTAGTGTTGTTATTGTTGTTCTAGTTGCATTCGAATTTCGAATGAATCTGAATGCAACGCAGTGCGCCGAAAATTGGAAAACATGGCAGCTGAATGGACAACAACTAGTGGAACAGGAACCAGAGGAGGGATTGGGTATGGGGAAATGGACATGGGCAGAGAAAGAGAGAGAGAGAGAGAGAGAGAGCGGTCAACATTCGGCGGCGGCTCATCGTTCAACGTCAGCGCCGGATGCGTTTTGTGGCCACGGCCTTTGTGGGTGCAGCCGGTGGTAGGGGTAAAGGAACGGCAGGAGCCAGAGCCTATTCGGAACCGGAGTGGGATCTGGTCGGAGGCTTCTGTATTTTTAAGTCCACCACTAAATACAAACGAAAGCACTCAAGCACAAGTTGGCCACGATTTCCCTGTCCCCATTCAGTGGAATTCATTGCCGGCCTACTCCACACACACACACACACACACACACACACACACACACACACATACGCGACGAGCACGCATTTCATTCCCCTTTCATACGGCCGGCCGTAGTGGCAGCCGTAGTCCGGGATGTAGTCCGGCCTGGAGTCGTCATAGTACAAATGGAATTTGGGATTTTGATTGCGAATCGAAATAGATTTTGTGGTATTTGGGCAAGCAGTGCGAAACAAGCGACTAACAACCTGAGTCTGCCTGTGTGTCCTTGTCTGTTCGTATCCATGTTTGCACTATGTGCTTGTGTGTGTGTGTTCATTTGTTACTTTGGCATCGCACGGACAACACTGCGTATACGCGCTTTATTCCATCCGTTGATTGATTGAGTTTGTGGAGGCTTTTTACACGCTATACGCTCGCTGCCTTCGTTTTTGAGAGCCCTTCGATTATTCGATTTTGCATTTTTCCAGACCAACCTCCCCACCCCCTCTGTACAGGGGCTCTGTTTGTGCGGGTTTTTGTGCCGGCCATTCGTTCGTTCCTGGTAATTCCGTTACCAAGTTGATTTTGTTAACCGGGAAAGCCGATTCTGCAACACCTGAAAAATTGCTAAAAGTTCTTTTTTGGGTCGGCAAGTGGAAACTGGTCATGAAATTCGCAAAAAGTTTACAAAATGTTCCACGTTTTGAAGACTGTGCATCCTTCACTCCATATAAGACTCGGGGCTAAATGTGCTCTAAAGAACTCAGTTCATTTTATATTATCCTAATTCACATCCCAACAAGCTTGCTACAATTTCAGTTAACAATTCAAATCCGAAAGGAACAGTCGGTCCATGTAAGTAAAACTATTCAGTTTCCAAATATTTTATTGTGGTAAGTTCTCTAGGGTATTAATCATCCCCAAAAACCAATCCACACAAAACTCCCAAAAAAAATGAAACAAGCAACCCATGTCCGACAAAATCCCAGATGTCAAATTCGATGTAGTGTGAAACTACTGGAAAAATATCAGTATAGTTCGGAACATGCAAAGTGTAACACACAAAAATAAAATTCCAAATTTTGAGAAATATTTATTTCGGTTTTTTTTCAGCTAGGTTTAAGCAAAAAGTGATTATTTTTTTACTTAGGTTAAGCATAAAGTGAATTTTTTAAAAATACTCCTAAAGTAAGCATTAATTGTTTTAAGTCGATACAATTTGTGCAACACCTAATATTTTCTAGATACTCTTTCGTTTGACTCTACATTTGCACATTCATATTTATCCGGACTGGAAGAGCGGACAGGATACGATGGTTGCATAATAAAGGCCACGAATACACAATAAATCAACGGAAATTAATCAAGAATGATTTGAGCAAAGGATTCAAGAACTACACAATAGATCAATGGAAATTAATTTAGGATGGTTCGTTTTATCCAACAAAAATATGAAAATATGTTCATTCAAGTAATACTCTCGCAATCCAACAGTTCCCCACATTTGTTCCACATCGACATTGGATGCGGTTGTCGTCAATAATTCTATTCTTAAGGACGGGTTCGAAGTCTTTGGATTCAGAGACAATGGTATGGAGTCGCAGTTCGGATTCGTGACTCGTCTCGGTGAAGCTCCACAGGAAATGTAAACTCGACGATTGACTTATTTTGATACTAAGTGATTATATTTTGATACTAAAATACACAAAGATGTCTAATTATTTGAGAATGGTACGAATGGGGGAGAAGGATCGCAGTTCTATAAATTCTGGGGAAACTAACTACTTCAAATAGATACGAAAATCAGGCTTGCTTTCGCTTTTTGTATTTTTTTTTTTGATGTATAAAACATGAACTTCATTTGTTGTGACAATATATCTTACATTCAAAAACTCAATTAGCTCTATTTTGGTTTGGTGTTAACGTAGATTTAGGGGAATTTATTTTATTTTTCAATGATTTTTCAAAACAGTCGGTCCATGTAAGTAAAACTATTCAATTTCCAAATAGTTTGTGGTAAGATCTCTAGGGTATTAATCATCCCCAAAACCCAATCCACACAAAATTCACAACAAAAAAATGAAACAAGCAACCCATGTTCGTCAAAATCCCAGATGTCAAATTCGATGTCGTTTGAAACTACTGGAAAAATATCAGTATAGTTCGGATCATGCTAAGTGTAACACACAAAAATAAAATTCTAAATTTTGAGAAATATTTTTTTCGGTTTTTTTTCAACTAGGTTTAAGCAAAAAGTGATTATTTTTTTACTTAGGTTAAGCATAAAGTGAATTTTTTAAAAATACTCCTAAAGTAAGCATTAATTGTTTTATGTCGATAAAATTTGTGCAACACCTAATATTTTCTAGATACTCTTTCGTTTGACTCTACATTTGCACTTTCATATTTACCCGGACTGGAAGAGCGGACAGGACACAATGGTTGCATAGTAAAGGCCACGAATACACAATACATCAACGGAAATTAATCAAGAATGATTTGAGCAAAGGATTCAAGAACTACACAATAGATCAATGGAAATTAATTTAGAATGGTTCGTTTTATACAACAAAAATATGAAAATATGTTCATTCAAGTAATACTCTCGCAATCCAACAGGGTCCCACATTTTTTCCACATCGACATTGGATGGGGTTGTCGTCTTAAAGACGGGTTCGAAGTCTTTGGATTCAGAGACAATGGTATGGAGTCGCAGTTCGGATTCTTGACTCGTCTCGGTGAAGCTCCACAGGAAATGTAAACTCGACGATTGAGGCTTATTTTGATACTAAGTGATTATATTTTGATACTAAGTGATTATATTTTGATACTAAGTGATTATATTTTGATACTAATGATTATATTTTGATACTAAAATACTCAAAGATGTCTTATTATTTGAGAATTGTTTGAATGGGGGAGGAGGATCGCAGTTCTATAAATTCTGGGGAAACTAACTACTTCAAATAGATACGAAAATCAGGCTTGCTTTCGCTTTTTGTATTTTTTTTTTTTATGTATAAAACATGAACTACTTCTTTTGTGCCATATGTCTTACTTTGTAAATCTCAATTAGCTTTATTATACCCGGTACTCGAAGAGTAAAGGGGTATATCTGGATCAGATCGGATCATTAGTATAGCCAGAAGGAACAAATGAAATTTCAGTGGCCTTTCAAGCGCAGACTCATTCCCTCTCTCTCTCGCACACAGCCGTGTATGTACATATATGTAGGAAGTAGATTTAGACATGTAGAAAAGACAGATGTAAAAAACGTTTGTAAACAAAAATGGAAACATCTAATATATAAAAATCTCCGCAGGGGTTCGACTTTTTTTATTTTTTGTCTAAAATTCAATTTTTCTCTTTTACGAACATAAATTACATATATCGTAAGCTCACATACATATATACTGACTGAGTACCGGGTATAAAGTAGAGCTGCGGCCGTAGACGCGGCTCACAACGTTCCCTCTCGTTTTTGGTTGATTTAGGAGAATTTTTTTATTTTGCAATAATTTTTCAAAATCTTGCATCTCGAGATAATCCAGTATCCAGTCGGACAGTAGGAGTTCAGGTATTCCAGGTATTTGTAAATATTTTCCCTTGTTAAAGAGAACCTGTTATTTTTACACTGACTAATCAAACAGTTACACACAATTCCTCCTGATATCGAATCGGATCAGGGGTCTGGGCTCGGGATCTTCGAAATTAGCAATCGTCTGAAAGGTATTGGGATGTATATTTTGATACTAAGAAAACAAAACTAAGCCAAAACAAAACAAAACTAACTTGAGCCTAAAATTATATATTTTTTCGACAGTACATATCATACGAATCATGTTGGGGATACGTTTGTGCATATCGCAGGTTTCTTTTCCCAAAGAATCGGCTGAATAACGTCCAACCCTTGTCCAGGGTCCTGGGATGGATGCGACGCGACGCGATGCGATGCGACGCTGCTGTGCCATTGTCCGGCTGCTAATTTATCGGGATAATTGCCAAATGACCAAATGGGGAGTTTTATTACAGCTGCAGGAGTGGTGGGAGGAGCAGGGGCACGACTGATGAGCAAAGCAGAAAAATTGCCAGACAACGGAATGGAACGGAACACCCCCAACCACCCCAAAAAGGGGACTCATGTGGCACGTCTGGCTCTAGTTCTAGCTCTGTCTCTATCTCTATCTGTATCTGTATCTGTGCATGTATCTATATCTGTATCTATAGCTCCTGTTCCAGACTTACCCTGCTCAACCTTCTGCTGTTGCTTCTCCCTTTCTGTGTATTTTTAATTGTAATTCATAAATTACATTATTTACCGACTCCGTGTGGGATGCCAGGAGGGAAAGAGGTGGGTTAGTTAATGATGCTGCCATTTGGGGATTGTTTTCCCCGCACACACACCTATGCACACACACATGGATACACACATGAGCAGGAAATCGATATCCCGAGGCACTGAATCCACAAAATGGCCCTCTCATAAATGTCAACTTTGGGCTGTAAACTGTAAACGAAATTGAATTGAATTTGGCACTTAACACCGCGTGGCGTGCCGTGAACCACTCTTCAGAGGGTGCCGCAGAGTCAGTCGGATTCAATTTTGCACTGATTCAATTTGGATACTTTTACTTATTCTTTATGCAAAATTATTGCCGCAACGTATTGAGTCGGATTAGGGTCGGGTTTTGGGCCCAGGCTGGGCCGGGTGGGTAGGGTGGTAGGGTGGTGCTGTTCAACGAGTTGGAAAACACCCAGGGAATTCAGGGGAGCTCTGAAGAGAGACAGCACCGAGACTGAGCACCGAGACTGAGACTCCGGCCGAGGCCTCTGCGTGTATGTAAATTCGCAAACAAATCACTCGAGCTCGGGAAATACCCTTAGGGGAATCCTTTAGTTATCCTTTAGCGATTTTTCAAATAAACATGCAACACATTTTTTAGAATCCCCCCTTCGATGACAAAGTTTGACGCGTTCGTTTTTTTTTGTCGTGGGGTATCAGATTTCCGCCAACTCGTTCGCTCTCCCCTGCTGACGTGCCGATGATGATGATGATGATGACAATGCCAGAGTGCGCCTCGAGGACACTCGGCTGACATGTGGGAGCATATACGGTGTCGCTATGCCGTTATGGGCCAGGCTAATGGGCTGCCGCGGGCCAAACGCTCCTGACTTTGACGGATTTTCCTCGCAAATTCGGTTTGGTTTGCCTGATTAGCTTTTGGGGAATCTAGATATCGCGGGGACAGAGATAATCGCCTGCGAATCGTTTGGCATTCTCTTTTGTCCTCTCATTCAGCTCCATTTTCAGGGCAGAACTTGACGTAGATTTCAGAAACCTTTCTGGAGATACAATGACTCTCGTAAGTTAAAGCTGAACAAGACATCACTTTATTTATCTCCAATGGCCATGATCTCCATAGGCTTATTAACTACCCCGAGTTGGTGGGATTCTTGCGCATGGTCTCGAAATCAGAAGAGCAACAGTAGCTCAATTTTGCCTCAGGTTCGGTTTTGGTCAGCTCAAATGATGAACTTATCATATCTTTGCTGTGTTCCCTCGCTTTTATCGTATAACGGAACAAATCCATTTTGCATGATTGGAGTCTATGTCCATGCCTGGTTCTGTAAAGATTCCAGCATTTTCTTCCAATTTACTGCTGAGAGTATGGTATAATAGAATTTACATATGGCTATGAAGCCTATAGCAGAAACGAGTAAACATCCATCCGGAAGGACCCAATCGATGGAGATGTGTCAAATTACATACATAATAATGTATTTGTATTTCTATTTTGGATATTACTGTTTCAAAGCCGAACATCCCTTACAGTTCATGTGTGGTATCTAAATATTCCTGAATAAATCCAAGCACTAAATGAAATGTGCTATAAGCCAGATAACAGTGTCTCAGATATTCCTAAAAACCAACTGAGATTCTGACGTTTTGTGTACAGTTTTTTTTTGTTTATTTTTTGTTTTTTTTTTGTAGATAGAAATTCTCTTTTTCTTATCATAATAGTGATAATAGGATACAATTTCTATTAATAATTATAAATAAATAAATAGAAAAAAAATATACTTAAAAGAAGAAAAAAATGAAAAATTGTAGTGGAATAATGATCCATAATAGAGAGGCATTTTTCGTCTATTAAAATATGTGCCACAACTGATTGTTGTCATGGTAGCTATAGCATCTAGTAATCCTATGGTTCTGGTGCCACTGTTACGCTTTATTGCCCAACTTGTCGTTGAATTTCTTTCAGTGTACCTCGGCATTCCATGACTTAATTAGCGAATGCCGTGTCTCGGTCGCTCTCGGTGAATGGAGGCGACAACGGCACAAAAGGATCTGCAATCAATATCCAAGTGCAAGTGGGGGGCGGGCAACGCCCTGGAATGCACGTCATTATGACAATGGCGAACCACCTCCTCCGGCGACCCCATTTACTTCTCCCCACAAGCTCCTCGTCTCCTTCTTCTGGGGTTTGCCTTCCGCTGCAGCTGCGAAAAAAAAACTGTCGCGTTGCAACAAAGTTGAGTTAAAATCTGCTGCTCAGCTCCATTCCCTCACCATCTGCTGCTTGATAGTTTTCCACTGCATTTTCTCGGTTCTTTCTTGTTTTTATTTCACAATTTTTATATCAAATATATATAGTATACAGATGTGGGAGTATCTGTGTGTGTGTGTCTGTATATTATATTATTGCAACGCGAACCAATAACCATCGAGCGGGCAGCTGGAGACGCTGACGCTTCAGAATGCCATTGGCTCTGGCTGCCCCATCCTCGTTCCGGACACAATGGCTGACCCGTAGCCCCCCCCCCCCTACATTGACCTGATTCACCTGTCCACACCCAGATATCTTACGGATGCGACTGGGAATATAAAAAAAAAAAAACAGTATGGGTTGCCCTCCCATTTCCCCATTTCCCCATTTCACATTTCCTTTTGTATTGTGGTTATGATAGCGAAGGTGCCAGCAAGTCGAGCGGCAGACCACAGATCCCGCCGCCTGCCGCCCAGTCACATCCTCCTCCTCAGCATCCATATCCCTGGGTGGCTGGACGGCAAGAGGTCATCCTGGGGTCCGGGCAATATAATTTATTGAAGTTCTGGCATTTTTCAAAATGAAATTCTTTTTAACGATGATTGAACCTCGTACGTGGGTGTATGTACACATGTCCCATGTCTCTGTCCCTCTCTTTCTGAGTGGGATTCTCTCTCTCGCTCTCTCTCTCTCTCTTTTGCGCTCTCTGTTTGTGTGTGTTGGGGGGTCTACCATTCCCTGGAAGAACTTGGATCCATTCCATTCCATTCTGATGGGTTTTGCACGTTTGGCCTGTCCATTGAACGCCATATTATTGGTCGATTGAAAAGTAAAACATTTTTTATTATCCGCACGTGTACCGTGCCACCCACTACCGCCCCCCTAACACAATGTGATGTTTTATGACCAGGGGGGGAAAGAGTGAAATGTGTGAAAGATACCAGGCGGTGGGGGAGCAAGGTGCTGGTGCTGGTGTGGGTGTGGGTGTGGGCGTGCCTCTGACCACCTGTCGTCCGATGGGGCATCCATAAAACTTTCGACCCAACATCTACCCTTGGGTGCGCCGCCTCCAGTTACAGCTTTCTCTGCACTCCTCTCTCTTTCTCTCGCTCTCGCTCTCTCTCCCTCTCTCGCTGTCTCTGTCTCTGTCTCTCGGCCAGGTGAGCTCATGGGTTTTATGATGCCCGACCCACAGCAGCACCACCCACACAGCCACCCACACCCCAGCCTCGACCCACTTTCGGTTCCTTCATATTTGATAAGCAAGTTGGTGGTTTTTTTTTTCCTTCCTTTTCTTTTTACTGTTGCGCCCCATCAATATCCCTCAACTGCTCTCTCTCTCTCACTCTATTACATATCTCTCAATCTATCTTTCTCTTTCTATCTCTATATTTCTCACTCTCTCTCTCTCTCTCTCTCTCTGTGTGTGTGTGTGTGTGTGTGTGTGTGTGTGGTTATAAAAATATTTCATTCAATTTTTTATTCCTGTTTGGCGCTTGCTTGGCCTCTCGCTCGCTCTCGCTCTCGCCCCACGAGCCTTTCTCTTGCTCTTCTCCTCCTCTTTCTTCGTCTTTCTCTTCTCATTCCTCCTTCTGCTGTCTCGCTTGCACTGCTCCGTTTTTATGTCCAGCGATTTATTTTGCCGAGCCAGCGGACCACACGGTTTCTCATTTTTTTCCTTTTCTGCTATTCTACTTTTGTTATTTTTGCTGTCCTTTCTCTCCTCCTTTCAGCGGCCACAGGTCGGCGGTGTCCTGTATACTTCCCCCATCCCCACTTGAGCACCCAGCCACCACCTCTTTTCCTGCTTCCTTGCAGCCGTCTTCAGCTTCATAATTTCCCGCCCTGTCCAGAGCATTGTTTGCTCTTTCTCTCTCTCTCTCTCTCTCTCTCTTTCCGTCTGCTTTCTCCTCCAGTGGGTGGCTGGCTAGGGGCTTTGTGGGTGGCTTGGGAAAAATTGCGTGTTTCCTCCTCGAATATGTCTGCGGCCACTGCTTCTGGCTCCTGGCTCCTGCGTCCTGTCGCCTGGCTCAAGTCTCTTCTGGTCAAGTCGGAGCCTCGGCTGGGCTCGTTTGCCCTCGGTTCAGTTTGATTTGGCTCGTTTAGGCCAGGTCCACTTCCTCCACTGCTGGCCATGTTTGTTTGCACTTTTATAACAATGTTAGCCAGTCCGCGCTTAGGCCATATAGTCCCCTTCCTCCTGCTGAAGGGCGTTGGGCATGTGGTTGGGGTCCTGTTGGGTAACTGCTCTGCGGTTTCCTCTAAAATATGATGTCATACTTTTACCACACTCGCTGGGGGTGTTAAGATATTAGAAGATATTTATAGCTGGGATATTTACATATGCTAAAATGTAGCGAATTTTTGCAGTCCAAGAGGTCACGAATTTCGGGCCATCTCTGAACAGTTCTCAGAAGTAAAGGAGGTGGTGCCCACCCAGAATTTTAGTTTTTCTACTTCGTTGAAACTTAGAAATGCTTGAAAAAATATACATACATATAGTACTTATGTAGATGAACAACCCTTACCAAGAATTGAACACATTTTAATAACCATTCTCAAAGCTTAAATTTCAGTATGAAACGTACATGTATGCAAGCCAAGGGAGACATAGATAGCCCTGACTTGTTGAGCCGCATATACTTCACTATTCCTATTAGAAACACTAGAAACTATATGCCGTTGTTCCTTCCGATTTGTAGAACGAATTATTTCTTGCATGATCTTGTTAGATTTTATGCTCGGATTATAATTCCCTCTACCATATCGTATCTACAACTAATTTCCTTCCTCTTCTTAAATCACTATTATTCACATACCTTTCTCGTAGTTAGAAATTGTGAGCTGAGTACGATAGTTTTAATGCCTTTAGTAAGATTAGTTCTAATTTATCTTTCCTGCATGATCGCGATCGGTTCGGTTAACGCGTTATGTGGCAGCGCCCCTCGGTCGGTTATGTGGGAGGAGGGCTGCGTTTCGACCTGGGATTCGCGCGTAACAGCATTCGGCTGGTGTCCCAAGGACCACTTGATGGCCAACGTCCAAACAACCCCAGCTCACTCGCTTCGCTTGTTTGGCTCACTTGCTTACGATTCGGTCACGCCGATATGAGTAAAATATTGGGAAGACGACACCCAAAATTTGTGTACCTATTTACTGGATGCATGCTACCATATGGGTTCATTTTACATTTATCAGTAGATGTATAGATATTTATATAAACTGAATATTCTCCGGATCGTACAGAGAGCACATTGCAGTATTTGTAATCATAGGGATAATCCCCACGGAAGACGACTCCATTAGACGCGTATGGGATATGAAAAGCAACCTGCAACTAATTAAGCTAAAGACCAAATTGAATCGGCAGAATAAGAGCTTCTTAAATAAATATAACTACATATGTGCGTATATGGGTGGTATATATGTACATATGCATATGTGTGTATGTGTGTACACATGTGTTTATGGCTCACAAAGTAATACAGAAACTTTTATATCCGACTGTGTGTGTGTGTGTTGTTCGGCAGGACCCTGGCTCTCTGGGCCAGTTCTTGGCCAATTTATTTGAGCCATTAAAATTGTATGATAAAGCGGGGCCATTAATTGTGTTGCTTAATTTTCGTTCGTTAACGCATTTTATCAGGCCAAACAACGAACGTCGCGTCGTTTCCTTGGGTCGCCAGCAAGGGCGGATCTCTCCCCCGCATAGTGGATGATGTCTTACCGCTGGACTCTGGACTAATGTGCTTTCATTTGTGGCAGCAAGAAATCGATGGACTCTAGCCAAACAGGCGCTGATATGCTGCATGCCACAGGGAACGCACTCGAGGACATCGAAAGAGAGTTTATGTCAGTTGCAACTGGCAAATGCCTTAGAACGCCACTATTATCCCTTATACTATACTATATTTGACCTGATCAGGACTCTATGTACATTTATGTACATACAAATGTTCACTTCGACTCATCTGTTTAATTCCTTTGCCATTCAGAGTGTAAAATAAGTATTGTGCCGAGTCTTTGTTTTATAGATGTGATTCAGTAATTCCTTTGCCGCACACTCATCGGGCACCCCTCGAACGCCGCACAGAAAACTGTTTTAGACAGTAATGAGTGCGCGGAAATTGAGTTTCATAAAGGATACGTCTATGTCCATTATATATTGATCATTTGGAGCGGCATATACATACATACATACATACGTACATACATACATAAATGTAAATGTGTACAAGCGGCAATGACCAGGATAGCAGACGCATAGTCGCTTAGACGGGTTCTACGCTCATATCTTAACGGTTTTCGTTTATTCTCATATACGACACACACATGTACATAGACGTATATTCTCTTATGTAGGCACATGCCATATAAGGCGGCTGTGGGGGAGGTGGGCAGGGCTATGGCCCGAGTATATATGATTTTTATTGTTATTGTTTTGTCCCTTTTATGATGTTGCACGTATCGCAGTAACTTTCCCAGCATCTTGTGGAGGGGGCTACGTGTATCTGTGTCTTGGATGTATCCAAGCTAAATACAAACGCACACACACACATGGCACACACACATATATAAATGGAAGAAAAATCGAAAGGAAAAGGAAAAAAATGAAACAATAACGAAACGAGAGACGCTGTTGAAGTTGCTCCTGAAATAAGCTCTCGTACCAAGCAATCCACCCACACCCACACGCACACCCACACACACACCCACACCCATGCCACCACCTACCCAAACACGCACACACTCGCACTCACACTCACACAGATATAACCTTGTGTATACGGTTATAATTGGGTGGCATTGAGGGTGCCGCCGCCTCGCCTTTGGGTATGCGTGGGGTGGCATCGCGCCTGACTTTGGATTTCACCCCCAAAAACAGTTTTCTTTTTGGTTATTTTTTCTTTGCTTTCCTTTCCTTTTCGTTGCTTTCCTCTTTGTTGATTTAAGCGACTCCCCTGCCACGGCTATATATATGTGTGTGTGTGTGTGTGTGTGTGTGTGTGTGCGTTTTTAAGGGCTGCTCTTGTTTGCTGACGAGTCCCTTTACCAGACCGTTCCCCCCCCGATCCACGGTGGCGTCAGAGTTCCCCCTGCCTGCTCCGTTTCCGTTGTGTTTGTGGTTGTAATTTGAAGCCAGAAACAACGGGGAGAGCCATGCAAGGGTTCGTTTCCGTCTCGAGAGGGGTTGGGGCGCCGTTTGAAACGTTATGGATTATGATATATACACATATAACTTTATGCAACAAGCGCAGGTTCGCTCTGAGGCTGTCCTGTGGTTGGCCGCTCCTGGTGGATCCATTTCCCGATTGGCTGAGGGGAGGCAATGCCACAGCCACATCCACTTCAAATTCATAATTCCTGTGGTTGCTTTCATAATTCCACTCCAAATGGCATTCGGGGATAATGCGTATGCGCAATATTCCATAAAGCAGGGAGGATGTGGAAGATGCAATGGGAAAAGTGATTTCCTTTAGGTGAGGTTTTTATTAGTCGTTTCGTATGCCTAAAGTAGGTTCCCCACAAGGTATTCGTATTCGATCTGGCGCATAGGGACCTAAACTATAAATTGAAAGGATGCATGGATGGTGAAAGATGAAATCTGGATATTCGATCTGTATTCTCCATCTGACAGACCTTTATCTTATTCGAGGCATTTCCTTACCCCAAAAACCGAAGTCTCCCATTTCATTTTTATTGCTTTTCCCATTTTTTTTCTTGGTTTCTCGCCTCATCGGATTATCCCAGCTCTGTGCATCCCCGTTGCTGTTGTTATTGGTTTTTTACTTTTTTACTTTTTTACTTTTTATTCTCTTTGAACTGGACACGGATTACACTTCGTCTTGGGGTCCGTGTCCGGACCCCACAAGCGTGCTGCTCACATGTGCATGACTTCGATGTTTTTTTTTTTTTATTTCATTTATACATATATATATATTTTTCTCCTTTTTTATTTGACGAAACTTCCGTTCGTTTTTCAGCATTTTCTGCAAAAAAAGTAGATTTATTATAAGCTTTCTGTCGCATTTACAGTGTACAGAATGAGAGGGAGAGGGGGAGAGAATGAGGGAGAAAGTCCTATGTGGCTACGTGAAAGACTCTGCCTCTACCGATACAATCGTACAAAAGCGGCTAACGAACGTGACTCCATACAGCACTCCTGCATCCTCTCTACTCATGTGTGTGTGTGTGTGCGTGGGCGTGTATTTTCCAGTGTTGAATAGCGAGCGAAGTACAGTAACATGATCAGGGGGTTCCCTGAAAGACATTCTTTCGGAATACTCTATCTTTAAGAGCATCTAGTCTTCTCATTGTCATTCTTTTTCATTTCATTTTTTTTTCCACATTTGGCGGAAGTGCGAGAGGTCGAAGGATGTGAAATGAGCAGAGGAACAAAAAGCGTTGGGAGCAAGGCAAAAACAAATTCGCCGCAAGCTAAATGTGTTTGTGGCATTTGATAGCGTCAGCGTTCCACCCACCCCCACCCAGGTGAGAGCCGCGATTGAGGTGATCGAACAGAAGGAGGAGATGAAGCTGAAGCAGAAGCAGAAGCGGAAGTAAATGGAAAAGAGGAGAAAAAATTAATTTTATCCTTTCCATTTCCATTGCTGCTGTGTTTCGCTCTGTGCGGTTTCTCTCTCTCTCTCTCTCTCTCTCTCTCTCTATCTCTCTCTATCGTTCTTAGAGCATATGTGTGCGTGTGTTTGTGTGTGTGAGTATTTTCATCATACTAGCATGTGGCTATTTCCGCTTCCTTTTTTATTGATGCTCCTCCTCGTTCTTCCACTCCGTTGTCTTCTCCACCTTTTGCATTATTTTCTCTCTCCTTCTCCAGCTCGGAACAGGCCCCGTACTTGTGGAGAATCGGGGTATAATGTTTTTGGGCAAGTATCTGAAATAAGTTCGATCTAGCCAGAGATATAAGAGATATACCACATACATAAGGACGGAGTTTTGTATACTTCTGTGATTTATCAGTTCTACATTATCTTTATCAATTAAATATTTGTGCAATAATGAAGAAATATTGTGGATTATTTTATTGTAAATATTGCAAGGATACAACAATTTTTCAATGTAACTGTAATCCTTGGAAATAAAAATAATCTCAATAGAGGGTGTCCCAGTAATCGGCAATAGCTTTAATATTCGATTTTTTTCTCCCGCCTTTTGTTATAAATCTTGAGGTTGAGCACTCGACCGGACGCCATTTTTTATTTTTCACCTTCGGCATCCCCTCGTCCCTCCCCTCAACCCATTCTCTCGTTCTCTCAGTTCTCGCCTCCTGCCCATCCTCGACCCAGGCAGATGGTCGAGCGTCGCTTATTTTTCAATTCTGTCAGTTCCGATGGTCAGAAAATGTCGCTGGGGAGCGGCATACAGCACCGGACTCTTCTCAGATTGCAAAAGGTGTAGGCGGGTGGGTGGGTGGCTGGCTCTCATGTATGGATGGATGGGGGTCTCACCCATAAGAGTATATGTTTTATCTGCGAAATAATTTATAGAAGACTCGGCCCAAATGGACACTGCCAAAGGGTTCCATTTCCTTATTCGATTTTTCTACTTTTTTTGTTGTTGTCGTAATGTGTTCAATACTTGGGGTTTTTCCCCATTTGGGATACTGAAATTTGAGCAGGAAGTTACCATACGATTGAAGCAGGTTGGGGTTGGGCTTGGGCAAAAAACAATCTGTTAGGATATGAGAAATCAAGCAATCTACTTTTATCTCTTTTATGAGTACGAGTAGAATCGAAGAATTATGTATGCATAAGAAGGTATTACAATTGTACAAGAAGATATATGAGATTTAATTCAATGAGGAAGTTTTTTGAAACCCTGTTGTCACCAACTGTTAGCTACGACAGCACTTTTATTCTATATAATGATAAAAGTCTTCATAATAATATATGGTCATTATTGACTTTTTAAATTAAAATATACAATATATTGCTAATTTTTATTATTAAAATAAAATATATAAAATACAAGTAGGTATAAAGAGAAAGAATCGAATCGGATAAAATGATTTTATAATTGGCTGTCAAAGCTATCCCTACATTAATGAGTTTTAATCAGGGTTAACTCTGTCCTGGGGCACTAGAGAGTAATTTAATTGCTATAGACTTTGCTTTCGAGCCAAAGAGCTGACGTACCTCGTGGGGTTTGCCAGAACATAGTGCTCTTTAGCCTCTAGTTTGGGTACATCCATATCCCTTTTGATAGGACAGCTCTGTGGCGAAAGCAATCTCTCTCTTAGAGAGCGGACAAATAAGATATATGTTGTATTGGCTGATTTATAGTTCTTTCTGGAACACAAGCTATTGGTTGGCAGTGATGAATGTATAAATATTGAAGGTGGCCGGGATAGGAAACAAACTATGTATGTATATTATGTAGAATTCCGACTAGGAATTGTGTATGCGATTATATATAATCAGCAAAATGAACAAAAGACATTCAGGATGGATCCCCGAGCTATCTTCATCTGCGCCAAGTGCTCCTGCTGCTCTTTCGTCACGCATTTGGCTGTCAGACAACGTGGCAGGGATTCATCCGACAGTAAGGAACCCTTTTGGATGGAATGGCACGGCCTGGCCTGGAGGTATAAAATTATGTGCGCAATGCTAAAATTTTAATTCCAAATTTGATTCCCAACTCCAACGTATCCAGATCTCCCTTGCTCCGTTTCCGTCTCCGTCTTCATTGCTCTTTGTTTTTCAACAGAAGAGCAGGGCCACAATTTTCTTAATTTTCCTTGGATAAGTTTGCCGGAGCGTGTCGCATTCGGAAACCGCTCGCTTTCCCCGGCCGAAGGGGGAGCGGGAGGGTGGCCGGGGAGGCGCTATCGCGACAAAGACATCTCTGGGAAGGAAACATTTTTTGGCTTATGCCAAAATTACATCAAAAAGCGCTGCCGGAATGTAGGCAGACGTGGGCCCAGGCTCGAATGAGGAAAGTGGCAAAAGGATGGAGGTGGAGGTGGAGGCGGACTGCAGGAATGGGATGGAATGCCTGGGCGTTGCCGACTTCGAAGGAGGTTTGTGTGAAGAAATGTCAGGATTCTTGTACGAAAGTTGCAGGATAAAGATGGTACGGCTACGGCTACGGGTGCGGGCAGGGAGTGATTGCTATCTTCATAATGACTTTGAAGTGTCAAACAATTTTCGAGAATTATCAACGGCGCGCCGTTCGTTCGCTTCGTCTTTTGGCAAAGGTGAAAATTAAAATGGTACTTTTTGTTTAACTGAAAGTTGATGGGACCAACGGGTAGGCAGACAGAAGATATAATTATAATTTAATTGAAATGAAATTGTCGCTTAAGTCAAGTGGGGATGGTCGTTGCTGGAGGATTGCCCCTTGGATGGGCTTGGCTAAAAAATAAGATTAAATCGAATCCAAACTGGAGATGGAAACCCTTGAATACCAAAACACCGAATCAGTTCTCATAATTTCTGTAAATACATTTTAATATCCGAATATTACTGTGGAGTTGAATCCATAGATAGATTGCCTTAAAAATTGGATTAAAAAGGTTCGATAGACTCGTATGTCAAAATCGGAGTAAGGGTTCACAGAATCCTCACCCAAGTCCTTTCAAATGGCCGCAGGCCTTGGTCCAGGCCCAACTGAAAAGTTAGAATAAGTGAGTCAATAAAGGAACAGGCTTCTTGTGTCGACAAGGACACAAGCTATTTGCACACCAATTTAATATGCGGCACAGGCAGGTCGGAACGGACACCCAGAACGGGGCAGGCCGTTCTGATGGAGCTCGGATGGTCAGCTGTCGAAGTGGACACCATGAAGTTGCACAAACGCAGGGGGCACAGCAGCAGTCCATGGGGTTGCCATAAACCCATGAAATAGAAAACAAAAAGGAAGCATGCTTTCCTCTATCTTCCGACCATAAGATACCCTCTACTTCGATTCTCTTACACTCCTTAAACACTCTCTGGTAGCACCATCACCATGAGATTTGTTTGTGTCCAACATTCCGATCTATAATATTTTGGACAGGCCGGTAGAAAGTATATAGGGCAGTCCTGAGACATCGTTTATAGGTCGAACTGTTGCATAGATTTACATGAATATAATATACCCTTGATCTGTACGATTGGGGGGTAGCAAAACGGGTAAGTTTTGCCCAGGTTCGAACAATGTCCGAGGAAAATCAATTTAATTTTTACTCATGTTCATGGGATGGCATGGCCATGGCTCTTCCCGGAGTTTGGAAAATGGGAGGAGCGGGCAGTCTCCGGGCTGCCCGAGGTGGAAATTTCACTTAAGTCACTTTGAACTTTCGCAAGATGCCATCAAAGTTAGCTCCAAAGTTACTGGTCAGTTGATTTTTCTTCCCCCGAGGGGGGGACCATTACACCCGATATTTACATTTTACCCAAACCCAACACCAGGGAAAACCTTTCCCCGAACACGATCTGAAACATACAGCACATGGAAACTTTCAGTCAATTTTTGATGATTTTTTTTTTTTTACTCATTTTCTTATTTACAGGTGTGCTGTGGCGCACGTGTGACAGTCACTACTATTAATAGAAAGAGGAAAAACTCCTCTTAGACATACAATTCAATTGAAGCTAAGCCAATTTATGCCTCCAAATGCCAAAGGTTTAAATGAATATTGGACTGATTGGACATATTTCAGTGAAATAAACTCATATTGCAATGCCCTTAATTAGCAAAAGAACAGGTTTACCCTCAACACAAGAGTATCCTAAAGTTAAATTTTGTAATATATTTTCCCAGTGCATATATAAAATATTTCTCTTTGAGTCCAAAAACTTCTAGAGTCCCCAGTGCTATAACGAAAAACAAAATGGCTTGCTTGTAGTGTATGGAACACGAAGATGAAATTGGAAAATCCGAACAAGAACAGGGTCGAAATGAAGGGAGATGGGGATTGGAATGGGGTTGGGGTTGGGGTTGGGGAGCTGGGGTGGTTAGGGTGTAGCACTTACATGACATGACAATAACTTTGACTTGGCCATTCGACCGTTTCTCATATCTGGCCATCCATTCGAGGACCCCAGTGCCCATCCTGTCTCCTTGTTTGTTTGTGCTGTAGTCCTGTCGGCAGACGCAGGGTCAGACGGTCAGAGGGCTGATAGACAGACAGACAGACAGACAGATGGTACAGGTACACACATTCAATACGTGTGTGAACGAGTCGGACAAGAACGTAATGCTCTTTTTTGGCTCTGATGCGATGCTTGAACAAAGAGAAATATTTATGCGTTGACCAACTTGACCAACTCTGACTCCACTACCAGTTCCCATCCGACCATTGCCCTAGGACGACGACCGACGGTCCTTGAAAGCCAGAAATTCCCAATTCAAATCCAATTCGCAATCAAAGCTCCGCCAAAGAAGTGGCTCCCAGGCCAGGGACAGAGAGGGTTGAGTCTCTCAGTGTGTTTTCGATGCTCTGTTTATGATGAAAAATGTCCAAAAATGTCCAAAAATACTTTCGCCAGCTTCTTTCTGGACCGGAGTACATTGGATTGCTGTATCCGTGCGATGTGTGCCTGTGGCAGACACATGGTGTCCTTTTTGGGGATGGCATCGAAAGGGTCAGTCCGAGAAAACTCGACTCGAGCTCCCCATTAATATTTAATAATGCGAATTGTTGATTGAAACATTTAGAATTTTCTATTGCACTACTTGCACCAGCTCCCCCCCTCAAAAGAATATATCCCCTTTCGACCGTTGGCTAAAAGGGAGCTGTGATTTTATTTGTATGTCGGAAATTAAATTGGAATAATTCAGTAAAGGGATTTCCTTCACCGAACAGCGAAGCATTGGTGGAGACACACTGAATGCCGGGAACCTGATCAGCAAGATGGTATCCTGCGAACACCAATGGTCAAGTTTCGTATTATCTATGGTTAGTTCTGGGCTTATAGATTTTGTGAGGGCGTGAAAACCTTTTCTGTCCCGTGCTAGTGCATGTTTTTTTCAATTGTCTATTGAAATTATTGAAAAATAAAATAATTCCCCTAAATCCACCTTAACACCAAACAAATTTAGCTAATTTAGATTTATAGAGTAAGATCTTTCTCACAACAAAAGTAGTTCAAGTTTTACACATCAAAGAAAAAAAATACAAAGAAACGAAAGCAAGCCTGATTTTCGTAACTATTAGTACATGAATGTAGTTAGTTTTCCCCAGAACTTATAGAACTGCGATAATCCTTCCCCATTCGAACCATCCTCAATTAAGTAATTAGACATCTTTGTGTATTTCAGTATCAAAATATAATTATTATTATCAAAATATAATCATTAGTATCAAAATATAATCACTTAGTATCAAAATATAATCACTTAGTATCAAAATAAGCCTCAATCGTCGAGTTAACATTTCCTGTGGAGCTTCACCGAGACGAGTCAAGAATCCGAACTGCGACTTCATACCATTGTCTCTGAATCCAAAGACTTCGAACCCGTCTTTAAGACGACAACCCCATCCAATGTCGATGTGGAACAAATGTGGGGAACTGTTGGATTGCGAGAGTATTACTTAATGAACATATTTTCATATTTTTGTTGGATAAAACGAACCATCCTAACTTAATTTCCATTGATCTATTGTGTAGTTCTTGAATCCTTTGCTCAAATAATTCTTGATTAATCTTCGTTGATTTATTGTGTATTCGTGGCCTTTATTATGCAACCATTGTGTCCTGTCCGCTCTTCCAGTCCGGGCAAATATGAATGTGCAAATGTAGAGTCAAACAAAAGAGTATCTAGAAAATATTAAGTGTTGAGTACATTTTATGAACATAAAACAATTAATGCTTACTTTAGGAGTATTTTTAAAAAATTCACTTTATGCTTAACCTAAGTAAAAAAATAAACACTTTTTGCTTAAACCTAGTTGAAAAAAAATCGAAATAAATATTTCTCAAAATTTGGAATTTTATTTTTGTGTGTTACACTTAGCATGATCCGAACTATACTGATATTTTTCCAGTAGTTTCGCACGACATCGAATTTGACATCTGGGATTTGGTCGGACATGGGTTGCTTGTTTCATTTTTTTTGGGAGTTTTGTGTGGGTTGGTTTTTGGGGATGATTAATACCCTAGAGAACTTACCACAATAAACTATTTGGAAACTGAATAGTTTTACTTACATGGACCGACTGTTTTGAAAAATCATTAAAAAATAAAATAAATTCCCCTAAATCTACCTTAACATCAAACCAAAATAGAACTAATTGAGTTTTTGAATGTAAGATATATTGTCACAACAAATGAAGTTCATGTTTTATACATCAAAGAAAAAAAAAACAAAATGCGAAATCAAGCCTGATTTTCGTATCTATTAGTACATGAATGTTGTTATCTTTCCCCAGAATTTATAGAACTGCGATCCTTCTCCCCTATTCGTACCATTCTCAAATAATTAGACATCTTTGTGTATTTTAGTATCAAAATATAATTATTAGTATCAAAATATAATCATTTAGTTTCGAAATAAGCCTCAATCGTCGAGTTAACATTTCCTGTGGAGCTTACACCGAGAAGAGCCAAGAATTCGAACTGCAACCCCAAACTGCATCCAAAGACTTCGAACCCGTCTTTAAGAATAAAAATATTGACGACAACCGCATCCAATGTCGATGTGGAACAAATGTGGGGAACTGTTGGATTGCGAGGGTATTACTTGAATGAACATATTTTCATATTTTTGTTGGATAAAACGAACCATCCCAAATTAGTTTCCATTGATCTATTGTGTAGTTCTTGAATCCTTTGCTCAAATCATTCTTGATTAATCTTCGTTTATGTATTGTGTATTCGTGGCCTTTATTATGCAACCATTGTGTCCTGTTCGCTCGTCCAGTCCGGGTAAATATGAAAGTGCAAATGTAGTGTCAAACGAAAGAGTATCTAAACAAAATTAGGTGTTGCACAAATTTTATCGATATAAAACAATTAATGCTTACTTTAGGAGTATTTTTAAAAAATTCACTTTATGCTTAACCTAAGTAAAAGAATAATCACTTTTTGCTTAAACCTAGTTGAAAAAAAACCGAAATAAATATTTCTCGAAATTTGGATTTTTATTTTTGTGTGTTACACTTAGCATGATCCGAACTATACTGATATTTTTCCAGTAGTTTCACACGACACCGAATTTGACATCTGGGATTTTTGTCTGGCAAGGATTACTTGATTAATGTTTTTTAAGGTAAATATCCGGCCCTGTTTCCATCACCAAATTAAGCACTTAATTGTCAGTGCATGTATGCTTAAAGGTTTTAATATACCTTGGTATTCTACGGCGAAATCTCAAAACGCACATGCGAGGGTCTAGGAATAGGGTCCTGATATCGATTATGTGAAAATCGTTCTCGGACATGAAGCTAGTGGGGGAGGAGGGGAATTGAAATCCCGGTGTAACTTTTATTGAGGGTCAGAGGTGGAGCAGAAGCAGAGCCAACAGCAAACAGCAGGAAACCTTCCAATTGCAGTCACCCATCAGAAGGACATAACGATAATTAATAGAATTTGTTCAGGGAATACGTAATGAGGGCTCCTGTCCCTGGCATCGTCAGGCGGACAATGCCCCATGAATTCCCTCCAGGATGTCCTCGAGGGTCTGGGGAATCAATGGAGGGCGAGGACAAGTTCTATTTTTATTATTTTTCGATTTGCAACGCATTCATTTGGATTTTGTTGTTTTATTATTAACATTTTCATCCGGTCTTCACCATTGGCATTTTCCCTCGTTTCCGTTTCGTCCTTTGCTTCATTTTCCCTCCATTTTCCCCCCATTTTTTTATACTTTTTTTTATTTTCTTCCAAACAAACTTGAATTTAAATGAGTGAAGTGGGGTGGCTGCAAAAGCAGGGAAGTGTAATAAAAATTAACATTAATTCAGAAACAAGAAAATGGACAAAAATTCATATGACACGGCAAACAGAGAGAAGCCGAGAAACCGAGAAAGGGAGACAGAGAGCGAAAGAGAGTGTTGTGTTGAGGAATTTTAACAAGAAAAATATGTAAATTGTCTTGTAATAAAAATGTCCAGCCCTCCTACCAGACTTATCTGCAAATATAAATTTTATGAAACATTCCCCCAAAGAAAAAATCGCAGCAAAGGAATTAAAATGGGGGAAAAAATAGAACGCAAAAAGCAAGTGAGAAAAGAAGAAACAGCAAAAGAAAACAAAGTAGCGCCCAAGGATGGGGAGAACAAGTTATATCCCTGCAGGACATTATTTTAAATACTAATCCGCATCAGTTTTCATTTGAGTCCTCTTCCACTGCTCCGCAGAGATCCGTGCCCCAGGACATTGCCCCATTCTCGACTTGCCCGACTTGCCCGTCTGGCCGCCATCTTGGTTTGGGCCCGTGCGTCGTTACATAAATTCAGATGTTATCCCAAATGCGCAGCATGCACGTTATTAAAATAACGTCAGGCAGCCCGCAGCGGGCCAGGCGACAGTTGGAACCCAACAAAATGAAGAAAATACCGCACGTTCCGGCCCCTGCTCCTGCTCCTGCTCCTGCTACTGGTCCTGGCCCTGGCCCTGGCCCTGGCCATGCACGTATTGCCAATTAAGACCGACTCAAGGATCCCTGCCTTCCATCTCCACTGAGACATATATTATCGATGACTATCAGAGTCATTTCAGTCATTTCTTGCCACTGCATTCGATGCAGACAGTGCTCATACATTATCCAAAATATCATTAATACAAGGATAAGTCTGGGATGCGTAGAGAGGATGAAAAATGTGGCGAACGATGCCAAATATAGTACTCGTAATACTGGAAAAGATCAAGCCAAAGTAGTTTTTCTTAACACAGACCAAACATCTTTGTGGAAAATGTAATCTACAGCGTAGTCGAGATAGGAGAAATGGTGGACAAATGCCTAAAAAAAACTAATAAGTACTTCGGAAATAAAGATTTTAAGTAATAAGGATATTCAATGAAATCCTTGAAGCAGGATCTGTATAGCTCTCTCATGTCAATGTCATACATATAATAATTCCTATATCATTTCAGTGCGATGGCACTATACCTTTGGATGTCATGCACTGGGGAGCAGGACACATGCTTCTGTATGGTCATTTGTGGCAATGCATTTGCATTCTATTTGTTTACGGGCTTGACATCGCCGCCACGACCATTAGCAATCTTCTGGTTATTTCAGAACGTGTTTTTGTTCCGCTGATAAAGCAAAGCCCCGGAAACCAGGCCACCCCAGTCCCCACGAAGGGATGCAGTCTGCGGACGGGGACCGCCAATTTATTCCTTTGTCCCACCATTGGCGCTCCCTAATCCAAATTGTTGGTCAAGCGCTGGGGCTGCGTGTGGGGGTTCCACCTGAATTAGCAGCCGATAATTGTCCGGCCATATTTTCCACGGGAATATTGGCCGAGGCAGCGCGCAACAAATGCAACCAGTTCGTAAAATACGTGCAGTTCACAGAATTTTCCCGGAAAATTGCATCCCACTGAGGAGGTTTTTTCGGGAACCAACCAACAATGGAATGGAAAACCTCATTTCTTTATAGTTAATGTGTGCTAAACTGATGTATTGATGGGTACTCTCCTGTTTAAGGATCATACCCGAAGGTTGTTTACAATCCTTACAGTCCTAAATTACTTTTTTGCCTGGAAAATATCCATTAGGGCTTAAGATCGTTCAAAAATGCAGAGGAAGGCCTTTTGATATTGATTTAAATATCAGCAAAAATAGATATAGCATAAATAAAAAAATTCTTTATGAGTAGAACTCCAAGCTCCAGGCTACCGACACGGTCAAAAATGTTTCAAAGATCCATTCTGGGCAGCGATGGTGTTGGAAAAATTCCTGGTAAGTATGTACGATTTAAGGGCTTACTCTTTTAATTACTTTCGAATAACAGACAAATACCATGCGATCTCATTGTGCAACCTTTTTTTGTTTGTTGGTATGGTGCTCCTTTGGGGAAGGAAACAACGCGGACTGCCTGCAGGGGAACCCCACCTAGACCTAAAACCGAGCTGAAACCAACCCAAGCTCGAACCCAAGGAAGGCAAAAGTAAATGAAAATGCAATTTTATTTATTGTTATGTACACATTTTTTTGTTTTCTCAGTCCGCGTCGAGCTTATGTAAATTTATTTATTTTGCGTAATTTTTCTTGTTTTTACAGAAGAATAAATTTGCCTTGTTGGGCCGCCACCCCACTCCTGGTGGGGAAAAAAATTTAATTAGAATAAAAAGAGCGAGGCAGCGGAACCAAAGGCAAAGTGAAAGACGGAGAGAGAGAGACAGAGACAGAGAAAGAAGGGCACAAAATTAAAATGAAATGAGGAAAAGGACGAGCAAAAAAAATAGATGGAAAAGAGCCGAATGCCAAATACACGGCCAAAGGAGGAGGAAGAATTTCCCGGCTTCTCTGCGCTGTACATTTTGCTCCGTAATAAGGCAAAAGTTGTGCAATTTTCATGTGTAACTGACAGCCGACGCCAACATTTTGTAATGAGCCCTCGGCCAGAGGCCAGAGGCCCAGGAAGGGTCAAAGTGGAGCCAGTCGCCGGTGGACAAAGGTTGGCACTTGGCCGCCATGTCGTGTCCGCGATGTCCAACGCTCAGACTTTGACTTGAGGGAATTTGCCGCAGCTCCTTTCCCGCACTCGCTCGTAAATTATAAGCCATAAAAATTGTATCTGAAAAGCGAAGAAGGTCTCCATTCCGACTGAGGGATACCCTCGGATCTGATTTACAACGTGGAAAATAACGCACATAGGATGTAAGAATTATCAAATTAGCTTTCTATAAAGTTCTAGAGACTTTTCTTAGTATTGCCTCCAAAATGCTGATGAGATCAAGGATGATGAAATAAAGACCAAGGATAGATGTACTTAATACGCCTTGAAACCCTTTGATTTCATACACTCACATGAATATACCCTTATCTTCTACGATTAATAAGGGAATTCCGACCGAAAACTGGCACTAGCAGTGGTTTGGGCCTTGTCAGCAGCCCGACTTAATTGCACACTTTGTTTATGACTTCATATGCCATATGAGAGGCTGGCATATACCCAGATAGTATCCCTATCCCTCCGTGTATCTGTATCCGCATCTGTACTCGGTTCTGTCTGTCGCTCATATGATGTCGCTCAATTATGGCGAGCTTTACGTCCCTTAGTTTGAGTTAAAATTTAATTACATTGTATTATGGAATTTATATGACAAGAGCCGGCACAGCACTCACACAGCCAACCAGTTTGTCAGTTTGTCTGTTCATCTGTTTGGGGGTTGACAGAGATGGAATGGGATTAATTATGATGTGTCCTAAGTTGCTGGCTCGGTTTAAATGAAATGTAATAATTTTCGTTGAGGGATTTTAATTTGGAATTTGAACATTGTACACATAATAAATTTGGTCGTCTCTGTGGCGCCTGCCAAAGAGGATTGCCACATTCCCGCATCCATAAGGAATGTGCGCATCTACGCATGTCTAACCAGAACATCATAAACATGGGTTGCCAAGGTTCAGCTTCAGCTTCAGCTGCAGGAAGATCTGAAGTGGTTCTGGCAGGTGTTGCGAGGGTTGGAAGCGTATTCTCATCCAGGTATCGTCAACACTTACCCAAGTAGCAGAACACACTTGGAGCAGGTTTCGGCTTACCGTGATATGAGAGATGTTCGAAAATGTTTGGAAAATATGCACACATGTTCTCTTCTCCAATTGCAAAACAATATTGTCAGAAGTTGAAAGTAAGAAGTCTCTCAATATCAAAGTGTAAGCGAGCTATGAATATTTGTATTTACTTTTATTTATTAAACTTCAGGCTAATATAAAATATTAACTTGCAAATATTCGAGCATAGCTTGTAGGGCCTTCGGCCTAGAAATATAATAGGTATACCATATGACAAATCAAAGGGTTTCTGGACAGCATTGCTCTCGTATGTTCCAACTAATCAAAGGTCGGCTCTAAGGATTTCTCTTCTGTGGTTCGTCCACTCCACTCCACACCACACTCCGCACACTGACAGTGGACATGGGCCAGAAATAAAAACGGAGGCACATTTCTAGTGAATTCAGCAATAAATGGCATAATGAAGGAATTAATGAATGGACAAGGGCCGAGCCGCGCCGAGTCGGTCCGAGCGGAGCACGAAAACAGAGAGTGGGGAGTGCGGAACGGAGAGTGGGGGACAAACTTATGCAAATGCAAATGAAAATTAATTTAATCCGCAGTACGAGTAAATTTTCCATTTTAATTTAATTACATGGACGCTGCCTACGTGAGCGACAGCTAACCGAATGGCAAAAAAGAAATCAAATAAAAAACGGACACTTTCGAGCAACCATTTTTTCCTTCCAGCAGAGACGGCTCCTTTTTTTCGTGGTGGGAGGCATGGGGAAACGGCATGGGTCCTAGCTATGAGATGCTCCTGTGTCCACTTAAAGCCAACTGGGCAATTATTTTAAGCCGCATCGGTCATTTAGCTGGGAGAGAAATTATGAAGGTTTGCCCTCAGCTTTGGGGCTGGTAATTAATTGGGATTGCCTGGGAGGGATGGGATCCATCCTGCCACTCCTGGGGGGTGTTTGCTTATGAAATTAAAATGCAATTTTCATTAAATCGGAGCGTGGCCCTGCGCTTTATTTAATTATCCTTTCTGTGCCTACGAGAGCTCCTCGCTAATAGCGAAATAAGCCGGGGATGGGGCCGAACAAAAAGAAATGAGACAGTCACCAGAGCCCATCCGGAAAACCAGGCAAAAGGCGAGTCAATGCCAAGGGGGCAGCAGATGAAGAGCAAGTCCGACAAATTAATTAGCAAAAAAGCAATTATTCGTCTTCTGTTATTCGTCCTTCGAGAACCATTTGCATAGAACCCAATTGAAGGAGTGCCGTAGTAATTATCATGCGAAAAATCTCTTCCAATCATAAGTATTCTATGACTCACAAAAAAATCGGTCAATAATGCAAGGTTTAATGTAATGTCTTAGATCGGCCAGCCACATATCGTGAGCTTATCCATTGTTTCGGGTGTAGAGTCGAGGATGTTCGGCATCGCTTGTTCTTGCACGGCCAAAACGAAGTTCACTAAATCACTTTTTTACCATTGAAATTTATTTTGAAATTTGTTCTTTTCCGCAAAAAATGCACACAGGAATTAGCCTTTTCCTAATTTTCCAATCTAAGAGAAAGTCTGCTTTCAACGACTGTCAAATACAATTTTTTGTATGTAGCTTGATGATGTAGCTTCTTCAACTTTTCACAGGAGTCTATTAGTATTGAACAGCCCTCGTATCTAAAGCTAAGAAATAAGTCTTTGAATGTGTTTGGCGGATCGCTCTGCCCCTAGGAAAGTCGATTCAGCCAAGTCGCAGCCTGCAGTGACACCTGTACGAGCAACGAGTAAGCATAAACAGATTAAAGAGCACACAAGCTGGTTCACTTTTAAGTGTATATATGTATATATGTATGTATGTATATATATAGCCTATCTGGCCAGCAGCTACGTTCAGGGTAGTCCCCTTGGTGCTTCGTAAAATGGAATTCCTGTTGGCCATTGGGGATGGCCGAGGCAATTGCAAAGTGGAAGCGACATTATGTAAGAAAAATGCTAAATAAGCGCTTAATGCATAATCTGTACCGAGGCATTACACACACATAAAAACGTTGGGGTTACGCTCGTTCCGACCTGAACCCCATTCTGACCATCCACTGATCCACTGACAACGGTTGGTCTGCCTTAGCCCAGAGCCCGGACCAGGCAGATATGCCCATAATGTATGACTGCCATTTTATATGCGCCTTTGAAAAATGTGCTGACACTTGGAGCAGGAGCAGGAGCTGGAGCTGGAGGTGTAGGAACGGGCAGCTGGGGTGGGCTGGACAGCAGAATGATGGCGCTGGTGCGAAAGGGTTGACCCCAAACGCAATTGACCACGTGTGCGTGTCCATTTTGGGGTGGGCGGGGGCGGGGGCTGGGGCTGGGAAGCGTTAGCTTCGGTGTTTGGGGGTAAAATCCTTTTATCATTTAAATGGCATATGGCAAAAGGCAGTTTGTATTTTTATAATCCCCACCAACCCACCAACCAGCGCGGGAGCCAGCCCCAATCCTTTCCAGTCCAAGCGGAAGGAGAGTAGAGTCCTTTCGGACCTGGCGTCAAGACATCACGAAAGTGCCGGAGACGGGAGCGCGGCGAGAACAAATCACATGAAATTTGTTCATGTCCATTGTCAAGCGGTTTCTGCCGTCTCACCTCGCCTCGCCACCTCCACCTTCACCCCGTGGGGAGTGGTTGAGTCCTTCCTGATCCTGTTCAGTCCATTTATTAATTTGCCTCAAATAACTGAACCCCTCCCCATAGGAGGCGAACGTAATCCCTTTATTTCCCGCCTCTGGCCCAGCGATTTTGCGTTTTTCAATAAAGCGAAATGAACAATTTGCGGCACAGCAGGTGGAAATCGTCATCAGGAGTCTGGAGAATACTCCCCTGCAAAAGCGAGAGGGGGATGAGGGACCCCCCGAGGCGGAGATTTTGTGTCACTTTCTGGCGTCATTTTAGACCCAACTCTGATTGGCGGCCATTAGAAATTTCGCTCGTGTACCGCCAGTCATGTGATTGATGGTCCGAACGTGATCTTCAGGCAATGTTTAACTAAAGTTTTATGAATTTTAATGAAAAGTTACGGCGAGTCAGCGGGCAAGGGGTTGCTTTTACCCACAAGGCAAATGGTAGGGGAGTTTTCTGGACCATGAAGAGCGGCAAATATTTCGGAACTATATATGACATTCGTATCTTTAGACGTGATGCAATGGAAGCAGATCTTAGCCAATTGGATTAAAGCACTATTAATGCAAGAAATCTAGATTTCTATGTACAGCAAATAGGTCCTTAAAGTCAAAGAGTTTTTAGCAAGTATTTTCAACAAGTATTCTGTACAACGTAAAATATATAAAATTCTTCTATTTAATTTCTTAGATCAATTAAATATAAATTTATTGTAAATAATTATATTTATTTCTTATAGGAGAAATCAGTTGTCGTGACTTTCCTATTATTCAAATCTTGTCTTTTCTGAAATTTCATTATTTTCTTTTATGATCATTTTTTAGCACTATTTGATTACTGCTGTAACCAGCAAAGCTTTGATATCTTTCTTTGTAATAATTGGATAATATTTTATATATATATTTACATATGTGTTTTATGAAGATATACATTCAACAACAAAGTTTAGCCCAGATGTATAATGTACAAGTAATAAACGACAATGGAACGGGAGCCTCTAAATGCCATGAGCAACCAACAGGGGGTCTACACGCAGAGACCAGAGCATCGAGGATCATCCTGCTGATGGGCAGGCCAAAGTCAAGGCCAAGGCGAAAGGTCAGGACAAGTCTGCGGAGTACTCCGATCCATTCCAAGTATTGGCGCTATGTCATTTGCTAGACAGAACTTCCCTCACGTCGCTCTATATTCATCTTGAGATGTTCTAATTTCGTAGCTCCGCTTTAATATTTCCAAAGGCTTTTCAAATGAAGTCCCTTCAGAATGGCACAAGAATTTAGACTATCCAAAATGCTTTAAAAATCTACAAAAATTTTAATTTTGTTGATAATACAGCCCAGCCTGCTGTTAAAATTATATAAAACTCTATATATGCTGACATAAAAATAAGATGAGTTTCAGAAGTTTCTGAATGTCGCAAGGAATAGTCAAGTTCTAGTTCTAGTCAAGTTTTTTTTTTCTTTTTTATTATAAATATTATTGAATAGGTATATATTATTATATAAAGGTATACAATTCACTATATGCTGTTAAAACTCTGGGATGGACTGGAACAATATATTGTAAGGACAATTTTCCAAAAATAAATACTAATCTGGAATATTCGAAACCTTTTGCAAAATATTTCTACGAAACATTGTCGGATGTTGATCTACGTCTATATCACAAAGAATCGAATGAATGAATAATAGCGGATATTTAGGTGAATTAACTAATTAATAAAAATGGTACAGATTTTCTATTGTTTTGGTTCAACCTGAAATTTTCTGTCGAATTTTTGCAGTGTTCATGTAGAAATCATGTAGAATCGCACGTCCATGTAGCAATATGTTCATTTACTTATTGCCTACTTCCAGGCTGGGCGTCCAAATTCAACATGTGTAGAATTCATGTGAGAATTACCATTTGGTGATTAAATATATATTTTAAATATTTTAAAATAATGCAGTCGCCTCAAAACTTACCTATCCTATAAACAATTGCTTAATTTATCGCATACAATTATTTATACATTAAAAGTCCCGATGGAAAAGCTTTTAAAACGGCATTAAAATAAAAAGTAGGCTGAAATTTCTCTTTTCGCCGATCTGGAAGTGTTTTGTCTTCTAATAGAAGCCTGGCTAGGACCAGAATAATCCTACAATTCCAATTTCAATAAAACGTACCCCACTATTGTCGCAATCGAATACCATTAATGACAGACATTCCACTCTCCAATCATAAATCAAAATCTGCGCCGTTAGCCGCCCACTTTGAGTAACCCAAACATCCTCAATTGTCTGTGTGATGTAACCCTTTGGGTGCGAGCATCATCCTTATCCAGATCCTTCGAGAGCACACCCCAGCTTAATATCAAAACAGATGCGGCGACATCGGACCAAAGCGATGTGCTGCTGATGCTGATGCACCTTGCCTTGGAATTGCCTTGACTAATGATGTGCCAACAAATTTAACGCAACCGGTTACCCGCTACCCGCTACCCGTTGCCCGTTTTCCAGCCATATCTGACTCGAGTTGACTCAATAAAAAAGATGACAAAGCGCCTAATTCACTTAACAACAGCAGCAACAAATTTGACAATGAAAATCATATGTCATCATTATTAACAGTGAGATGGTTCCATTTTCCGGCACAATGGCCGCACATATGGCCCGCTTCCACTTCCACGTCCACTTTCACTCCGTGAAGCTAAGCGGATAATTTCCAAATAATATCATAATCATAAGCACAGAATAGGGGTTGCCTTTGCACGGCACAGCACAGCACAGCAACCCTCTCGGCAGGACTCACCCGGATGGGGTGAGTCCTTGGCGGGAAGTCAACCTGCTGGCTGCGTTCGAAATTGCGCACTTCTGCCCTCACCTTGCGGGCAGGACGGAAAGGCGAGGGCAGGGGCTCTAAAATCTCCGCAATGAAAAGGGAAATTATGGTAAGTGAGAAAATGAAAATGAAAATATGTCAAAATGTCTGTTAACCCTCGGGGCCAGGACCAAGGCGAGAGATTCGTCCCCCTTTTTGCATATTAAATTAAAATAATGAAATTTTGAAACGCTTTTGAGATCTGTTATGGCCCTGCCGTTGTTTACATTGTACGGCAATAAAGGAGCGGACTCTCCGGCTGAGAGGACAGACGGATGGAACAACACCCCATGAGTCCCAAATAAAACAAAGCAATTGGAAAATTATGCACTTGTCCTCATCCTCATCCTTCGCACAGTCCTCATCAGAAGTATGCTTTTAATAATCAGCAAAGTGTTCAGCGCATCTGAGGGTTGGCTTCCTTCCTGCCTGGAGATGGGGGCGTGGTCGGAAGGGTTTGCCATTTGTGCTCGGAGATTTACATAAAATGGGAAAATATGCGAACCGGAATTAGAATGTAAAAAAGTGAGCAAAGTTGTGGATTACGGTGCGTGAGGAGAGGGATCCGATGCTGGCGATGGGGGAAGATGACTTTCGGGTTTGTGGGTGCGCATAGAATTTGGTTAGGTCTTTCGACATACTTTGGCGTGGGCTTCTGAAACTTGTCCAATTATTACAGGGTTAAAGCAAAGACAATATAAATAGTTTTTATATTTATATTGTCTTTGGTTAAAGGAATCTCTAGGTGAGGGGAATACGAACAGAAGCCATTGAGAATGTCTTACACAAAGCGAGAGGGAGTTCCACCAACGTGTCGAGCTTGGATCAATGAAAATTATCCATTTCGGAGGAGATATGAATATATACTGCTTTGGATATTTTTTACTTTTATAAGTGAAGGATTTTTTCTCTCTAATTAAAGTACAGTACTGACAGTGAAGTCCCTCAAAGGTTGCTACGAATAGTAGTTCCGTTCGCCTGGCTAATTGAGTTTCCATCATTGAATCCTAATTTGATAATCATACACCCGTTACTGCCATCTGCGATATCTGGCAGATACGCCTCCCGTGAGGCCATATCAGATCGAACTCTCATTCGATTAATTTAAGGCCAAAAATTATTCCATTAGGGCAGGGCGAGGGCAGGTCGACGGCCCACGGCCTGTGGCCTGCGGCCAAAACATTAGGGAAACCGCCCCCCAAAAGGAGGAAGGCTGGAACTGGAAGCTGCTCAAATATACACTTGTCCAAATTCCCAAATGTCTACTTTTCAATGCGCTTAGCTTAGCATTTTTAAGCTGCTTTTAATAAATTCGACACAAAATTGAATTTTCATAACGGTTGTGTCCTGCCGTTGTGGCACTTGTCCTTTTCACACCACCAATGGCATATTGGGGAGGGCGGAAGAAAAAACGGGGGAACGGGCAACGTGTGCGACAGTCACTTAAAAAGTGATTCATGGACACAGTCACAGTCACCCCGGTAAGTGAGTGCCCGACTAGGGGTATGTCCTCATACTTGCTTTCATCGCTCTCTGTTTGTGTTTTGTTGACTTTCGAGGCAGAAACTTTCTATCTTGATTATTTTTAAGAGCTTCAAAATGTGTTAAAATTTAGTTAGTATTTTTTTATACATTATGATACATATAAACGATGATAAAATATCACTATAAAGGCCGTTCTATCTTTAGACTAAGCATATTAAATATGTTTTCCGATGAAAAGTTTTCCCTATTGCTGGCGCCATAAACTGTCTGCGAATGACCATCAATATCGTGAAATGCGGAAACATGCCTTTAACTGGAGGGGAAGGGAGTGGAATCTACTGCCAAAAATAAATTTCATCGTTCTGCTCTTAGCCGAAAATGGTATGGGCTTAGACATTAACCTTTCACGCGTGTATCCGCTTCTATATCCGCGGCGCTTAATTTTACCACCCGAACCCGAACCAGAACCATCGAACCATCATTCCTCAGCTGGAATCAACCCTTGTGGGATTTTGTGGGGTTAAATCATTATTGCTTTTGGCTAAGAATTAAAGTCTGTGGATTTCTAAAGTTTTTGGGAAGACGGCAAGCAATATAAAATCTTAAAAACTAGAGGTATCCGAATTACGAGTAAGTATAAATATATTTTAGAAACTGATTTATTGAATGATTATAGTTGATTACAAAATGAAGATTTTTTAATGTAATTTAAATCTTATAAAATTTGATACACATATTTTCACTGTTTTTGTGCTATATCTTAAATATATCTTTCATCATCTAGATTTCCTGGGAAGAGAAATTCTCATAAATCGGCCTTACCAAAGTACACTATATTATTTTGTACCTCCCTGAAATGTATACTTATTTTTATTTTGTGTTGTACAATATTATAATTTTAATATTTAATTTCCTAAGTGGCGTTAGTTTGAACTAGTTAGTTTATTTTACTTTTGTGATAAGTATTACTTTGTTTGACAAACGTAACTTCTATATGGTTTCCTCTAGATTTCACTGTTTAATCCAGGAACCAAGATAACTTCTCGTCTAATGATAGAACTACATAAATAGGTAGCGCAAAAAATACTTTGATTTTTTTATAAATATTTGTGGAGAATCTTATATCATTTCTCTTCTTCATTTCCATTTGCATTAGTATCAGAAAATTAAGAAATATTGAAGAAAAATTATATTTGATAGGTGGGATTATAGACAGAAAATCAAATGAAATTGTTATTCCCATGGACTTGCCATTATGCTTATCAGTAGCTTTCATATTCCCTGTACGAGCTATTTAATAATATGTACTCATTAGGTCTCTTCTTTCCCACCGAAACCAAGCACACTGGGATTTCCCAATTAAACTTTATGCTTTAGAAACGGCTTTCATTTGCCTATCTCCGTGTGCCAATCCCACAACCAAATCGCAACGAATTCTGCATATCATTTTCCACTCACCCACTTCGGAGGCCCTGCGTGGCATTAGAGTACATTCGAGTATATTATTCATGTGCATAATATTGTATATCTACATATTTGCCACAAATACCAAAAGCCTTTGGCCAGGTTTCACCTTGCCGGGAACGAGTCTTATCACGGTTCAACTGCTTTTGGGGCCTCGAGGTTGAGTGTTTTCCGAGGGAGGGAGACAATTTATTCATTCCAGTCATAAACAACGAATCCAGTGTGGGGGTAAGGGCAAAGGTTTTATTGTTATTTCTCATAATCAAGTGGCGCAGGAACGTGCGCCCGGGAAATGCTTGTGACATTTACAAGAAAAGCGATAAAATTATGAAAATTTTTACGTTCTATACGCACCACTGTGGACTCGAATGCGTGCACAGCATGCTCGTATATGGAGCGGACTCAATGAACATGTCATAAGTGGAACCGAACACGTTCGGCGACAGTTGGACTTGTTGTTCCAGGAATCACAGCCGCAGCACGCGCGTGCCACCGACTGGCTTCGAGATGGGGACTACGACTAGAACTGGAACTGGGCTTGGGACTTGGAGTGGGGCTCGGACTTGGAGGGGGGTTGGGTTTTGTCAGATGTCAGGGAATATGACGGCGGCTATCGCGACCCGTAAATCACACGTAGGTGAACACGGGGGAGGGCAGCATTAAAATGTCATTGACGCACCAAAAGGCAAAATTAAAATGAAATTACATAAACCAAGAAATGTCGCTCGGCGGCCCCCGCAACGCTGCTTGGAATCCCTAAACGGACTGGCTGGGGGTCTTGGTTTCCCCCAACACCTATTCCTGAGACTCCTTAATCGAATTTGCATTAAGCGATGAGCAGCTAATAATCTGTAAACCGAATTAAAAACAGCTCTCGGGGCGTCCAAGAGGAAACAGCAAAGCAGAACCGCCGACCCCAAGGGTCGGGCCAACAAAAAGAAATGCCAAGAGATTAGCTCCCAGAAAAAACTTCCAAGAGTGAAAGAAAAGGACGAGACTCTGCCAGAAGCCCGACCCGTACTCCGGAGTACGCTGAAAAATATTTCCAGCAAATTAAAGCTAATGAAAGTGCCTCCACCTCCCCGTCCGACATCTTTGCCAAGTTCCAGGACTGTAGGCCTGGCTGCCACCTTAAGAAAAACTGACAGCCATAATTCATGACCGTCTGCGATGGGCGGGAAACGCCTCCACTCCGCCCACGGGCTACGGTGAAAAATGCCCGGCCCCCAATGCCGGGGCTAATGATAATGATAACAAACATGCCTCAAGTCCTCAAGTCACAAACTTTTTGACATGCCGCGCTTCGTTTCCATCCCCCATCCGCCTCCGCCTCAGCCTCAGCCTCCGCCTTGCCACTCCACTCCACTCCAGTCCAGGATGAATATCCATATAATTCATTCCCTTGCCCGGGCCCATCCATCCATTTTGAAAATGTGAATTCTTGCGCATCATCATTGTTTGATTGCTCGTGCTTTATATATTCAGCGAAACTTTATTTTTCATTCTGTTTTGCATGTCGGGGGATGCCCGGCGACTTTTCACTTTCTCGCTGGGAAATCGCTTGATAAATTGGGGTCGAAATCATTATAAGCTCCATCGCAGGGCTCCATCGCAGGGCCATTAATTTTTTCGTGCCTCCCTTCTCAAGGATACAAGGTACAAGTACAATGCAATAATATCAGAGTGTTTGTACATCTCAAGTTTCGACTTAATACATCGAACCAGTGAAAGATGAAATAAAATTGATGATCTATTCCCAAGTTGTATGAGTATTTGGGTGCTGGAGATGTGCGAAATTTGAATGAGTTTTGTTTTATGGTAAATAACTTTGATAATGTTTCAATGTAATACAGAGAGTGCTCAGCATTGAACTATCCATATTGCACTCTATGAACTCATTTGGATGATTAAACCATCAAGGATAATCCGTAAATATCTACATATCGATTATATGGCTTATACCATGTATGCAAAAGTTCAAATGAGAAGTCAGAGCTGATGACAATATCTGCTCCTCATATTGAAATTAGTCTCTTCGCCACTTGAATAGGTCTTCTATCACCGATTGCTCACAAACCAAAAACGTTAGTGACTTAATTTATTTTTTGAACTAAAGTGTACAGAATGATTGTAATTTGATCAAAAGGAAGATTAGTTATTAGTTCTTAAAATATTTGAGAAAAATTATACAAACAAAGAAACGGCAAAATTCGGGAAATTTTGTATCTGTCAATTAATGAGAATTAATTTATTTAAATGGAGTGAGCCATTAAACTTAATTTAATAAATTAAATTAGAATATTCATAGAATATTCAAATGATTATAGAATATAGAATTATAGATTATAGAATGGGATTGATTACGGAATAAGTTGAATATGGAATTATTAAATTTCTGATACATTGGGAAAGGGAATTATATTTATCTCTGGAGATTCTTTAATAATTATGTTCAATAAAAACAAAAACATAAAAGTTACCCAGAATTATTTTGCTGTTAATTCATGTCTTTGGCTGTTTGGGTTTTGGGAGTTTTTAGGAATTTTAAAAATGTTCTTAACTTTGAAAGGATATTCCTTTCTGTATATTATGAACTTGTATCATTAACCCAAGTAAAAACAGGAAATATGTATCTAAAGGCAGTATTTAATGTCTCATTCCGTTTCGGTTGAATCATCCTTAACAGACGCAATCGAATCGCTATTCAATTGAAGTTTATCATTTGAAATTCATCGCGCAACCGACTCCGAATTACATAAATCGAGTGCCAATCAAGCCAAAATAAATTATTAATTAATAAGTGAGTGGAGCGTACAAATCGAGCGAACGGCACACAGCCCAGCCAGAGACACAGCAGATCGATGCGGCATGTCCAAACGACTTTGTGGTGCATCGAATATGGACTGAAAAAAGCCTAATTAAAAATTAGTGCAGTTTTTAATTAAGAGAAATACGAAAATGAGACTTCATAACCAGTTGCCAAATGCGGTGCAATAAAACAAAAACAGAGATTAAATAAATAAGCAGAAAACACACACAGACAAACAAAAAATTGAGCAAAAAAATTGAACTGAATACCGAGGCGACACATAAAGGCAAAAGCGACATAAGCAACATCAGAAGCACAAAGCTTACAAAATCAAGTGGAACGCTATGCGAATAGGGGGATACCCTGGAAAGATTTCATCTTAAGCAGAACTTTCACAATTAATGGAAATTATTAAGCAGAATGTTTGTATTCCAAAAGTAATTGTGTGCTTTTCCTTTTTATATTAGGGTCTGATATCTCTGTATTAATATGAAAAAGTTATTATATTTTTATATTTTACGCAAGCAAGGCGAGTGAGCCGGGGGTTGTCATATGAGCGAAGCGAGTGCGTATAGTTTCAGAAATTATAAGCTATTTCCCCACCGAAGCTCTTAAGTTTCCGAATCCCAGATATGAATACAAGAACATGCTAACATTTCTGGGCTCTGATACCCATACATTTCCCAAGCCAGTCATACCTTCTTTGTCCAAAAGTACAGGGTATACAAAATGGAAAACGAGCAACAACCACAAGAAAGAACATAACGCGTTGACAAAACGCTGTCCGCTGCCATTTATGAAACCCATGTTGACATGCGCCGGGCACAGGCTGCATGCAGCTTGCAACTTGCAACTTCCACAGCAACTGCCACTGCAACTGCAACGGGGCAACAATGATTGCAATAATTTCTGCCTCAGTCGCTGCCACAGTCGCTGCCGTTTTGGCCAGCAGCGACATTCTTGCCACAGGCCGCCGCCACTTTATGGTCATGCGCTGCGCCAACCCGCTCCAAATTCTTGCCCGAGACGTCGGCGTCGGCGGTGGGCAGCAGCGGCAGTGGCTGTGGCAGTGGCTGTGGCAGCGGCTGTGGCAGCGGCAGCGGAGCGTGCCATAAATTGGCCAAATCAAATGCCAGCTCAGACTCCGATTCGGATCCGCGGACGGATTGCCGCTCGGTGGGATGTGATTTGGGTATCGCAACCGAGTGCCCCCTATTCCCCATCCCCCATCCCCCGTCCCTGGGGAGGGCAAATGATTATTACAAAAGGCAACGCTTGCCAGTCGCCTGTATAGAGCGGGTATACTTGGAGTACGAGTATGAGTACGAATACCCATATGGCGACTGTCACTTTTACACAGCTGCCTGCTCGAATCGAGTTGAGTGTCCGAGGCTGATGTGTGGTCGGCAACATCAAATCGCGATGCAATCGACTGATTGGAGCACCCCACTACCCCTACCCCTACCCCTACCCTCTGAAGAGTACCCTCTGAAGACTGGCCAAGAGACTAGGTGTTGTGCACTCGAAGAAAAGCTTGGGATGAAGCTTGTCATCTGGGGATGGTACAGTGAAAGATATCAACATCTACAAGTACATCAAGAACTAACATCCACTTCGTTCCTTCGTCTCGCATTTGAGTACGATCCAGATAGTGAATACTCCGCTCATCCGAAAGTGCTGATTAGTGCTATGAAGGCAGATATACTATAATGCAGGTATCTCGAATGCTATCAAATAAAGCTTAAAGAATTCTTATAATATTTCCTAAGCCTAATGCAAGGGTTAAGACTTCTGTTCTGTTCTGTCCAGAAACGTCTACATTTTTGTAGTGTAACGAGACCTTTGCATCATCAGGTGATGGGAAAGGCATACAGTGCCAGTGTTGTCGCTCTCATCCGACACAACCACAAAATAAACCCAACGGAAACGCACCTAAGCCCTCCCTCCCTCTCGCCTGACGAGGCCTCTGGCAATTTACTTTGTACTCCCATCAGATGCGGGGGAGAAAGGATTTACTGGGAACCCCGTTCGGCTGACGTTGGCTTTTCTGACTATCCCCCACTTTGATTTGTGCAAAAACTCGGACTAGAACAGAGGAAAAGAAAGAGACTGAACAGATTCATAGCAAAACAGTTAGGGTGTCTGTAATCCTTCAGAGTCGTTTCTAGTTAAACCCATTAGGGCTGTCTTTCAATTGATAATTTGATTGAAAGGAACAGAAGAATTCGCTTAGCTGGGAAAATTTATTTAAAATTTATTAGAATTTTGATCTATCAAATATAAACATTCCTTTATTAGAACTCCAAAGCACTAAGTGGTGGACAGCTTTAAATTATTATGCAAAACTCCTCCCGATTGTAGACTCTTTTCTAAAGGCAGTTCGATAACTATTTTAGTAGATTTTCTGTGCCATGTGAATAAAAAGCGGACCCAGCCCATCTCCTCATAGATTATCTCCACTCATTGATCTCTATGGCTAAATGTTTGCTTGTGCGGATGATCAAGAGGCAAACAATTTAGCCGAACAAATGTCTGAACAATGTGCTGCATCCCCCTTTTGGCAGCCTCAGATCGCACATTTAAAATAGCGAAAACACGGCAAATATTACAAATTAAGCAAAATTACTCGGAACAAATTTGGAAATGAGCCGTCATTTGTTTAATGACAGGTCACAACGATGCCAGCGGCCAGCGGCCAGTGCTGGTGCTGTGGCAGAGCCAACAAATTGATTGACGGCTGTCGGTCAGAAATGGAAATGCCACGGCAACCGCAGGCTCCAACTCTCGACTCCAAATCGGAGCCAACTCGGGTGCGGACGGCGTGACAATATTGACATAGTTGCGATCACAGTGGCATCTTGTGATATGTCCACTGGGATATGAGTGTTTTAGCTGGGGGACTGATGTTGAACTGATGCAAAGTTGTGCCAGTCGCCTGCCTGCCTGCCTGTGATTTGACTTTATTGAATTAGGCAACGGCGATCGGCGATCGGTGATCGGTGCAAGCGGAGATTGGCAATAAATCAAAAACAAGTTCAAAATTTGTGTCACCTCAGCGTCCAAAACGGTCACCCCAATTGGTGACGGCAACGGCAACGCCAGCCAGCATCGATCGCCTCGTACGTGATCATTTTATTGAGCACATTTGACTATTATTAGGGAAATTTAACACACATGACGCACTAAATACAGATTTGCCGAGACATGGACATGTGTTCCATGCAGTCTCTGTACTCGTATTTATGGCAACATGATTTATATCGCGCGAAATCCAAACAAGCCTACGATCTGCGGCTCTCAGCAGCCACATTGCGCATACGCAGCATTGCCGCAATCTGACAAATTTGGTTAAATTAGGCGCTTGCATGAAGAACGTGCCGCACGTTGCATGCCCCACTCCCACGCCCAGCAACAATGAGCAGAGGATCAGCCAGAGTCGTGATCGTGATTCGATGGCGGTCGGTATAGCTGTTCCGGCAATCGCTTTCATTCCCAAAATCTCTTTCGAATATTTGAAATATCTTTTCAATTTTTTCTTGTGGCTGTAGATCCTTTAAAGCAACCCAAAATCCAGGGCTTATCCTTGGTCCCTTGCAACAAAAATTGTTTAATATTTTCAGTGATAGCATAAATGTTTGGAAAATCTCTGGAACGCATCGGTGCGCTCATATCTGAGACTCTATGACACCCACCACTGGCGACGTGAATGCGGCCAACGGAAGTTGAATTCTTTATGGCTTAATGCTCGTTTAGACAACATTTTGGCAGCGACTAATCGAGCAAATAAAACAAGCCATATCTCTCTCAGTTTGCATAATATTAATACTCGCCCCAGACAGGTCTGACTCTGACTCTGACTCTGCCTCCGATTTGGGCGAATGAGAGAGACACAGACACGGAGCCAGAGTCGAGTCGAGTCGAGTCGAGTCGAGTTTGGTTGATTTGAGTTACGCGACGATTGGTGTTTGTTTTGTCATTCAAATCGCCTTCTATGGGCCATTTGCATTCGGTCGTTCCTTTGGGTCGCCTTTTGTTTTCGGTTTTATGATCGTTATAAAAATTTGCGTGATGGATACACAAAAGCGATTAGGTTTATTTTTAATGTTTCAATTTTTTTCGATTTGCCTTTTGGAATTTATTTGATTATACTCGCATTTGATGTATGCCATTTCGGGTCACAATATTTCTTTTCTTTTTCCTCCTCCTCCTTCTTTAAATAGCCAATCGACTGAATACAAATAAATTAAAGATTTCAAATGTCCATCTACATTAAAAAGCGGTTGTCGGTCCACATAGTTAAGTTGTGTTGAAGTGATATCCATTCCATCGGTATTCAAAGTTTGGAATTTTCGAGGGAATTGTCATGATTAATTGTTAGCTGGCTTTTATAGCCCTACTCTCGTTGTGGCATCTAGCATTCCAGATTGACTAAATTGATCAGAGTAAGTAATGTACTGTGGTATTCATCGAAAGGGTTCATTAAATAGACAGCCATATGATCTGTGACTTATTTTCTATTTAAAAATACATATATTAAAATTAAATCTCTATAAGTTTGATTTTGATGTTTTTTTTGTGGTTTATGGTTCAAAATTTAAGAAATGGTTGATAAAAACTGACCATGAAAGTGGAAACAATCAGGTGCAGTAAAAGCAGTCTAGAATTGATTTTGAGCGAGCCCTAAATCTCTTTTGGCTGCGTGAAAATTTAAAGAAAAATACCTACAGGCGATCGCTGGAGCGTGTCCGCCCACCTGGCCCCGAAGGATTGGGAACCGGGCCCAGGCCACCGGAATCAAGATAAATCATTCAAGCGGGAAACAATGTTTCGTCCCTGGGTTATCCTCTTGCTCCTTCTCTGGGTCTGGTTCTGGGTCTGGGTGTGGGTCTGGCGTGTGCCCCGCCGCCAGACAATGGTGTCTGCGAGGGAAATTAATTTTAATTGCCGGAGGTGCGTGCGCAGTGCAATAATTGGCAGAGGCCAAGTCCTGTCGCAGGACGGCAGCACTTGGCCCCGGTAGCAGACAAAGAAAGATGACACTTGAGACGGCGAAATCGGACAAAGAATGGCCATCGGATGGGGACATAATTCACCAGTGCAGAGAGATGCAGAGAGAAAGAGAGAGAGAGAGGGAGAGAGAGGGAGAGGAGGAGAAACTTGCTAAATAATTTAAAAACTTTCCTGCACTCGCTGCATAATTGAATTACATTAGTGGCAGAAAGGCTGGACGCAGAGAGAGCGAGAGAGAAGCAGAGACAGGGAGCGTTGCCAGCATCAAAACAAGTGTCAAAGCGGAAACGGAAGCGGTGCTGAGAGAGAGAGAGAGAGCTGACGGGTGAAAAGATTTCTGTAAGAATTTGATTTAGCAGAGCCCAACCGCACTAAAGGAGCACGTTGTGGTGGCGGCAGGAGCAGGTCCTGGGGGAGGGTCTGGGTGAAATCGAGGCAGGCCACAAGGTTTTTCAAACTTTACTCATTTTCAAAATTACAATGTTGCTACAAGCGTGGCGCTTACCGCAGCATCGGAGGCAGCTAGAAAAATCTAAACGTAAGCAAAGTCAATGGGAAAACTTGGCTGAAACGAAGCCAAGGGTACTGGGGGGGAGGCGGCAGTGGCTGAAGCCGAGGTTGGGGCAGCTTCTTTGATGATGACAAAGAGGCAGGAGATAACAGGCCAGGATAGCAAAGGATGCCGCATCCACATCTACCCCACACCCATCGCATCCCATCCCATCCCATCCGTTGGAAGTTCCTGCAGCGTCTTGGCAGACATTTTTCTGCTGGCAAAAGTTTTGTTGGCTCAACCACTTGACGCTCGGTTACCTCAGCTTCCTACCCCCCACCACGCTGGAGCACTGCCTTTGAATGGGAAAATATTGCACGCATTTTCCCGGAAAGCAGCGACGAAGGAACAGTAGGAGGCAGCAGAAGCAGAAGCAGTAGCAGAAAGCTTCCTTCTTGGTGCTGCGGATGCTGCGGTAAATCAATTTCTGCAAATGAGATTTTTCAATTATAAATCAATTTTCGATTAAAATTACTTTTACGCATCTTCCTTTTAAGTTCCTCCTCCAGCCAGGCCTTTGTGTGCGTGTTTTTGTGTGGTGGAAACTTCTTGCCACGAAAGGGGAATCACCAGAGACAGGGACTGAGATACATTCACGAGATACATATATGTTGGAATTATAGCTCAGAAGAGAGAGATTGCTTAGTCAAGTGAGGTTAACACCATGATCTTGAGTTTTATATTTCTAGAAGAAATATCCATAATTTAAGAGACTGAAATTGAAGATATTTTCTGCAAATGAAATCAATTAATAAAACGATAATATGTCTTTACCCTAATCGGACCTGACTTTAAAATACTGAATAGTTAAACGATCTTATAAAAATGAAGTCCTTGCATAGTATGCCAATTTTTTAGATTTTTAGATTTTTTAATGTACAATTTACAAAACTTATATTTCAGTCTTCAGTGTATAAAAAATTATTGAAATTATTCGATACATTAAAATGTATTATTTTTTGGGGTTAAAATGAGTATATTTTATAGTTTTTCACTTTTATTATTTTTGGGATTAACGACACAAATTACTTTTGAGAAAACCGAAATGTTTCTACAATATTCTGCTTGTGTGAAAAAAAGATAAGCCGCACAGCGGAAAAATATAATATTATTAGAAACATAATAAACAAATAAAAAACCAAATTGATAGACATCTGGCCTATTAAAATTCGTTAAATATAATTGGAAATATTGAGAACAGAACCCAACCGCACAATCGATGCATCGCGGTCTGAAAGGGCTATAGACCTTGAAGAGTCTGAGTCTGAGTCTCTTAGGGGATTCATCGATTTATAGAGCACTCAAAACGAGTCACTAACATCCAGGAATTGCTGTACTTGTAATCCTTATTCACAGTCCCTCTCACACCACACCTCTCAGCTTAGGCCGCCTTCCAAGACACTTTAAATATGCATAAATGCACTCAAGCTAGAGAAGATTGACCAAACCAATGAGCAGTTGGGTTCAAATGGAAAAAAAGGTAGACCCCGTGGCATTCGCAGCTGAAGCTGAAACTAAAACTGAAACTGAGCGACATTTGATCCGAGTTGGGCTTTGATGGTTGGCTCTGCAGAGACAGAGCGATAAACTGAGCCAAGAATGCAGTTCGCTTTATTTGCGGCTCTTAATTAAATTGTGAATTATGGCCTTCGATTTGCCAAACGCCATAAAGGCCACAAAAATATGAGTCGCAGTCGCTGTCGCCGTCGCAGTCGCTGGCACTCGATGTCGATGTGGATGTGGATGTCGATGAGGAAAAGCCAGCAAAGTTTTGCTGACCATAAACGTGGCAATGAGGCTGGCATAAAACTTTACGATGGCCAGTGCAGAAAACCGAACCAAACCATCCATCAGACCATCAGAGCCGAGCATCGGCATCGACCGTTGAGAGGAGTATGAGTCGACATCGATCGATATTAAATTATAAACGAATGAATGAAGTTTTATGACAATGCACAGTTGGAGCCGAGCTTGGGGACTGGAGCTGGACCTGGACATGGACTTGGACTGGACTTGTCGCCAAGGTTACACGGCCCTGGCAGCGCCCCACATACCCGTACCCCAACCGTACCCCAACCGTACCCCAACCGTACCCGCACTCGTATGACGGCTCGACTGCAGGTAGACACCATTTGATGGATCTCTGGGATCTCGGTGTGTCCGCCGCTTCCGCTGAGTTATGAGCATTGGTCGAAAGATAATGATGCCGTTCGATTTTCATTTTGATTGCAACTGCAGCAGAGACACAGAGACACGACCAGCAACCCATAAATCGCAGCATGTGGCACAGCTCGAGACCTCGTTCGCAGTCGCAGTCGCAGTCTAGCTCCGATTTCGATTCCGCAACATCGTTTGGCAGGTCGCCCCATGTCCAACATTCGTCATAAAGTCGAGACCTGTATTTATGGTCCTTTGCAATTAATAAATTTGTGGATAGTCGAGAATAAATCGGCAACTCGGACGCATGTTTATGAGAGTGATAAACTCTGGACATACTGTGCTCTTGGAACACTTTATGGCAACTGGAGTTTTCACTTATGACTGCGGCTCACCGATAATGATTGATTTGGGCCAACGAGAGATTGGGAGAGAAAAGGGTTATTCATGGGCCACGTGCCAAAGGTCAATGCTAATGGCATCCCAGGCATATACGCGTCCCATTTCCATCTCAATCCGGGGAGGGAAAACACTTGCCCGCCGATCAATCACAATTCCTGTCTCCATCTCCGTCTCCATCTCCGTTTCGGTTTCTGTTTTTTTCTAAAGTCTCGTTTTTTTCTCCGGTCTTTTTTTTTTTTGTTTTTTTTGATAAATGTCACACGCCGCGTGTCAAATGCGTTTCCCCCCCCACCCCCCAAAAAAACGAAGGGAAAACTGTAGCACTTTCTTGGAATTCTGTGGCGTTGCAACATTCTCCCAAGGATATGCCGTTACGGGAGCATGGAGCGAGTGTCCTGGCAGCCGCTTTTGGGGCCTGTCATTGTCCCAGAGCGATTTTTTGTTGCCTGCCTGCCGTCTTTTGTGTCGCATGATTCGGAGGGGGATGGATGCGATTGGAGATGGGGGGAATCACCCGAGCCGGTGCAGATTTTATTTACTTTTCTGTTTTTTTTGTTGCTGTCGAGCCAAGCCTTTAATTTATGCAGCCCTGGGGAGGTTTTGATTTTCATACGATTCGTGGATGGAATGGAGCGGCGCGCCCGACAATTGCCTCTAATTTCGGTGTGGGGTCTGGTCTGGAGGAGACCGGCCGGCTCCCTTGCGTAATTGAGATCAGTGAGAGTCGACTAAATGGTCCAATAAAGTAGATATAAACGGATGCTGGTCGTCTCATTAAAATACTATAAACAGAAGCGATGGGAAGAGTTTGAGAGGGGAATATGGAATCTAGTTTAAAACAAAGCCCAAACCCTTACGGGAAGTGCTTCTCTTCCAAATTGAAACCCAGTCACCAGAACCAGAACCAGTCTCCCACCTCCACCAGCAACACAGGAATACAGGGACACACACACACACACACACATAGCCGTCTGTCACATTAGCACATCATTCATAAGGACATGTGCCAATGGTTTTCAAATATGTTTTCCAGCCGAGACAGGGGACAACAAAAAAAAAAACAGGCACGATGATGACGATGACGATGCCGTCGACCTCCCTGGCGGATTCTCGCAGGGAAAACGGATTTGCGTTTTTCGTTTGCCAAAATGTCAATAAACACCCGACGGACGGACGCAGGAGGACACAGATATTGACATTTATTTGTATATATTTTATTTCTGGCTGCCTCAATCCCCCAATCCGGCAATCCCTCAGTGCCGCTTTTACTACGTGTCTCTGTGATGGCTGTGATGGCTCGGGAAAACTTTCTCATTTGGTTTCATTTCACAAGTCACATGGCCGGCATGCTGGCAAAATTTTATGCGAATTGGTTTCACATTTTGAAATAGTTTCATAAAAAGCAAATGCCATGGGTTCCCGGTACCGCTCCTCAATCACACACCCCCTGCCCCTGCCCCTGCCCCTACCCGTGACAATTTCATTCCCATTCCCATTCCCATTTCGATTCGATGCTGGGGTGCTGTGCTGCCAATGCGAGTGATTTCCATTTGACATTGATGATGTTTATTTATTTCGGTGAAAATGGAAAATATACAAAATATATACACATGTACATATATATATATGTAGATCAACTTATGGCTGTGTTTGCAAGTGTGTTTTTTGGTACTTGTTATACCTGGTATTCGGAAATACAAATAAGAGTATATTGGTTTCAATAAGATGTCTGTAAAATCTTCTTAATCTGTGTATATATACGATTATACATTACTGTTGTTCTGTTATATTTATTGTTAGAATTTATATGATTTAGAGGAAGAAATCTGCGATACCCATGAGGATCAAAAATATTTTACAAAACCTTGAGGTAGTCTAAAAATAAAATTCTAAAGATTTAAGGTATTTCTATTCGGTCATTTTTTAGAATTAAACTTAAAATTATTCAACTATCTGGAAGTCATTTGGGTCTGTCTGTATTTTGAGACCTGAATCTTTGGGACCAAAACATTAATCCTCTTAAGATTTCAATATATTTTTATACCATTTTTTAGGTACTACCACGAAATTCAGAGAACTGACAGTTGATCCTTTTTCTCTGGCCATGATTCATATTATTCAGAATATAATTTTATTCGATTGTGCCCATTAAATGTATCCCTTATAAGGGGCATCTCATGGTCTAATTACAGTCGACTGTGTCCTTGCTACTTGTGCAATTTTACTTTTCCGTGCTCGATTTGTGCCCATTGTTGTTGCTCTCGTTGATTATGTTTCTTCTTTTTTTTTGCTGCTATTCGGCTGTTTGTCGAGAGTCTATTTTGAAGTCGGCAGACATTGATGGCTCTTTGACGGTGCTGCCACTGGGAATGTGTGCGGTGTGCGGTGGGGGTGGGGGTGGCCTGGTGGTTTGGATTTCATTTTTTGCGCTCTGGGCGCACGACAAGTCTGACTTTTATATGAAAACGAGATGCCTGAGATTGATTACCCACAGAACTCGGCCAAATTTAACGGAATTGTGAGTGGTTTTGCATGTATGGATACCAGAAACTTTTTTTGGGCTTTGTCTGGGCTTCGAGCAGGGGGAAAAAGAAACACATATTTTTCTGGGTGGACTCAGTGCCCCGGATCACCGGATACCTTCGGATGGGACCCCTTTGCGGGCTTGTGAAAATATTTAAATACGAAATTGCAACCAATCAAACAATTTTCCAATCAAAAGCTTCTATTTTGGCAATTTTGAGACGGACTTGTGCCAAATTTTAAGTTGCATAATTCAACAAAGGGCGCTTTTGGCATTTGGCCACCATCCCCCGCCACCCCGCCACCCCAATCCAATCCACCATCCAACCACTCACCTGGCAGCCGACAGCCGACTCTCTTCTACCTTTGACCTGTGCACAAACAGATAGGCATCGTCAGGGAGATGGACATGGACCTTTGGAGCGGCATCATCGAGGAACCGGCTACGCAATTACCATGAACAACAACGGATGAGTGGAGGGGTGGGATGGTCCTGGTCCTGGTCCTCGTCCACGTCCTCGTCCTGGCCATTGGGTCTACATGGCCAGCAAAGTCGTAAATATTCCAAATGTCATTTTGAAATCCTAATTTACGCTTCGTCGATCTAAAATGCACATTTGCACCCAGGCTCTGGCAACGCACCAAAGTCCCGGGTCCGCATCCACACTCCGGGTCCAACGCACAACGGACGCACTGCAATTTGGGAGCCCCCACTGGGCAATCCTAGCCAGAGAGAGAGAGAGAGAGGGGGGGGGGGGTCCTCATCCTCGTCAGGATTGGCATGCCTCATCATCAGTTCGAGTTCGTTTTTGCAGCGCCATTTTGCATCGAAACATGCAATCAAAATTTTCAAATTTTCCCTCTTGCTGTGTGTGTGTGTGTGTGTGGGTGGGGGAGGGGGCGGAGGGGTTTACAGAGGAGCTCGATGTGTACACTGGCCAAACACACACACACGCGCCAACAGATACAGTAACACACACATGGAATGAATTACAATCAGCACACAATTCAACGAAAAATGCCGTCCAATTTCTAAAATGTGCGCCGGCCGCTGCAGCAAATGGCTCAGACCGACTCTCTCTCGCACCACAACCCACACCCTGTGCACCCTGTGCACCCATTACACCCCATTGCAGTGCAGTGGATACCCCATGGGGCGCGTTAGGAAAATTAGTACATTTTGGGGCTGTAAAACGGGGCATCGGTAGTGGGCGGACGGAGCAAAAACAATATGTTTTCCAAACGGCATTTCCATTTATGTTGCATGTTGTGCACACATTTCCGCAAATGCATTGCCCCCTCCACCGCTACCTCCACCTTGGACCCCTCTATTCCATCCATCCCCCTACCCTACCATATTCACATATTTGCGCTCCTTTTGGGACTGCAACAGAGTTGGGGTTTTGGGGTTTTTGTTTCCTATTTTTTCCTCGCACAGGGGGGGTGGGGGGGTGGCTGAGTGCATTGTCTATTCCCTTTTTGTGGGGCCCAGATTGGAACGCTTTCCGTATTCTGATGGCAGGGGATGGCCGCACATGAAACCAGAAAGCCTGTAACGCCAGGCGGCTATCGGGTTCTCCAATTGATGCGAACAATCGAATGGTTAATCGGAAGTTGTTTGCCATTTGGGCACATTTGCAATCCAAGTAAGTCCGATCGGGGGCTCTAATTTGAAAATGGATGATACACGGATACTACAGATTGGACGGAGCAAATGTTCGGTTGTCTTTTAGAAACATTTTGAAGACAGCTTCTAGTCGAAAGAAATTATTTATTGAGAACTGGAATTCAATAGAAATGCATAATGCTAAAAGATGGATTCATTTCTTATTAAATCAGCAAATCATTAGCAAATATTTCCTTCATATATCTGACTCACATTATAAATCATTAAAAAGTCTGTATCTTTTCGAATACCTCCTAGCAGTTTCGAGTTATTTCGAGTTTCAGGAATATACTTGGAATGAAAATATATATCTAGAGCCTCATGGGAATTAGTGAATGTGATCTCTATCTCTATCTAAAAGCCTTTTTTATACAGATATTGAATACAATAGAATTTTAATGTTTAATTCTTTAATTTTAGAGTATTTAGCTCACTCTGGGGGCAAAAAGTGAATCTAGTGATGGAGGCCCAATTTTCAATGGGTTGACGCATGTGGAAATCTGCAGGATTTCCCCGATGTACGATTTTGGGGCCTTTCCATTAATCCAAAGTCCTTCAAGTGCTCTTTGCGGCATAGCAAATACTCAGTATATGCGAGGTGATTACCATGGCACACCAGGAACTGTTTGATCTTCTTCTTGGTCTCCTCTGACCGGGTTCTGGAGGTCAATGGAGTTTCGACAAGCTTCGAATCTAGCACCGGAATCGCTCATTGACTGCTTGTTTGACCATAGCCCCAGCGGCTAGGTGATAATATTCACCTAGAATGCATCGATTCCTTGGATAGTCCATTGACCATCAGAGACCTCGACAAAGGAGATCAAGGAGTTCAAAGAATGTTCAAAGGATGGGCCATGGCAATTACCAGGCACAGCCTGAGTATGTGAAGACAACTTCCAGCCTGGACGGATCCAGGAAACTTTTATAACGATGGGATCGAAAAGGAAGACCCCTGGATTTCCTTTTGGATACTCGAATTCAGCGTCCCCCAGCCTTGTGTAAAGCGATCTTGAGCTGGAAACACGTGCTGTCAAAGGTCCAACAGTCTCGGAAATTGAAGAGTTAACCATTTTGAATCCAATTGATTATTCAAAAGATTTCCCCGGAGAGTCGATGAACTCCTTCGAAAGTTCTTCGCAGTCCATAAAATGGAAAAGCTTACGAGGTGTTTGCCATGTGTCATATTCCAATGGGCCCACAACACCCGGCCAGTGTCCGTATCACGAACGGGGAATCTATTCAATTTGGGTGATGGATTTTAATGGAGCTGAAACAATAAAGATGGAATTCCTTTTCACCAGATCGGTCTGTAATAATCAACAGCAGTAAAATTAAAAATACATTTAACAAATATTGAATTTCAATGTAAATAAATTAAGTTGAAACAAAAAGACTCACGAAATCAGGGAAAGAACCACACACACGAATTTCGCCCGAAATCATAAAAAGCAACACATTTTGATGACTGAGAAGATTGACTGACTGACTGGTTGACTGACTGGTTGACTGACTGACTGGATAGCTGCCCCTGGCCCAACTGATGAATTAATTGAGTATAAAATGTTTCTTGGCCTGCCAGAGAGGTTTGACAGTAAAAACAAATAACAGACAATCGGGCAATATCATAAAAATTATACAGTAACCGCGCTCTCACCAGGCCGACTCCGATCTCCCAGTCCGAGTATTTGGGAGAAATGTGTGGTTTTTCCTAGAATGGCCATAAGAACTGTTTTATGCTAATGAAGCCGCGGGGTCGCCGCACTAAATCATGCTAATGGTCGCAGTGGTATGGCCCGATCGGTGGCTGTCTCTGCCCCTCAACCATTCCTCTTCTTGTCTACGGGTTAAATTGATTAATTTAATGTAGTAGCCGAGAGGACAGACTAAGGGGAAAAAAGCATCATTGGATGAACATATTTTCGCTTAATTTGATTTCCGCCTTGGCCCGGACCATAACATGACCCCCACCCCCACTGTCCGGCACTTGTTCGTTCCGCTTGCCCCGGAGTGGTGCAATTTTTTACAGCCCCGAGAACCCAGAAAAGGGTTGCAAAATCGCTGTTCCCTTTTCTATTTTTTTGCGAATGTCACCAAAATGTTCACTCGGGGGTTGGCTCGGCAGTTAGCAGGCCGCCAGTTATTGATCTGAATGAGGCATTGTCAATCTTGTTTGATGCATCACCATCGCCGTGCCAGAGGGGCACAAGATTAATATTACTCCATATTCGTCTCGCGAAAGGGTTCTGTTCCCATCCCGAGTGGCCGGCGAAAAAGCGAATTTCCGTGTCATCTGTCAGAGGATTTGATGCGCCCTCTCAGCGCTTCGGGAGGCTCTCGATTCGTGTCGCCTGTCTCCTGCCGCCTGAGGGCTTTCACTTATTTTTTAAGGCACTTTTGGCATACTTTGGTTCTGCTTTTTCCTCATATTCGACAGCTGTTTTGGGTGTGAGTGCCTGGTTGAAGGTGTTATGACAGATCCCCCAAACAATTCCATAAAATGTGACAGAATTGCCCTACAAGAGAATGAGAGTGGTTCCAAAACAAAACTGGCTGAAACATGGCAATAAAATCGCTAATCAAATAGGAAAAAAATCTCACCTTTAGGTCTCTTGCAACGTACTGAAAAATATGAATAAAAAACCTATTCTAATAACGCTAGAGAGCTATGGGTATTTGGGAATAAAAGCCATTGACCAGAATTATGCACGTACATATATTTCTAAAATAATCCTAATATGTTTTTAATATATGTATGTACAAACTATGAATACAAATATTAAAAGAAATTGATTTTGAAATCAAATGAATGTCTTTAAATAAATATATATGACATTTTGTGAGAGGAAAACAAAAGATGTTTCATGTTCAATATTATCAACTTTTGTTATTTTTTCCACAGCAATATTTTTCCTACTATTTGTGTTCCCAAGTAATTGAGTTTGCCGTTCAATTGACTGCCATTCGAGGGACTGTTGTTGCTCCCTCGTCTTTCATGCAAGATGCATAAATTGCTGGGCACCCACTTGAGAGGACTCTCGGGCTCTGCTCTGCTCTGCTCCGCTCTGCTCCGTTCTGCCTCGCTCCTCTCTCATTAGTCTCCAGTTGTTTGGACTCAACACATTTGTAACAATATTTGGGAACTAATTTTAGACGCAGAGACACAGGCGAATTGACAGCTCGAATATTTTAGGACAGATTTTTGACGTGCGCCCGTGATTTGTCATTGACATCATTATGGACGCGGACGCAGACGCGGACGCGGATCTCCCTCGCCGAAGCGCTGCAGACAAACGGGCTGCAACACTTCAGAGGACAGGAGAGGAGGGGAGAGGAGGGGAGAGGAGTCACATTCGGTTCGGATCGGATCGGATCGGATCGGATCGGAGTCGGGTACTTCATCTGTGCCGCTTGGATAAACAAAGAGATGGAAAGATGGAGGGTGGCTGGTGGCTGGTCCACGGGTTGCCCGGAGAGAATTGGATCGTGATGGGGCATGAGCCGGTGGCAGTGGCTGTGGCTGTGGCAGTTGGCTCGTCATGCGCCATGCGTCGCCACATTTTCTAATTGATTTTAAAATGTTTCAGTTTGTATAAATAATTGCGTTTTTGACATTCCCTCAGTCCCCTCCATCTATTCCATATTTCGGGGTTCAGATTGGGGGAGGCAGCGGCCCGCCGAGACTTAACTTAATTGCGCACCAGACGCACTCCCCGATGCATCGGGAAGCTTACCCAGAACTCCATATTACAATAATTTAATTTATGCTTGCTATTTATTATTTTCTAAATTGTTTCGGAACGTGCCGCCGCCGCGGCCGCCGCGGGCTCTATCTGCGTTCTGCTCTCGGCTCCAATAAATTTCGGCAACTAATGATGGATCCTATTTTTGGACGAAGAAGCTTCCGCCTCCGCCTCCGCCGCAGTGTGTGATCCGCGTTAATGTCCCCGGGCTCTGGTTTCCCCAAAATATTACCCGACTAATCCTTTCTCCCCATAGGAGCTGCTGCATCCCTGGGTTCATTTCGGGCATTCTTAATTGCCTTATGATGGGTTATAAATGCTGTAGGATATATGGAAATAACTAATTAACTCGCAGACCGCGGATTTACTTTAATGGAAAGTATTTTTTGGTTATTTAAAGCCCTGTTCCGTGAAGCGGTAGGCCTGACCCTGGACGCATGCGGATGGTATATCATGGGGATGGCTTATTCAGTTTAAAGAGACTAATTACAGACTATACCATATGGATTTTTATCTTTTGATGGGTGTGCATTATAGTTTTGAGTCCTTCCAAGACGATATGGTTAACTTTATTTATAACATATTGTTCATTCTATTTTTAAACTTTTATTTTAATCCTTAAATATCCCTGCTTTCTATTTTATGTTTCAATACTTTGACCATTTCCCCCGGAAATGCATAGAAACGAATTAGCTGTTATATTTCCAGTGAATGACAAATGGCCAGTCACACGTTTACGTCGCCTATGTGATTCCCCTTGAGCTCCTTTTGCTATGAATATTTTTCGAGACCTGTTTATATGAAATTACAATCCGTATTATTATGATAATAATACTTTAACAACTTATATAATAATTATAAATAAAGTATAATATTAAATAACGAATTCCCGCCTCCTCTTAACCTACCATTTGAGCTAACTGCAGAAAAAACCTATCCCAATTCCATACCACAACCACCCTCGCTTTCAATGCCAACTTCTAACGGTATGGAAGATTTGGCAAATCCTTGGCAGACAGCCATACCATACCTATCCATCCACCAACCTGATGCTCATATTTGAACATTTGCTCTCACCTTCATCAGAGGGGGAGACACAGCATCAGCATCAGCATCGCAGCATAGTATCCCATTGCATCGCATCGATTTCATTCTGGGGATGATTTCCCTCCAAAAGTAGAAGAAGGCATTGGGGATGGCGCATGGGGATGAGGATGAGGAGCTGGCTGGAGTCGAACAGTTTGTTGACCCAGCCAGAAGCCGGGGAGGGGGTGGTCTGAAGGTTCAATTGCCACCAGCGACACTTTACACCACGCTTCCTTGTTTACATGCCGCCTCGATTTGTTGCAGGCTGCAGTGGGGAGAAAGAGCAAGAGACCCAGAGAAAGAGAAAGAGAAAGTGAAATCACTTGAAATGGATTCGAAATGGGAATGAAGGGCCAACAGATGCGCAGGGAGATGCATTCCCGAAGAGGGAGAGAGCTCTGAAAATGGGAAGATGTTTTCATAAATGCATTCAAGTTGAAGTAATTTTTTGCATTTACTTTGATTTGTGGCCACCGTCTGGCAATAGAAAAATGAGACAGATGAAGAGAAAGTTCCAGGAAAAGTGCGAGTATATTTGTAGATCTATTTTTTGTGAGCTAAGAATACAGAAAAAATATATGTATAATTGGAGATGCATTTTATACCATACCATAATATAATATATAATATAATATAATAACATCTTCTCTTCGGCACACAATATTCCTTGGAAAAGTACGAGTTCTTATTACTTCCGTCTTCATAATAATTGCACATTAATGTGCAAATCTGCGTGAGCAAATCCTGCGCCAGCGGCGCCAGAGCCAATATTTACATTGGCCCAAAATCATTTCATAACATCTATAAAAGTGGTGGGGGGAATGTAAACATAACGCCTTCCTGCCACGTGCCGCAGTGGCCGCCTTTTATCCTCCTCCAGCCGACATTCGGCAACATATTAATAATGGAATCGCTCATAAAATTATAGCCACACCGAGCAACCCCCTTCTGTTCGCACATTGCCGTCGGGCCTGGAGGGGTGCACGCCAGCTACCCCACGAATTATGAAATTATTTTCCATAATGAGCGTTTCACCCCTCGCCTCGCGTGCTGCGTGTTCGACAAGAAGTCAGCGTTTTGTTAGATCTCGATCAAATCATATTCATACTCGCGCCCGTACCCGTACCCGTACTCGCAGGCCGGAAAATGTTGGCCGCGTGCCGCTATTTAGCGTCGATTATCCTGCCAGCATATGCCCCATGTCGCATGTCTCGGGGTCCGTGTCTGGTGTCTGTCTGCGCCTTTTTGTATCCTGTCATCGCCGCGTGCCCGTATGCCCCCCGAAGATGATTTCTCGCTTCCGGACTGAGTCAAGAAACACTGTACGATAAGCGGATGCATTTCGATCCTTTCATGTAGATTGAGTGGAAGTTTGGTTCCGGAAATGTTGTCTATATTTACTGGTAACTCTAAGCTTTCGAGTCGGTTGGGTATTAGCTCACCCATTCACGTTCTGGACAAGTGAAAAGCATGAGGAATGTGGACTGAAACAGCCTGAAATATGAGCGGAGAATATTGAGTCAGGTCAATGAAAGTACTGGTAGATGTGATTTTTTCCTTCAGTAAATTTTATTTACATTTCATTTATATCAAACTTTAATAATAAATTTACATATTTATTATTTATTTTTTATTTATTTATTATTATTTGTATTATTATTAGAATAAAAATATTTAGCTCATGGTCAGTATTACCGTATATCTACACACATATATATTTATCAAATCTATAAAATGTACATGCCATATGCTAATGGTTCATGATTTGTTACGCTCTTTTGCAGTCGACTTCGGCACCGCCCCATAAACAGCGAAATGACCTCGAGGCGATTGGCAATTGTCCAGTCAGCCTTGAGCAGTGTTTCTTCGCCTACTCCTTTGCTTAACCCGAACCCGAATCCGAGTCCGAGTGCGAGTCCGAAGGATGGAAAATTTCACGTTTAAATATTGAAAAATGATGGGTGTCAATATTTGCATATCATTCCCAGCCCAGACCCAGTCCCAGACCCAGACCTAGACCTGACGTGATATGCGATCGGAGCGTGACGGTGGGTTTCCGGGAAGTGTCCAAGGAGCGAGGCGAAAAACGCAACGCCCTCCGGCACATCCTTTGGCAACAAAAGGGTAATGGCTGCAAATCCGTCGCGCCATATGCAAATCGCCCGAGAACCCTTGATCTGGCCCCGATCCTTCTGGGCTTAGGCCGTGCTTAATTAGTACGCAAAATATTTGCCTTAATTGTCGCAAAACAAGAGGCGGACAATGGGCCGGCGAGAGTGGGAGATGCGAAGCCTGCCTGGCAGGAATTATAATCCCTTCGATCGGATTTTCCGGTCAGCAAGCCCTTGGGCCCCGGACTAGCCTGCGACTACCTGGCGCGTCTCTGCTGAAGTTTGCACTAATTTTCGCGCATGATCCTGCGGATCAGAGAGAGATTCCGGTGATTGATCCTGTTTGCTGGATGTGCTGCGGTGACCCGACTCAAAGAGCAGATCCGCCGGGCCATTGTCCCACCTCCTTTCATGCCGGCCGAAGTCCAGCTGGGAAGATGTAGTGGGATTAGAAGGAGTAGGGACAATTGTCTGGGCGTTGCTATTGAGACAGTTTACAGGACACTTAGCTCGGCTTAGCCGCTCCGCTCCTCTCCGCTCTCCCTCTCGCTGTGACTGACTGTGGCCCAAGATAGAAATACGAAATTGATTTGTCAGCAAACCACACGAAATGCCAAAGTATTTCATTGACCACCTACCTAAGTGCCAGGCCCCAGGACCAGGACTCTCAGCCGAGCAGAACAGAGCAGAAAAGACCGGACTGAATACCGAATACCGAATACCGAAGGCAAGACCGAGAACTACCGCAGAGCGGCTGCTGGCAAAAAGCCGGCATCTCCTTGACAACTTCTCCCAATATATAAATCAATCAATTAAACTTTTATAATGCTCAGCATGGAAAATATTTTCGATGACCGCCCAAAAAAAAAGACCCAAGTTCCAGTTGAAGCAGAAGTTCGAGTGGCGTCAGCGAGACCAGTTCCAGGCGCAGTCCAGCAGTCCAGTACCAGCCCCAGTTGGTAATTAAAATTTCAGCTAATATATCGAGGATGAGGCCTCTTTTTTGGCTGCAGCGTGCGACAAGCATATGACAGTTTGACAAACGGCAGACAGCCGCTGACGAGTCGTCCTGCATCCCATCGCGGGCTCCGCCAGCCCCATCTTCATTCCAGCCTCGAAACATTAAAAGATGCTTTCTGGAATCCCGAGTATGTCCATTGGATGGGGACAAAAATCATATTAAGACGGGCACATTATAAAACAGCATCGCAACCAAATGGAGGTCCTCTCTTCCACCTCGTACCCCTCTGGCTCCTGGCTCCTGGCCCCTGGCTCCTGGCCCTCCTGGCCCCTGGCTCCTGGCCCCTCCCTCTGCCTCGCATAACTTATTAAAAAAGCAGCAGCAGCCTCCACGAAAAACACCAGAAATGTCCGAAAATTGTCTGTGGCGGGGCGACCGTCTAAGCGCCACTTGGACAACGGGTTTCAAGGAATCTCTCAGAACCGCTGCTGGGCTCTGGCCAGGGTCCAGGGTCCAGGAAGGTTCCGTGGTGGGCGCCATTCATCGACCGTTGAGGAGTAGCCAAGAGTTCCGCGAATTGTTTGTCATTGAACTTTTGGCAAATTCTTCATTAAGTAGATCAAATTCAGGTGATTCTCATTGCAGGAATTATGACAAAGGATACGGAATTCAGAGCGCTTCCTGTTTCAGACATTTTTGTAATATACGACAATATTTTGTATACTATTTTAATACTACAGATACCCTTAAAGTTGTAACATGAATACCATACAATTTATTTAATCCAATAGAAATTCCTTTCATAAAAATTCCATATACTAATTTTAAGAAACTAAAACTCGCCCCTGGCGATCCTTTAAGATATTTCAACCCCATATCCACAGAGGTATAAAGCGAGTTATTTTGTTTCTGGAATCTCAATTCCCGCTAACTCAATTAATAAAGTTTTCACAAGTCTGAATATACTTTTCCCCATAAACTATGCCGCTGTGAGATATCGGTTCCCAGTCGCAGCGTGATTGGAGTCGTAAAAGTGCCCCCTACCCGTCTCCATCCTTGGAGCCGGTGCCAGTGTTTCCACACAAATGCCATAAATCGAACAGATGACGATGCTGATCAGCCGGATGAACATGAGGATGGGGATGAGGATGAGGATGAGGCTGAGGCTGAGAGACAGGGGTCTGTGGTGGCGGATGATGACAGGCACGTTCTGTGGTCCGCCCATACTCCTGCCAAGTCGCGGAGTAATAAAAATTTTCAAAAATATCATAATTTTTGATTTCCAGTGAAGAACTGGGGCCCCAGGCCATTAAAGGGTTAAAATGAAACCGTAAAATGCAACAATAAATTATGGAAAAACTAACATCAATTAAAAGTCGTAAAGCCCCAGAAGCAGCCGCCTCCAGGAGGAGGTGATAGGGACATGCAGTAGCTTTAGTGACCCAGGAGGGGGGTAGGGTGGGATAATGAACCGCAATCGGGTGATAGATAATAAAACGGGGAAATGAAAATGAAAATGTGATGAGAGCTGGAAATAGACCAATACATCGAACCGCTGCCGGATCACTGATCACCGAAACACTCGTTAATATCGAACACACACAGAGAAACGCAGAGAGCGGGAGAGAGTGAGAGAGAGTATTGGGTGGAGGTGGCATTGTTTCAATAGAAAACCCATAAAACTTGGGAAAAATTGAAACAATTTTTACAGAAGAAAAACAAATGCAACTGCCATAAAATCATGAAGAAATGAAAACGCAACGCGTTCATGGATACACCATATCTATCGTTCAGGTCGCGACCCCTATGGCAACGGCAACCCTGACCCGCGTCATAGGGTTGTGTGCGCTCGTGGATTTTATGGCTTTTCAAATGTTTCCGCAAAGGAGCTCCGGTGCTCCGGTGCTCCGTTGGCTGATCATAAAAATTTGATTTTTCCTCTGGGAGAAGGAGGAGAGAGAGAGGCAGCTCATCCTTGGCCTTGGATTAGACGGGCGTTGGGCTGTGCTGTGCCTGTGCCTGTGCCTGTTCCTGTGCTGTGTTTACCTATAATAAAAGATAAATCGTCTGGTCTATATGTAGAGCAGACATCACAATACACAATGCACAATGAGAGCGCGATCAGCGATCCACAATGGGCGAACGGGGCGAGGTCGTAAACCCAAAACATTGTTGAATATGGATTCGGTTTACGACCCGCTCCTTTATCCTTTCGTCGAATACAGCATAGATGGATTCGGGAGGCATTTGGTCTACCTGTAGCATGTTGATCATCCACTCCATCCCAATCCCAATCCCCTTCCCGGCCTGCTTTCACCCCAGACTCCGCCTCTGACACGCGCTCGTAAAACTCTCTCTCTCTCTCGCTCTGTCTCTCGATCGATCTAATATCATCTGTTTATTTTCCGGAGACTGCTGCAATTAAAACCAATTATGGCCCTGATCGCCTCTCCTTCTTTTTGGCATTTCTTATCTGACCAAAAAGAGTTCACAAAAGTTGTCTCTAATTGCGACTAATTTTCTAGATCTAATTTGGATTCTATTTTTATGGCTCCCAGATGAGCTACTGTGGGAGAAAGGTTTGTACTCCTACCATTGTTGGATGCTTCCTGGAAGAGTGTCTGAGATCAGGTGTCTCCGGATTCTTACAATAGGGCGGCAGGCACTTTAGACCAACAGTTGGATAAGATCCGTTTGGGCGGCATCCTTTCTGTCATTGTTGCCACCATTTATCCCTAAACACTTTAAAATGTATGTGCTTCGTATCCCATTACCTTTCGCTCAATTAGAGATCCTTAGAATTTGTTTCGACCACTTTAAAGTATGATTATCTTGAGTAAGGAGTGTAAATATATTCCTAAGAAATCTCTTAAGCGAAAATTATAAATTAAAGTTGCGGAAAACGTTATCCTAAAGTATTCCATGTACATATATGATTTATCAGATTAATTCCTCTACTACAAGAATTTTTTGAGTCACAATTGTTTATGAAAAAAAGCTGAAATTGTTCCCCAAAATATTTTAGTAGATTCCGAATAAAGTCATAATTTTAAAAAATAATGTATTAAATAATTTCCCAAAATCTATTATGATTCTACCCTTACTCTCCTTTAAAGGACCCATAAGAAACCCTCAAAAGCAACCCTCCCAGGAACTCAAACTGTGAAAATGTAATAATTTTCAATTACCCATTTCATTTCTTTCCATGGCCATTCCCTAATGAAAAGCTCTTAACTTTGCAGACAAGTTAATTGACAGCATAATTCATTTTTTACCGCATGGTTCTGGGTATATTTTATAGTGCGAAAACACAAAAGATTGTCATTTGCTTTCCCTGCCCCCTCGACATCGCTCCTCGTCCTGGTCCTCGAGCTCTGACGATGTGCTCGACAATTTTTTGAAGTGATTTGTGCGGCTGGCCACAAGAAGCAATCGCAATCAAAACGAACGACACTCGAGTGGGCTCGAACGGCGGCGAGGGGCTCGACAAATATAATTTTCGCAGCATTCGGCAAATAAATATACGTAAATAAATGCAACAAATGTGTAGCCATGAGAGTCCCGAGTGTCTCTGATTGGAACTGGAACTGGAGCTGGAGCTGGTACTGGAAGGAAGGGGAACTGAAATCGCGTTAAGTGAGTGCAATTGACAAAGGAAGCCAGCAATGAGAGAGCTCGACGCAGGAGAGTGGGGTAGAGGAGAGATGGATGATGATGATGAGCTGAAGGAGCTCTCCAGAAATTATGCGTGCGTGAAAGATGCACTGAGAGAAAATATAGTGGGCTTGAGTTGCCCTTGCAGATAACCTGGGGGGATAAGTCGCGAATTTTTCTGCCCGTGTAGCCATCCTTCAAGGGGACGTTCGCGACGTTCTTGTCGGCTTAACGACACTTGAATTCCACCCATCTGCGGTTGCTGCCAATCAAATCAAATGATGTCAAATATTTGATGAGTTTTCATTTGATTCGATTTGCGCAAAAGTTGAACGGGATTTGGAAAGGGGAACGACACCTGCGTCATCATTCGACTGGACAGGACATCCGCCAAGGGCTCGGCGCCAGGCCGGGCACCCAAGTCCTTATCGCAAGGAGAGTTATGAGTGGACCCAGACCCAGGGCCAGGGCCAGGACGGGCGGCGCCTCACGATCGACTCCTCGACCTGTACCTGTACCTGATGTTTGAGTTCATAATTTTGTTCTGTTGTCAAGTCGCTCGATAGTTTTGTCGCCAATTGTCTGCATTTCATTGACCAAACCGAGCCGAGCCGAGCCGAACCGAACCGAAAAAACCGAATCCGAAAGTGAAGTTGAGAATCACCAAATCAGAGCAGGTAAAAAAAGGTTTTCCTTTTCTGTTGTTTCTATTTTCGATTCTTTTTTAATTATTATTGCCCGACGTTTATTTCGTTTTTCTTTTCCTAAGACAAAGGGAAATCCTTTTTTAATATTCCCTAAAGAGAGAGAGGGGCCGGAGTGGAGTTGGGTTCGAGAACGGAGCAAATTTATGGCCAAGCCTCAGAGCTGTTGACATTTTCGTTATCTATTTTTTTATATTTTGTTTTTGGTATTTTCAGTTTTCCTTTCAGTTTTCCTTTGCCCGCAGTGTCCTCGCCTGTATCAATGAAATATTGATCGACTCTCAGGCTCAGGTTCAGTCACAGGCCTCTGAAGGTCTATGAAGATATCATTATGCATCGACTGCTCTCTCTCTCTCTTTCTCTCTCGCCATTGATTTATATGCAATTATACCTGGCCCTGGCCCAATGTCGGGGAATATTTAAATGTCGCTCTATAAAAATCTTTATCGACTGCCAGAGCTGTAAAACTGACGATGATCTCTCCTGAGAGATCACCTCTCTCTCCCCCGAGTCTTGAGCTCTTTTCGAGTTTATTAAAGGACTCCATAAATGTGTGTTTTTTTCCGTACTTTTATTGGCTCTCCCTGCTTGGATGTCCACCCTGGTTCGGGAGATTTATGATCTTCGGTGGCCTCTCGACTGGTTTTGTCCCCAAATCAGCATTCGACGGAGTGATTGACATGTGACTTGGCTAATAAATAAATATCTATACCTTCAACACAATTTATGAACATCTTTTGGAGTTAGTTTGTGCGGAAAAGGGTTCATTATGAAAGTGGAAAAAAAACTACTTCTAGAAAAACTCCCAGTCTTTTTTGTATGCCCAACCCATAGATGAACTAATCTCAGCTCCAATCTGGAGAACTTTAATTTCAACTTCAGAACCTGCATATTCCGACAATAATTCCGTTTACGAGTATAGCCCAAGCCAGAAGCAAAACGGATTTAATGGAGAAATGAGTATGGAGCCGAGGCTCATAAACCAAACATCAAACGTTTTCGAAGCGATTTAAATGAGTTCGCATTTTGATAGAAAATTTCTCATCCGAACGAGTCTCGAATTCATAATCAGCCAGAGCGAAGGGGGCTTATACCTGAAGAAAAATGAGCCACAAAGGCGGCGAAAATGTTCAACATTAAAATCAAATAAAATTTTGTTCAAATTGTTAAAATTCCAAAACGGTAGCTCGATCCAACCCATAAAACGCACCCTGGTGGCCGGAGCACGAATACCCCACCTTTTAGATCACGTACCCGCCCCAACCACCTCCTTGGCCCGTGGAGTCGTCACGCATGCGCCTTGCTCACGGACTTGGAGATGAACGCGTGATTAGAACAGGGGTACTCTCAACCCATCTTGGTTAAAAAACAAATGTAATATGTGCTTTAAAAATTTTGGAATCCTACTTGAAGCCAGTCCATTGGTTCATGATCACATTTATTGCCAAACTGATCAAGTAAATCGCTCCAAGACTGCTGTAGAAATGTTTCGAAAACTGTGAAAATATCTAGTTAAATCATTTCTAAACGCTCCCGATTTCAAACCCTTCCAAAGGTAGCAGAAGTGGTAAAGAGTATTCAGTGGCTGCCACTACCACGGATCCTCACGGATACCGATCACGGAGCCCAGTTCATCTCTAAGGCTCTTCGCATATCCATATATCGCTGTTCATATATGTATGTTTGGCATGTACATATGTACATATTCTATGGAAATTACAATTAAGGAAAGAACGGGTCGACTGGGACGGGGACGGGGCTGGACTGCTATAATTTTTATGAGCGGCAGCGGGACAAGTGTGAAAAGCGCGAGCGGCCAGAACAAACGAACGATGAATCCTTCGGCAGGACACGAACGCAGACGGGGACCGCGGAACGTGCCTGCAGCTCGGAAATTGTTGGGTAAGTGCCTCCAATAATTGCGGCATTACGAATGCTCAATGCATTCTGTTTTCCTATGCGTTTTTCTGCTTTTCCTGCTCTCTCTCATTCTCTCTGTTCTGCCTGTTCCTCGGGGGACTTTGAGGCGACCGCCTGGCAGGACCGTCTCTTAGGTCTGAGTGCGTTCCCTCATAAATCTGCCCCACAGGCGAACGGAAGTAATTCCGTTTTTTATTTTATTTTATTTCAGTTGCATTTAATTTCGTTTTTACTTTCGTACAAGTATTTCTGTTCTGTTGTGTTGTTTTCGTTTTCGTTTTGGATTTGGATTTTAAATTAGGCCAACAAAGGGACCGACCCGACCCGACCGCAGAACGATATTGAAATTTGGTTTTCAGATTATCCACCGGAGATAAGGGAAAGGGTATCAGAATTGGGGTGACAAGACCAGACCCGAGCTGGCCGATTGCATTTTTGATTATTTTTGTGTATTCGTTGGGTCTGGAATCGATCGATCGCAATGAATAATGGAAAGGGTGCCGGAACTGGAAGGTAAGCTGATTCAAAAATGCTTTCCATTTTATTGAACCCTGTCGAGGAGCCACTTGATCGGTTGATGGCAGGACAACTTCAAGGATACAGATATTAAATGTAGTGAAATCAGTTCTGAATAAATAAAAGCAATTTAACAATATTTTATGATCGTTTATCGAGTCCTGAAGGAAATAAACGCTGTGAAGCATAGAAGATTTCTTAATTTCTGATTTTAACAATCCAATTATAATGGCATTATAAATACTTTACAGTCAATGTGCATTATTTTACCAATATTTCCATTAAAGAATTTACTATTTAATGGAGTTGAAGTCAAATAGAATCAACCAAATCAATCAATATTTAATTTGTTTGCTTATGCCATTTTCAGAACTAGCTTTGAACAATACTTCAGAATATATTGAGTGATCTCTCGCGTTAATTAAGCAATTTGCCACTGACCTTATTGAGTTTTAGCGAATCAAATATAAAAGTTATTGACTCTATTGTTTTATGGTTATGATGCTAATGGATTTTGAGAACTCATGCATGTTTATGCCTAGTCTCGGACCCCCATATCGCGACCATCTTGGGCGTTTAACGATGTTTCCCCTCCCCCTACCCCACCCAACAAATCTGCATAGCCATAAAGCGGCTAACAGAGCTTCCTACATGGCCCTAACATTGCTGTAAATACCCCTCTTTTGACATAATCAAAGACTGTTGGGAGGATGTTAGGCGGTATAAGAGTTTCCGCGAGAGAGTGCTGAAGTTAACAGACAAAGAGAGGGAGACAGACGGACAGAGAGTGCGACAGAAATAGCTGACATTTCGAGAATGAGCGCAGAGAGAGCCGCCACTCACACACACACTCACACACACATGCGACAAGGGTTAACACGCACACACACGCGCGTAAAGGTTAACAAAGAGTGCGACAGAGAGGGAGAGAGAGAGACGAAGCTCTCAAGCAGGCAACCTGTAAGAATCCAAAGAGCGAGAGGCAAAGAGATTATGATTATGAGAGTCTATCAAAAACGTGTCTGCTGCCGTTGCTGCGTCTGTATGCGCGTGCATCGGTGGGTGTGCGTATGTGTGTGTTATGATGGCAGGCGCAGATATGAAAAGGGCAGAGCCATCTCTGTCGCTGTCGCTGCTGCTGCGGCAATCTCTGTCTTGTCGTTGGTCGACGCTGACGCGACGGCGACGGCGCAAAATGAGCGAATATGAGCGTTATGAATTATGTATTTGGCTTGTACATAAACAAACCCCATCGCACACTCACACACACACGCACACACACTGGAAATGGAGGCGGTGTTCCCGCTCCCTCGTGACCGCTCTGCCAGGGCTCTGCTTTCTTACTGGTGCGCAAGGTGGCACGGAGATTGGCTTTCGACTTTTTTCCGCTCGCATATTTTTTTTTCATTGTTTCTTTACTGCTATTTTTTTGCTCACCCTCCTTTCTGCCCGTCTTTGTTGTAGTGTTTAGTGTTTCTTTCTATCATTCTGTCGCTTTGCTCCTCTGTTTTCTGCATTTTATTCACGATCTCTCTGGCTCTCTCTTCATATCTACTACTATACTACCGTTACAATTTATGACAGTGCTGCCAGGAGCTAAGACAGCGCGACGTCAACTGCGAAAGCTTTATTAATGTTAGCTGTTATTCCTTCTTCTAACCGTATTTATTACTGTTTTTTCCTATTGGCCGCAGGAAGCCAGTCGGGAAAGAGAATTACTTCCCCGCCCTGGAAATCCTTTCCATTATAAAACACAATCTTGAACTAAGAATTTCAAGATAAAGATATGAAACTTGAGAATATTTTCGAACTGTATTTATCCATAAAAAAATCCAATGTTTTCATATTCACTTCCATAATACCTCGCTTAAAATTCAGTTATTTTAAATATTCTTGGAATAATAATGCACTTAATTATAATATTCTTACCGTTTTACTTGTTTAATTCCAGCTTATTTACATTTATATTAAATATCCAAAATTTATACAATTTTCAAACCTAAGTCAAGGTCTTTGCCTGCATATTCTTTGTTCTAAAAAACATTCCTTTCCTGTGAATAATCCAAAAGCCATCATCCTTTGATTAACATCTGTTTTTCTCAAAAGAATTGTTTTGGAATTGTTTTATTGAAACAGTTCTGAATGAAATGTTAATCAGACCCAGAAACATTGCTCGCTGAATCCATTCTTACCCATTCGATTAATCATAACTCAATTGTCATATGTCTGAAGCAATTTGTGGGCAAAACGGGTAGCATTTTTTATCGCCAGGTGTTTTTCGGAACCCATTTGTGGAGGCAGGTACGAAATGTTCCCCAATCTAGAGCCCAGCTCCCACAGGTATTTTCGGGAAAGAGAGGGGTACACACAAAGAGAGAGAGAGAGCAAGTCGCCTCGGAAAGAGCGAGCATAAGCAATAAGAAAATAATTAAAGAAGTGGGAGTTGCCCAAAAGTCGAAAAAAAGAAACAGAAACAGAAACAAAAAACCGAATTTGATGAATGGCTCATAATATTCAACGAATACTCATGCAAACACTCACACAGACACTCACACACATGTGCAGGTCATGCACGACTGACGAATAAGCGAAGTCATCGAAAGTTGGAGCGGGGGGTGGCTTGGGGGTGGGGGCGATACGAACAATAGCAAAGAACTGAAGAAAATCTTATAAAACCGAAATTAAAAAAGCAACAAAAACAGTGGCGGAGGGTAGGGGGCGCTCATAACTGCGCCAAAGCGAGCGAAAGAGAGGGATGGCAAGAGCGAGCGAGAGAGCGAGCCCAGGCAGTGTGAGAGGCAGAGAGAGCGAGAGAGCTCGCGCAACAAATGGCAGGCGCGCAGGCCTGGGTGCGAGCAGGCTGGCAAATGCTGTCAGAGAAGGTGAGTGTGGGCGAAGCGGGGGCTCGGGGGCCCGGACGCTTTGTATGAATTATGATAAATTATTAATCAAAGTGCGAGCGAGAAGGCAAGAGCCCCCGAAGGCAGAGAGAGAGAGAGAGAGCCAAAGAGTAGCTGCTAAAAAAGAAGGCAAAGGCGAGCGACTCTCGAGCCGGAAGGAAGTCGTGCTCTCGCCTGCTCCTTCTGTTCCTTGCGTGTGTGTGCCTGCTCCTTTTTTTCTCTCTGTGTGTGTGTGTGTGGCTCATAATTTTTCGAACAAGTTTCATAAATGTCCCACTGTCCCACAGGTAAGCGCTGCAGCAGCAGCAGGCAGCAGCGTCGAGGCAGCGACTGCGACTGAGCATCTCGCATCCCGAGCCAAACGCCAGAGAGTGAGTGAGAGTGAGAGGGGCTGCTGGTGCTGCCGCTGCGCGGCCACGGGCAAGAGGTCGATGGCAACAGTAACAGTAACAGTTAGCCCAATGCCCGACAGCAGGAGCAAGCGAGATAGCGCAATTTAATAAAAATTATGATGAGAGGGAAAACGCGCGCGCCGTCAGTGTGTGTGTGTGTGTGAGAGAGCGAGCGCATATGAAAAATTTTATGAAATGTGAGAGGGAGAGCCATATTCGATGAAATGCGAGAGAGTGAGAGGGTGCCGCCGCAGTATGCACGTGTGTGTGTGTGCGGTGGGTTGGTTGAATGATTGTCAGGATGTGCCGCCGCTGTAATTACACACACACACACACGCACGCACAGACATAGAGAGAGAGAGAGAGGGAGAGCGCGCGCATATAGTGATGTTGGTGTTGGTGGCCCGAAACCGGTCGCAGCGAGAGCCGAACCAGCAGCCGAACACCGAGCCGAGCCACCGATGGCCGTCTGGTCGTGTGGCGGTTATTGTTTGTGTCAGTTCGACGCGCCACATCGAACGAGCAACAACCGCTCAGATACAAAGATACGTTCGTTCGCAGCAGCAGCAGCGACAGCGACAACGACAGCGCCAGATTCCGAGAGCAACGTTGCGTATGCGTGACGCGTGAATCGCGTAGAGTTTTCCCATTTTCCCCCCCAAAAACAAACCAAACAAACCATCGACCGCGTAGTGCAGTGCGCTGACAGCCCCAGACATCCATCCATCCATCCATCCAGCGATGACAGTGCCCGGGCAGCCTTAGATCAGCGATCGGCCAGACCCAGACCCAGAGAGCGAGAGCGAGAGAGAGCGTAGCAGCAGCAAGCCAGCGGCAAGGCAAGGCGGTCCGCATTCCGCCGACGGCAAAACGATAAAGTGATCCAAAGAACGCGGTCAAGCTAGCGGCTAGCAACGGTGCAACGGTGTAACGATAACGATAGCGATAACGATCGCAGTAACGGTGTAACAGTAACAGTGGACATGGAGCGAGTCGTCCTGCGCGCATGACAAACGAACAGCCGCCGAGATCCCGCCGTCCTGGGAGAGGCCTGTCAAAGCGAAAGATCAAAATATTAGAGTCCCCCTCCCCCCAATACCACCACAAAAAAAACAGTGCAATGATCAAAAGTTAACGGTACAAGCAAAATCAAATCACATCAAGAAACAAAGGATACAAAGTTCAAGAGAGAGCGAAGAGAGAGAGAGAGAGAGAAGAGAGAGCGAAAGTGCTTAGCAGACAACGGTCATAAAGTTCTCTTGATGAAAAATCACCTGTCCAACGTGCTGTGTGCAATGCGTAGTGACTTCAAGGATAATCACCAGGAGACCATCAATAAAATGATACAATTTGGCACAGTGAAATATGGCATTGTCAAACAGCTGAAGGATCGCGCTCGAAGCGCCGACAAAGGTGAGCAAAAAACAAATTCAAATTCCCTTTAAAGTTCGGGGAAATAGGGCTTACTGCAGGCTTACTGCAGGCTTTGGAATATGCCAGCCAGAAATTGTTCAGAATGTTGGAGAACTTAAATATTTATTTTTGGTGAAGTAAATTTGATTTTACTCCGAGTTATAAATAATACTTATGGATGAAACTAGTTTGTATCTCTGGGCAGTTACCACTCTCCTTACACGATCGATTCGTATGTATTTTTATGCGCAAAATATTACAAATCTGGTTTGCGAAGACAGCTATTATTTTTCCCATATTTTGTGATGAATGGAAAACCATCGTATATGTACATATTTCCCGTTTCTGTTATGGCATGCAGACTCATAGCGGAAGCGGTCCCGCTGTCATAATTTAATGGGCTTCGATTTCATCAAATCAAACAAAACAAAAAAACTTCAAATAAATACATACATATATGCAAATGGAAGCTAAGCTTTCAAAACCAATTAAAGAAACACGCCTGCCGAAAGGCCTCCAAATATCGACTTAGTTTTGTGCCTTTCCCAAAAGTTATTTCTATATAAATTGGAGCCGAAGCCATATTTAAATCATATCGTTTTCAAGACGGTCCATTAAAACGAAATCGATTTTTGATTTATCATAAGAAACGAGATCGCGAACCGTGGGACAGTGGGGCAGGGGAGGGGAAGGAGACCCGAGACCAATAGCAGCTGATACCGAAAATTGAAACAAATCCAAAAACTGGAAATGCAAAACCTAAAGAAATATAATTTATATGTATACGGGCATATTTAGCTGTGAAACAGAGAGTAAAACTGGTGCACTCTGGCACGCAGACAGTGCGTAACATAATCATAAGACACCATTTAAATTTAAATTTAAATTTAACTTAATATTTCCACCAATCGCTTGCTGTTGAAACGCACTGTAGTCCACTCTCAAAATTATTAATGTTGTCCCAAAATGTTGGTTTCCATTTTCGGGGTCTTATCAGGCAAATGGAAAACAGTTAAAACCAAAATGTCGTAGGTCGAAGCATTTAACATGAAAATTATGGAGGGAAAACCAGAAAAGACAGATAATTTAAACACAACCAAAAGAGAGGAAAAAATGACAAATTTGTTAATTAACTTTAAATGGTTCAGTTATGCCGCCGAAATGGAATGCTTTTTGTATATATTTTCAAATGATAAGAAACAACTTTCTAATTGTTGCATTGTTCAAAAATTAAATTTTCCAAAATATTTAATTTCTCAAATGAAAATGACTCGTTTTATGTGCACTAAGATTTGATTTGTTAAGTGAACAAATTGTGAAAAATATCCGAATGAAATAATTCTTCACTGCCAACAAAGTCCAACAAAATGGTTCTAAAAATTTCACCTTAACGAATATGAAAACATGGAAAATATTTCAAATAAAATATGAAGCATTTTGTTATCCGAAAACTCAAACATAATTTTGAAGAATTTATTATTATTATAAATATTTTAACGACCATTTTGCACATAAACTTTAAATTTAAGAATGCCACACAATGGGAAAAAGAACAAACTGCTTTTCTATTATATTTTATTTTTGGTAAAATGAAAACTAATCATGGAAAAGGTGTACATAAAAAACAGAACATATATACAGCTAAGTTTATATGTTTCTATATAGGTATACATATATGCATGTATGTGTTTATCCATAATTACAAATGAGCTGCCATTAAATTTTGAAAATTGCTGCCCATAAGCTTTAAAAAGGTGATACAAATTTTTTGCTTGGGCATTTTGTTCGCTTTATCAATTTGTTTGGCGCGGTTTTTATTTATACACCGCATATGACTGGGCATATATGTATGTGTTTATGTATATACCATGGTATATAGTGATACCTATAGAGATGGGCATTAATAAATGTTAACTCATTAGTGCGGGATAATAAATTAAATTAATATCGCAAAAAGTGAAAATCGAAGCAGAAACGCAGAGAGTTGATGCTCATTTCCATATGATTTATTTGGAGTACATATATTATATACACAGATCCCTTTACATATATGTTTATAGTATGTACACAGCATATGCATATGGAAATGCTCATCAATTTATTTATTTTGCTTTATTTTTATTTTTTATTTTTGTTGCTGCCTCTGCCTCTGCTTCTGGCGCTTCTGCTCTTGTTTTGTAATCGAATGGAAGTCGCGCTCGCATAACTTAATGACATTAATTATTTAATTATTTTTATTTATGCGATTTTGCTGTCGATTTTTTCTACTTTGTAGCAGATCCCGCCAATAGGGAGGGTCTGGCTCCAAAGTGCCACGGCTCCAGAGGGAAAATGAAATATTTATGCCTAAAACTGCGACATGAAATTCAATTGGAAGCCGCCGCGGCGGAGGCTTCTTCCTGACCTCTGGCTGGCAACGGAATCGGATCAGATCGGATCGAATCGGATTTGATCGGATCGGGCCAGACCTGGGCTATATATTATTCAATTATGCCGCCACTCTGTTGTTTTCTACTCGTACTTTTGCATACATTTGTATGGTATTTCCCTTCTTTTTGTTGTTTTTGCATTTTCCAATTGGCTGAACATTTGTTGCACCTCAGGCTATCGCTCACGGTTTGGGTCCGAGGCGATTTGCATATTGAATATGACGATTGATTAATTGAAAAATCAGCCAAGAACAAAAGTCGAAGTCAACGGGCAGTTTGGCGGAGTGTAAAGGGGGTTCGGGGCGGCACAAAACCAAAGGGAAATCCGATTTTAGTTAGCTGCAAAAAGGGTAATTTTAATCAAAGGAATTAAAATTACAGATTTACCATTTTCCGCACCCTTTACACTCAGTTGGATAAAAAATTGATTTGCTGAAAGCTGAAATAAACCAAAAGGAAAATTGATGACCCAAAAAAACAATGATGCCTGAAGCGAAATTCTGTTGAAAATATTTAGACACATAATGTGCCAAAAAAGTTGACATTGGTTAATGGATTGATGGACAGACTAGGGACTGGGACAATTATGAATATTTGTGGGCAGATGGTTGGGGTTCCAATCGGTTCCTCCGGGCGGCGGGATCTATTCGCTTCGCATGCGCATACCCGTAATTCATTCGAATTTAGCGAAACAGACGCACCCGCAATTTATGGCTTGACTTAATCCACCTTTAAACTTGTACAATTTAATTTATATATATACACACACACACACATCACATATGTATAACAATGGGAAATATAATTTCCTGCCGACAGCTCTCCCCGTTTCACAATTTCATATTTATTCGTATTTATCTGCCAGATACAGATACAAATGCAGCCGAAGAGCGACCGAGAGAGCCACAGTTGTCAGTAGAACAAAATACATTTACGGAAAGCCAAAAAAAATAAATCTTTAAATACAGCGGCACCCCCGATCCGCAATCCCCAATCCCCAATCGATATATGTATATATAGACTTTGGTTAAATGTTTTGGATATATGTATGTATTTTTGTTTTTGGGCGCCCACGCGTCAGAGGAGCACAACAACAAAACTACCCACAAGTACCTACATCTGTGAGATGCCGAAAGCTAAAACTAAAAAATCAAATTCAAATTCAAATTCAAAATCGAAATCAAATCGGGGTGGCTGAGGCAATGGCCTCTGACGAGGCCCCAGCCATGCCTCCGCCCCCGGGGGCCAAATACAATAAACAAAATGCGTTTATTGTTATTGTAAATTTAACAATTTTATTACCAATTGCAAAATGACTTAACCATGTTCGAGACAATTTTATGTTCGTCATAATTGCCAGTTGTTTTGCCTTATTTTATTATTTTTTCTTCTGTGCCGCCGCCGCCGCCGCCGCTGCTTGAAAGGTTTATGTGTAACATTATAATTAATTTCAATTAATTAAAATGCACTTCACTTATCAGCAATCAGCCATCAGCCATCATAATCATAACTCCTCTCCCCGAAGCGGTTTCGTTTCTGAACTGCAATTGCAGGAACGAAAATACGAAAATAAATAAATAAGAATTCTCTCTCGGTAAAAATAAATGTATCTTTGGCTTTACTTTTTCCACAATAATAACGAAAATAATATTAATGCGATCGATATGCAAATGGCGCTGATAGGCGACCACTGGCAGGCCTCTCGCTCCATCTCCGTCTCCGTCTCCATCTCCATCTCTATCTCTGGCTTTGTATCTGAGTATCTGAGCTGTGGCCAGACGAAAGATACAGATACAGAAACAGAAACCGAAACTCGCCCAACTCGTTTGATTTCTGTGCAGAAATATGTTTTATTATATATCGCATGGCGACTGGGTCCAGAGGGGTGGGCCAGGGCGGGGCGGGGCGGGGCGGGGGACTGGCTCGTTGGCTGCGACGGCTCTCCGGATTTATCATAAATTATATTTTATGTGCGTGTGCGGCAAAAGTGGCTGACCAATTTGGTGTTTTGGTTATTTGGGTCCAATCTCCGACTGTTTTTAGGCCCCTCCGTTAATTAAGCAGATTTCGCCAGCCAACTGTTTCCCAAGTCCCACTCTGATTCAAACCGAATTTTCATGACATTTTACATGGCCAAAACATGAGTAATTTTCCAAGAGAAAAAAGCACTCAGACTGCGCATTGCCACCTTTCGAACAATCGATATTGTGGCCTTAAAATACTTTTTCCCTAGTCCGTGGAGGTGGAGGTGGAGGTGGAGGGACTGGACCAGGCCAAACGGCTGTCAACTGCTTTCTCTCGACGGCAACAAGTGGCAGCAACAATTGCCACTCTCTGCCGTGCCACCGGGCTGCCGATCGACTTGAAGACTAATTGTGCCTGCCCGAAGAAAAAAAAGCAGCAGCATCTAATAGAGAGGGGGGAGAACACATGCTGCAACAAGCAATGTAATTGAATTCAGTTAACAGCAGCAGCAGCCGCAGCAGCAACATTTGTTGCAGGCGATTAAGTCATATATGCCACATGAAGCAGGGGGCAAGAGTGGTCTGGGAAAACTGGCCATAACCATACTCGTAGCACAGGAACATCTCCAGGAACGTCTTTCCATAGAAACACATGCCTGACTTGCACTTTTCCTTCTCTTGCAGACACTGGCAGCGATCAGGAGGAGAATGGAGCCTGCTCGCCACTGACCACGGCCACTACCACGGCCAGTCCCAGCCGCAGTCCCGAGCCCGAGGAGGATCAGGAGCAGGAGCAGCCGCAGAATCTGAAACACACAGAAACGCCAGAGGCCGATGAGGAGGAGGAGGAGGAGCCCATCGAGGATAACAACAACAAGGTGGTGGTCATGACCAAGCCAAGTTCCGAGCTGGAGGCCCACTCCAGGCCCCAGTCACCCCTGCCCCTACCACGCACAACCAACACAGAGGAGGCGGCCACGGCGGCTAGTCCGGCAGCAGTGGCACCGGAGAAGGACATCGAAGTGGATGTGGAGATGCCAGAGACAAGGACCTCCGCGGGAGCGTCAGCAGAGGGACAGGGACAGGGAGTGGGAGTGGGAGTGGGCGCCACACCCGTCACCCTGGAGGCCATCCAGAACATGCAGATGGCCATCGCACAGTTCGCAGCCAAGACCATTGCCAATGGGTCGACGGGGGCGGACAACGAGGCGGCCATGAAGCAGCTGGCCTTCCTGCAGCAGACGCTCTTCAATCTGCAGCAGCAGCAGCTCTTCCAGATCCAGCTGATCCAGCAGCTGCAGTCGCAGCTGGCCCTCAACCAGGCCAAGCAGACCGAGGACGAAACGGAGGCCGACCAGGAGGAGGATGGAGATGGGGATGGGGATGCGGATGTGGATGTGGAGCCAGAGGAGCGCGAGGATGGCGAGACGGACACGTACGAGGAGGAGGAGCGCATTGCCGACATGGAGCTGCGCCAGAAGGCCGAGGCCCGGATGGCCGAGGCCAAGGCCCGCCAGCATCTGATCAATGCGGGAGTTCCACTGCGGGAATCCTCAGGATCCCCAACAGAGTCCCTGAAGCGCCGGAGAGACCAGGAGCAGGAGCAGGAGGATGCTGCCGCGGCCATGAGGCGGCCTATCACGAGTCGCCGCCTCAGCGCCGAGATGGTCGTGCACAAGGAGAACGCCCAGGAGGCGCTGGCCAAGCTCAAGGACATGGAGAACATGCCGCTGCCCTTCGGCTCCGACCTGGCCTCCAGCATCATCACGAACCACGACGATCTGCCCGAGCCCAACTCCCTGGACCTGCTGCAGAAGCGCGCCCAGGAGGTGCTCGACTCCGCCTCCCAGGGCATCCTGGCCAACAACATGGCCGACGATTTCGCCTTCGACAAGGCCGGCGAGGGCAAGAACCGCAACGAGCCGTTCTTCAAGCACCGCTGCCGGTACTGCGGCAAGGTCTTCGGCTCCGACTCCGCCCTCCAGATCCACATCCGATCGCACACGGGCGAGCGCCCCTTCAAGTGCAACGTCTGCGGCAGTCGCTTCACCACGAAGGGCAACCTCAAGGTCCACTTCCAGCGCCACGCCCAGAAGTTCCCGCACGTCCCCATGAATGCCACGCCCATTCCGGAGCACATGGACAAGTTCCATCCGCCGCTGCTCGACCAGATGTCGCCCACGGACAGCTCGCCCACCCACTCCCCGGCGCCGCCTTCGGCTCCGTCTGGGAGCTCCGCTGCAGCCCCGCCCCCAATGCCATTCTCCTCGAGCCCCGCCTTCCCTGGACTGCAGGGTCTCTACCGCCCGCCCATGGAGATCCTCAAGTCGCTGGGAGCCGCCGCAGGAGGTCCGCATCCTTTCTTCCCCCAGATGCCGGGCCTGGGCGCCGCCCTGAAGCACTCCTCCTCGCACTCCCACTCCCACGACATGCCCACGGATCTGCGCAAGTCCTCGGGTCCGAGTTCGCCCCGCCCCCAGGAGGAGGAGGAGGATGAGGAGATGCTGTCTGGTCGGATGCCCGTAAAGACGGAGTTCATGGAGGAGGACAAGGAGGAGGAGCAGAACGAGGAGCAGGACACCTCGGCCAACGATCGCTCGGAAACGGAACCCGAGCCGGAGCCGGAGCCACTGCCACTGGAGGTGCGGATCAAGGAGGAGCGCATCGAAGAGGAGTCGTCGGAGCAGAACCAGTCCCAGGAACAGGAGGAGGAACACCTGGAGGTGCGTCGTACGCCTTCGCCTCGCGCCAGATCCCCGCCAGTGAATCACCATCGAAGCCACCACCAGCACCACCAGCACCATCCGCACGGCCATCATGGCTATCCACCCGTGGTGCAGCCCATCCAGCCCCCCGCCCTGATGCACCCACAGCCCTCGCCCGGCTCCCAGTCGCACCTGGATCACCTGCCCACGCCCGGCCAGCTGCCCCCGAGCATGCCCCACCGGGAGGACTTCTTCGCGGAGCGTTTCCCCCTCAACTTTACCACTGGGAAAACGCTTTCCCCCGAGCATAACTCTCCCATCCGCTCCCCTGCGGCCGGCGGACCCCATCCGCATGGTCACCCGCACCACGGCCACATGGCACGGTCGCCGTTCTTCAATCCCATCAAGCACGAGATGGCGGCCCTGCTGCCGAGGCCCCACAGCAACGACAACTCGTGGGAGAACTTCATCGAGGTGTCCAACACCTCGGAGACGATGAAGCTCAAGGAGCTGATGAAGAACAAGAAGATCAGCGACCCCAACCAGTGCGTGGTCTGCGACCGAGTGCTCTCCTGCAAGAGTGCCCTCCAGATGCACTACCGCACCCACACGGGGGAGCGCCCCTTCAAGTGCCGCATCTGCGGACGGGCCTTCACCACGAAGGGCAACCTGAAGACGCACATGGCCGTGCACAAGATCCGGCCGCCGATGCGCAACTTCCACCAGTGTCCGGTGTGCCACAAGAAGTACTCGAACGCCCTCGTCCTGCAGCAGCACATCCGCCTGCACACGGGCGAGCCCACGGACCTCACGCCGGAGCAGATCCAGGCGGCCGAGATTCGCGATCCCCCGCCCTCCATGATGCCGGGCCACTTCATGAATCCCTTCGCCGCGGCCGCCTTCCACTTCGGCGCCCTGCCCGGCGGACCGGGTGGACCTCCAGGTGCAGGCGGAGCCCTGCATGGGGCGCACAACGGAGCCTTGGGCTCGGAGTCGTCGCAGGGGGATATGGAGGACAACATGGACTGCGGGGATGACTACGACGATGATGTCTCCTCGGAGCATCTGTCCAACAGCCACCTCGATCAGGAGGGGGGAGGAGCCGAGCGTCCGCGATCGGGAGACGACTTCAAGTCGCTGCTGTTCGAACAGAAGCTCCGCATCGATGCCACGGGCGTGGTCAACACCCATCCGCCCGCCCGGCCACGTTCCTCCGCCTCCAGCAATGCCAACTCCGTGGGCTCCGCCTCGGCGCCCACCAGCCCCACCTCCCAGTCGCACCACGCCACCAAGCCGAGCTCCTCGTCCACGCGGGCCAGCAGCCCAGCGCGATCGGAGGCGTCGCAAGGAGCCCTCGACCTCACGCCCCGTGCGGCACCACAGCCTCCGCCAGCGGCCTCAGCCTCAGCCTCCTCATCCAGCTCCCGCTCGCCCCTGCTGCCCAAGGAGAAGCCCATCAGCCCGCCCAGCCTGCCGCAGTCCGCCCGCAGCCCACCCAACGGACCGCCGCCTCCATCGATGCTCTCCTGCTCGCCCCTGCCCCCTTCGGTGGCCATTGACTGCCTGCCCCCTGGGCTCCAGCACCACCTGCAGCAGCAGCACCAGCACCTCATGCAGCAGCAGGCGGCAGTGGCGGCGGCAGCGGCGGCGCAGCACCACCACCACCAGATGCAGCAGCATGCGGCCGCTCTGCACCAGCACCAGGAGCAGCTGCGTCGCGAGGCCCAGGAGGCACAGCAGAAGGCGGCGGCAGCGGCCGCTGCAGCAGCCCAGCGCCAGACATCGCCCCAGCCCCCGTCTCGCGGCGTCGGCGATGTGGCAGGAGCAGGAGTCGGACCAGCGGGTCAGCCCAATCCTCTGATGGGTGCCCGACCGCCCTTCGGGATGTTCCCCAACCTGCCGCTCTTCCCGCCCTCAACGACGCAGAATATGTGCAACGCGATGAACCAGATCGCCCAGTCCGTGATGCCGGCGGCGCCATTCAATCCGCTGGCCCTCAGCGGCGTGCGGGGCAGCACCACCTGCGGCATCTGCTACAAGACATTCCCCTGCCACTCGGCGCTGGAGATCCACTACAGGAGCCACACCAAGGAGCGCCCCTTCAAGTGCAACATCTGTGATCGCGGCTTCACCACCAAGGTAAGTGGAGATCTCTACGAAGATCTCTCTCTCTCTCTCTCTGTCTGTCTCTCTCTAGAAGCCACTATCCATTGGGGGGAATGTGGCTCTGACGGGCGGACTGTGTAGATAGACCCCCGACCTTAAGCAGAGATCTAATAGAAGCTTTCCTCTTTTCTTGTTCCTCTTCCAGGGCAATCTGAAGCAGCACATGCTGACACACAAGATCCGGGACATGGAGCAGGAGACCTTCAGAAATCGTGCAGTAAAGTATGTAAGTCTTCTAATATCAATCCAATCCCCCCCTCACCCCGAAAGCACATCTTTTCGTTGATCAATTTTGGATCCCCTTTATGGAAATTCATTTAGAGATCACCCTTGAGTAATGCCAACTTAAAGATCTTTGTTCTCTTTTGCAAAATGATTAATTTTCTTTCTTCTAAAATAGTCGTTGACATTAGCTTAAAGAGAATAGCTCCTACCAATCATTCAATGATCTATCCATAGAGGCCATTTTGTTAAGATAACTTTTGATCATCACTTTCGGATAAGGGTGAAACGACAAACTTCTTCTGTATCTCCCCCTTAAATCCTGTCCAAAATAGTCTCAGAATAACATAACTTTTTATTGAAACTTGTCCTCCTTTTTCTCTCTTTCAATTAGTCATTCAATACCGATCACTCTCTATCATCCTCCCCTTCCCAAGAACAAAATATACCCCTCATTGTTTCTCTTTTACTTACGAATCTTTTGCTCTGCTCCTATCTTTACAGATGAGTGAATGGAACTCTGATCGCGAATAAATAGACACTCAGCTATCGGCACGATCACGATCTACAGATCTAGATCACTTTCCTCACGGAAGGCTGTTCCCGATCCAGATTCAGTCAAGATGCAATCGATTCTCGCAACCAAATGATCTCAAGGTTTAGAGGGAGAGAGAGAGAGAGAGAGGGAGGGGCAGAGACGCTGGTGAAGATCAGAGTCGTGTATACAAATCTTTTATATTTATAAATTGTTGCCCACAAAAATATTATTTGATTGTTGTTCCCCAAAAATGAGGATGAGAATGCGAAAAGGCTGTTAACACCAAAAGCCAATCGATTCTTGAATATTCATAAACAATTTTTTATGATGCGGGGCGCGCTAGAGCAGGAGGAGGAGGAGGAGGAGTACACCTAAAACACCTAAAATACCAATACTAAAAAGCGATCATGAAACGTATCCAAAGATGCATCAAAAGCAATTTGTGTTCCAGCTAAAAACAGAGCAAAGACCTGGACATGGAACCCAAAAACTGCTTGGTATAGAGAGACTGATAGCGTTTCATGTTCCACAAAAAGAAAAACTAAATAAAAACGGAAGCAGCCGCCCAGACACTCCTCGGTATCTGTATCTGTATCTGTATCTGAAGCGGCTGAAAGTTGAAGGCGTAGTAAAATCAAAATTCGAATTTAAAGCAAAAACTTAAGGTATATGCTAATATAAATATTATAGGTACCTAAGCGATTCAAGCATTGTGTACGGACAGACAGACAGACAGACAGACAGACATACAGACACATATATACATATGATATATGATATATTGTAGTATGATAACCGAATCCCCCCTCACAGATACTACACACAATCACCTAGACATATACAAGCAACCATGTTAATAATCTATTTGGAATGTGCAATAATATGACACGCTATAAATTTAGATGCTTTTGTTTCCTACTACTCGTAAATTAGTTTTATTTTCCACCTCGTGTACATACCTATCCACATATACGCTATATATTATTAATCATATTTCGAAATCCAAATGCTTTGCTTTCGAGAATGGGTTAGGCCTACAAAAAAATGGGAAAATCTACAAAAAAAAAACACACAAAACAAAAACAAAAATACATAAGAATTATATATGAGAAATTGTGATATTAAATGTAAAAAAAGAAAAGAAATACAAATTATTGATTGCTTTCCATATCACAGATGAGAGAACGAACCACAAAAGATATATCTAACATTCATAGTTAATTTAGTCGTTAGACGAGACACAAAGCCCACTCTAATTTCACTTCACTGGAAGGAAGGAAGGATGGATTACTATCCCCCGCCCCCAGCCCCCTAGAAATAAGTATGTTTATGGATTACCACACACCTAACTTATACACAGATACAAGTGTATCTCACTCTGTTCGTAAGCATTAAGCATAGTCTCATAATTTATTACACACCACAAAAGCAGCAAATGCAAAATACAAGCAAATCTATTGAGAGAAAAGAATAAACGTGAACGAATAAATATATATATATATGTATTTAAGTTATGAAAAATTAATAAATTTGTTGTTTTCTTTCACGGGCGAACCCCTTTCCGTCCCCGAGCCCTATCGCGATCAGGGTTCTGGGAAAAACCGGAGTCAACAATTTTGGGAGTCTTTTTGTTCCTCAATTTCGTGGTAAACAGATGGCGCTGGTTGTAATAAAAATGATTAGTCAAGTTTATTATCGTCATAATCTTTTAATTCGAAATCGAAACGGAATATCGACAGTCCCCAGCCCGAAGCCGTCGTACCATCGCACCATCGAAGGCCTGATCTATAATGGAGCGAGCGCGATCAGCAATGAAATATTTTTATTGCCTTTTAAATTGATATTTTACCTTCAACACAACGAATTTTTGCTGCCTGGTTTCGTCTGTTTTATTTCGTTAGCTTTTTGTTTTTTGTTTTCTTGGTAACTCTTTTTCCCGCTCTTGTCTCCATTCGATCTCTCAGTCCCGTCCCCCAGCTCAGTCTCAGCCTCGGTTCGGTTCGGTTCGGTTCGGCTTGGCTTGGCTCTCTGGCATTTTAGTCGTTAATCAAAAAATTTCTCGTTGACATCGCTTTGTCATCTTTTTAATGACGGACACCCGCTGAGTTCTGAGTGTTGTCCCCGATTCCCCGCTCCACCGACTCCCCATCCCCGTCTGTCATTCCCTTTTTGTTCGCCTTTTGTCCGTGTGATGGATGTTTGAACTGGTTTCGATTTGAAAATGTCATTTACATGTTTACATCGACCAATAAAACAATGGAATGGATCTCAGATTTGATTAGACCTCAAATGAAAATAGGCTTTCCGCTGGTCCGTTTTAACGGTGTGAAGAGGCCTTTCGAAGGGTTCTATAATTGTCAGTCATCGTGAATTTGGTCAGAAAATACCTCAAAAATCCATATTTACTGCGTTTCGTAGGTTGTTTATGTGGTTCTGAAAATTACAAGGTATTTCCATACATTACAGCTCCATATCGTAGGCTCTGAATGTGTAAATATTTAGTATTTGAATCCCTTCTTACACAGCCGAATACTTCCTTGGCTTCTTCTCATTATTCACTCCCCAAAAACATCTGCCTGAAACATGACAGAGCTATGCCGTCAGTAGGTAATTAACACGGTTAATATGCCAGCTCGATGACTGGCCACCGATTGCCGACTGACAAACTGTCATCATGCACACAGACACATATGAATGCATGAATGAGTGAATGAATGAATGAATTACTTAGGAACGAGCAGAAGCCTGAATATCATTTGATCCCTGAGACAGCACTATCACTCCGTCAGCGGCTCGATGCGGTTCCTTCGCCGGAGGTAGCCCCGAGTCTGTCAGCACCTTCGAGACGGATTATGAAGGGACCCAGCCCCGACCCAAGCCAAGGCACAACAACCCTTGCAGCGAGGGTTGTGTGAGCAGAGCAGAGCAGAGCAGAATTGAGTTATGGCTGGGTGTCTGACGATCCATGTTGATGTTAATTCGGGGCGTGTAATTGCCCGTTCGCATTCCTGCAGTTTATTTACAGGTTTCTCAGCAGTTTTGTCACACATATCCGTATCCCAAGCGGCTTCCGTTCCGTTCCGTCCCTTCGTGCTATCCGTAGTGCCTTCTCCAGTCCCATTTTTAGTTGTGTTTAGTTTAATTTGGGGCAATTTAATGGATTTACGGCACGAGAGGGCAAACGTCTCCATTCCTGCCGCTTGCGGCCTGCTGCCGCTGCTGCTCCCCGTTAAATGACATCAAATTTAACTGGCGAATAAAGTTGCCGCTCCACGCACTAACTGCACAACAACACAATCGTCTGATAACTATTAAGATAACTACTGCAGCCATATTCGGGCTGGGATTGGGATGGGGATTGGGACTGGGGCTGGGTATTGGCTCCGAGAATTGCGATTGCGATGGGATGGGTACTGGGTACTGGGTGCGAGGCAAATCCTTGAAAACGCTGGCAATAAATGCAAAAATCCTTACAAATAATATGAGAATGGTTATGGGCACTGGTTGGGCTTATCGCAGGCATAAAACCCACAGCAAACGGACAAACCAACAAACAAAACACCAAAAACAATCTAAACAAGAAAAATTGCACAAATTGCCGGGGCTTCGGTTCTGGGTTCTCGGTTGTCGGTTTCGTCGTCTCAGCCTCTGATATCGTGTCGGACCCAGCAACGTCATCATCCCCATCAGCACAGTGGGTGCCGATACTATTCGGCCTGGGCATAAATGAATAACAGGATTTGTATGCACTTCGGACTTGGGCTAATTGATTGACGCTTCCTGACTTGTTTTTGTCGATATTTGATGTACGATTACACGACCACATTTGACTGTTTCCGCCTCAGTTCGTTGGTTTCGCTGATCGATATCGAAACAATTGATTGCAGTTTATATTGAGCTGAGAGGCGACATCAAAAAACGTTTTACCAATCTAATTTATTTTATTTAACCGCTGCCGCCTTATATATTTTATGCAAGATAATCCGAATATTTTATATTAATTTGCAAAATATTGAAATTGGGTATATATTAGTCAGGTTACATTTTTGCAGGATTTTATTGTATTGGGATGCTGAAAGTAAATAAATAAAAAATCAATTTATAAATAAAAAAAATTTAAATATATTTAAAAATTAAAAATCCAATTTTATCGAATAAATAATGGATTTGACATATAGCTATTTTGAAAAGGTTTTTAAGCCGCCTTAACTTTTTTATACTTCCTTAAAGGCATGATATTTGTATTATTTTTTATTAATTAATTATTCATTTGTAAAATATGGAAATTGGGTATATGTATATTTTATTGGAGTTCTGAAAGTAAATAAATAAATAATAAATTAAATAAATTAAGCAACAAGTCCAAAAAGTATTCGATTTGAGGAAATAAATTATAGAACTCATTTATGGAAACTTTAAAAATGTTTTTAATCCTCAATTGTTTTTATACCTTCCTAAGGGCATGATGTTTTATTAGTTTTCTTTTCGATTTAACTAAAAGTTTACAATTTATTGTAAAATTCACATAGAAGTAGAATTTGTTTCCCCTGGTCAGGCCTACTTGCCCCATGGTGCATCTAAGCAACATGCCCAACACGACACTGGCAACACCAACACCAACACCAACACCAACACCTACTACACAAACAGCAGCAGCAAAGGCCATAACAGCAGCAACACAAACGCCCAGCACACAGTGAAGGAGAGTGGGTGGGGGAGGGGGAGTGAGAGTGAGGGAAAACCACTTCTATAGGAAAATCTAACGATTTGTTTGCATTTTTATTATTTCCTGCTGCCGCTTCTGAAATTGTCACACAAAATAAAATAGAACTAACAACAATCATTCCAACAAATATCAACAGGAATATGCGGCCTACCCGAAACTCAAACTCAAACTCAAACCCAAGCCGAAGCCGAAGCCCGTGCCGTACGTACTCCTGGTTCGTGCAACACCCGCCTTAATGGTGTTTGAGTAGTAGCCGTATCTGTGTATCGGCAAGTGTCACTTTGGCACATCATTTGGGTCCCCGGACACACAATGGCGGCCCGGCCTCCGTTTGAGCCACCGCCAGAGTCGGAGCCCAGCCAGCCAGCCAGCATTTTGACGTCGGCAGATTCGGAGGAGAGGCCTCTGTCTGCTCTGTCTGCCACAGCCGCGACCACTCCACTCCGAGAGTGAAGCTGGGACAGAGATTGAAGCCGCCCCTGAAGCTGGCTGCAGATGGACCTGGCCTAGACCTGACGACGACTCTCTGGGCGATGCCTGAGCCCCGAGTCGTCTTGGCATTTTGACATGCGCTCGCATTTAGGCAACATTATGCACAGGATTAGTTGACAGCCAGCCGCTTCTGCTTCTGCTTCTGCCTGTGCCACCGATCCACTGTTCCGTTCCCACCAATGCCACTGATGCCACCGATGCCACCGATGCCTCTCAAAACCTCTCAAAGCCTCTCCTCTGGTCACGTGCGTGCGGCTTTCGGTGTGTCAATGTCTCGTTGCATATGGCTCGTGCCTGTCTTTGGGCAATCGACACCATCATAATATTGTACTGCCAGATTAATTGGCCCTCACTCGCATGATATATGTCCCTCTATCTCTTTGTTTATGGATGGGCGTTATTTGTCGAAATTTTTGTGGCTTATTTGATTTACTTTTGCGGTCACTGGAAGGGGGCGGCCGGCACACTTTTGGGCAAAGCCAGGGATAAGCCAAAGAGCAGAGCTGCGAATGCTATTGGATAGATAAAGGAAGTAAGGACTTTCGTTGGGAACAAGTTTTGACAGCATCAATATCGAAATATATTTTGTAGGATTTTACTTTTTTACTTTAATTTCCCTCACGAATACATGCCAATTAATATCTGATTGATGCAGAAATTGCGATTTATTTCAGATGAATTTCGGTGATGAAAGAAACTCAAGAGATTGGAGACTGGGAATGGGGGGACTGGGACTGGGACATCTCATTATGTCTGTATGTAAAAAGAAACTTATTGATTCGTTCCGGTACAATATAAATGTATAAAATACAATAAAAAGTTCAATTTGAGTACAGCTCATAAAATTAAATGGTACACGATTTTTTATGTGCTTAAAAGTGCCTCCAAGCTCCCAACAAATTTGGCTGAAAAGTCATAGGAGAGCGCTTAAAAGCCACTCTCAGCTCGTACTTTTTTTACTGGAAATCCTTTCACGAATTTAAAATTATTTCATAATTATTCATTATTCATAGTTAAACTAAATTGAAAAAATTTCTTTGGCTTAAAGACAAATTTTCCCCATTCTTGCATCCGCTTGCATTTGGTGCAGTAAAATATGATCAGCATGGACCAAATGAATCCTCGAGGGCAGTCCTGGCAGCCATTACGGCAAATGAGACTCAGGGAAAAGGCGATTGCCAATTGGCTCGATATGGACGGGCATGGCAACGCCTTGTGGGATAATTTTCCTTGCCGATTGACGCTGCAAATGATGAAGCATTAATCGGAGCCGAGCGGCACTGCCCCAGGGGCGTGGACCGGAGCAAAAAAACGGAACGGGACAACACAGAGAACGTCGAGTAATCTGCGAGAGAGACACAAGCCCGAGTCGAGTGGGGAATTCTAAGCGGGACGCTGTGGATGCTGATGCTGGACTCTCCGGTTTGCATCAGTCAGCGCGATTTACTGCTTGGCTGCTTACCCCCATCGGAAGGGGGGTGGCAGTCGGGAGTGGTGTGAGGAATGGCCATGTGATTACATGAAAAACACTGAAAAGCGAGTCAACTTTCCAACCAATTTTTGCCAGGCGGCAGCGCAGAGCAACGCAGCATACAGCACAGCGCAGCGCAGAGACCAAAGTAGAAAATTACAACAGTTTATACGATACAGAGAGAGAGAGAGAGAGAGAGAGAGAGAGAGAGAGAGAGAGAGAGAGAGAGAGAGAGAGATAGAGGAAAGACATGGAGATAGAGAGGGAGAGATACAGGGGAGACCATGCAAGCAACAATCCCGCAATCCCAGCAGCAATTTTCAAAATTTCAATCCCACTGCTCTGTGGATGGTGCTTGTTGTACCCTTTCAAGGGGTATTATAATTTCGGAAATAAGTTTGAAATGTAGCCAATATCAACAGTAATATAGGGATATAGCTTGCAAATTGTTCTTCCATTTTAAGGTGCTAAGATCTGCAGAATCGAGTCACCTTTAAGCCGTAGAATAAAGTGAGACTAGTCCTGGCTAAAAATTCATTCTGTTTCAATAGTCTCGTGTTTGAGGTTGCTATTGGAGTGATTCATTCAACTATAATGAATAAAATGTAGCATTCTTATTAATTTTTATTATTCATACCGATTAAATTCATTCAAAGTTTGGCCAAATCCAGGAAGATCTCTAGCTCCCATAAACCAAAAGTGTATCTAAAGAAAACCCAACTATTTTTGTTCCTCCTCCAGTGATTTGTTTGTCGATGTTGGCAATGCTGTACGGTTTGGGTTTGGGATTGGGATTGGGGGCTGACGACGTGGCTGATGATGAGTGTGCTGCCGCCTCGATCTAATTTCTCATGCTGGAATCATCGATTCATCGTTTTGTGTTGCCCTGTAAATCAACGGGACAAAGCAGCCCCGACCCCGATCCGACCCGGATATCGGTCCAAATGCCAACCCCGCCACCCGCTCCTCAGGCTGGACCTCAATCAATCCGAGCCGAAGCAATCCAGTGCCCACAGTGCACTCCTGCCACCCACTGTCCAAATCTAAGCGCTTCAAATATATTTTCCCCCCTGTTTTGGGAGCAGAAACGCGGCATAATTGCCGTTTTGTTCGAGAGAGAGAGAGAGACAGAGAAACAGATACAGATACAGAGAGCGGGAGGGGTAGGGGTGGGGGTAGGGGGAGGCTACAAATACAAATTGCACGTTTCAACCCATACATGCTGGAGCTGTTGCATGTGTGCGAGTATCTGTGTTTGGGTCTCTCTCTGGTTGTTGCTTTTTAAGGCGAGTGTTTGGGTCAAATCAAAAAATCACAACAAAATTACTTGCCTGTCATGAAATTTGCCTCGATTTTGTTTCGGGTTTTATTTTGTTGTATTTTTTTTCCGTCCCAGTCTTCCTTTGCGGATGCAAAACGTTTTGCTATTTTATTTTGTCTTCCTCGCTCTGGACTCCCCTCCTCCGCCTCCTCCTCTGAGCGAGCAGCAGAAGAGTGTAAAGTGTTCCTGTGCTTTGGAGGTTGTTTTTTTTTTCAACTTTTTCTTTTTCTTTTTGGTTTTCCTTATTGTGTTTTTTGCTATATGTATAATTTGAATTTACAGTCAGTGGGCCGCCTTCCGCTACGTCAAATCATTGCAGGACAGTGGTTCCAGGGCGTGTCGTAAAGGAAAAACCAAACTTTATTCTCTTAGAAATCTCCTTAATATATACAAAAGTTCTGTCCATGATATACAAATTATTTAAATTGTTTCTTGAAATGCAAATTAAATAAGTTAGAGAAAACTTTTTTTTTTTTTTCCAAGAATTATCTAGAGTATCTTTGGGATTTTTGAATAAAATGCCAAGTGCAATATACAGCAATACTCACTCCTTATAAAACGTTACTGTATCTCCTCAATGATCATAAATGAATAAAGCAATCCTTCAGTCAATTCTCTATTAAAATTGAGTCTTTCGTATATTTTTATTTACCTAATTCGAAACCTTTAAATGTAGCTCGTTCCACTGTGCAGTGATTTCCAATCAACGTGACGTATGAGTGTTTGGTTGTTTGTCGGCTTGGAGTTTGCTGTGTGTCCAACTTTGTACTGGGATTGGGCTTGGGATTGGGTCTGCGATGGAGACTCGAACTGTGGAACTGTGGAACTGTGGAACTGGGGGTCTGATTGTGAGTTCGAGTCTCGGGCTTGGGCTTGGGCTTGGGGTGGGGCTGGCGGTGGGTCGGCTGGTCGGCTGGTCCTCTGTTGGTTGATCGGTTGTTGGTGGGTTTGCTGGTCGGTCCTGGGTGGAATATGCAATTATGTATTTTTAAGTTCATGTTTTTACATTTGCCTTTGCTCCGTCTCGCTTGCTCTCCCAGTGGCCCGTTCGCATTTGCGCCCAATTGCTGTAAATATAAAATTGCAGCAATTTTCTATGACTCGCCTCGATTGGAGTCGACGACGCGAGCTCCGTTCCGGATTGGACTGTGCGGGGGGTGGCGGGCGAGGCCATGCAACTCTTGTGGCTTGGTCGAGGAGGGTTGGGGCCTGGCTTGGGTCTGATTGCCACTGCCACTGCCCCTGCTCCACGGCTGTGGTCTGGCGCGAGGGGTCTAACAACCGCCCTGTGGGTGGTAGCGGGCCCAGTTATTATGAATTGCTGCAGCAATTTGCCGGCAACCAGAAACGAGCAAAATGGTGACGGCTCTGGGTGGCTCTGGGTGGCTCTGGGGGGTTCTCTCTGGGGCCGATTATCGGCAATCGTGCGGCATTATGGAAGATGTCTGTCTAGCCGTGCATGGGGCAGGCACTGCCACTGCCACTGTGGCATGTGGCAGTGCCGGCAACTTAATTTAGTCGGCCCGAGCACACCTCTTAATTGATCCGAGCCGAAGCATGGAAATAACCGCAACATCAACAGTTAGCCGAAACAGTGCAACACACAGAGCACCGCTGCCCCGCTGCACCGCCGACAAAAGGCACCACAACACGGCGAACCCCCAGCCTCAGTCGGCCCCTCAGTGGGCCTAGGCCCAGCCTCTGGTTTTCCAGCCACGGCGCTGCAGGTGTGAGTGGGCCTCTCTTTTGGCAGTGGATTGTGGTGGGGCGGGCAGTGGCTTGGGGGTAACTGTGGGGCTGCCACTTTTCGGGTGTCAACTACAAAATAACAACAAAATGCTTCGCGCTCTTATGAGTGGTGTTTCGGGCACCGCGCTGAGAAACGTGATTGGACTTGTTTGTTTTTCGCGAATCGCGAATCGCGATTCGGTTTTTTGCCTGGCCATCGACTGGCCATTGTCAGGTGTGATCTCCTAGGAGTTCGGCTAACATATGTTCGTGCTTGGGAGCTGATAAGGCGCCTGTTTTCTATATCAAGTGTGTTTTTTTACTTTTCCCACATTTTTGTGGTATTTTAATGGAATATGTATTTCAGAGTCCATCATCCAACGTAATTTCTTTCGTTTCAACAGTAATTTTGTTCAATGTTACCCCCAGATAAACAATGAATCAAAATGTAATATTTACACCTTTAGTGTTTTAAAATGTATACCAATATATTGCTTCGAGATTGGAAGTTGTAAGAAGAAAGTGTTTTCACATATGTATATTTTATCATTAATATGAATATGTTTTATATAAATAAAATATTTTCATTTTTAGATTGAATATATTTCCCACAAATATATTATTTTTATTTTAAAGTAAAGCCAATAGCCCTGGGAGCTCCATAATTTATCGTAGGTAAAGAATTGTATTTTTAGCCTCAATATTTAAGAATAAAAATTATTTATTTATGTTTTAATCAAAAGTCAACTCTATTTAATTTCCCCATAAGCCGATTATGTATTTTAATCCTTTTTCCACTAGTCATTTTTCTCTGAGTGTACGGAAGAAGGATAAATCTATATATTTATCATGATGGACTATTTTTTTGTATCTCTTGTTCATCGTTTTTTTTATCCTTTCCTTTCATACTGTTTATAGGTACTTTCATCTATTATCTGGCTATCAGTCGTTGCGTCCGTCCAGTGGCGGGGAGCTGCCTCTGTATTTTGTTCCCTATATCCATCAAAAATCAACTAGAAGAAGTACATTTTTTTCGCTGGAGCTCTCGAAATGTTTGACTTTCGAAATGAGATGCATTGGGGCACCATAAGAACGTTTTCAATTGATTCTCGGAAAATGGCATTGCATTTACATTAGAATCCGTCAAGTGTCTGGGCACCGGACCCGGGGCTCTCATGCAAATGGGCCAGCCTGAAAGGAATTTAATTCAGAAAATTTCCACTTTGCGTTTCATTCACAAAAATTGCAAAATCCTCAGGTGACCCCCAGTTCAAGGCATTTTTTCCAGATAATTCCGATGTTCATCCATATGTATATGTCCAACACCGAGCGAACCTTCGGCTCTTTGTCGCCGAGCTATTGTCACTTGGCTCGGTTCTTTGCGAGTCTCTGGATCTGTCTAAAACCTTCCGCTCAAGATGCATTATATTTTAATAAATTTCGAAAATACTGCTCACATGTACCCAACCCATGAAACCATCCAATATACAATTTAAATCAAACTTTGTCGTCTGCAGAATATCCACAGATATATGTATAACTCACACTCCAAATATTTGTACATATTGCATATATGTACATATGTACGTGTACACCCATCGATCTGGGCACCGATTTTTATTGCCCTGTGCGCCTTCTTGTTTGTTTTCATTATCGCCGCTGCAGCGATTCTCGTTTTTCATCGCATTCGCTTCATTCTGGAATGGAAATAATTTGCAATTACCATTAACCGATTCTGTAAATATTATGGAGAAAAACATGTTCCGGAATTCGGGTTATAATGGTCGCCCTTCATCAGAATTGGTCATTCGTATATAGAATGGGAAACATGTCACGAAAGGTATGCATGGACATTTTCTATAAATCTAAAATTAATTTCCTGGAATATACAAGAATTTCTTGATGTGTGTTTAAAGTCTAATTCTTCTTTAACGGAAAAGAACACTCATTATTAGTGTTTAGCCTGTATCCATCTGTTCCTGTAATTCCTTCACAGGACCTTTTCTATTTCCATCGAGAAGCCTCAGCAATTGCAATGCAAATTCTTCATCTGCAAAAATATAACCACAGCCCAAGATCCTCCTCTCTTCTTGGGAGTACTGGTATACCCCAACCCCGACTACTTCCTAAGACTACAAATTTGTGCCTCGGCTTATCTAACAAGCTGGAGTTAGTCAGGTCGCCGAGTCGCCATATCCGTAACTGAAATTGTGAACTAAACGAATCGAAATCGTTTGAATATGGAAATCAGTGGGTATCGATGGCGCTGCTGCTGATGCTGGATCCAGGCACACACCAACTGCGACTCCTACTCCTACTCCTACTCCCGGCTCCCGGTTCGATTCCTATTTCGAAGTCCAACTGCAGATCCGATGCCCAATGTCCGCCAAGTTGTCGATGCCAATGTTTTCCCTCTTTTTTTTCTAGGCTTTTGTGAACTTTTGTGTATTTGTATTTGGCCAAATGAATTGCACTTTGTCCACCTCCTGCCTCCACGTTGGCTGCCTCTGGATTGAGTCGGTTGGGGTACATTTGAACTCCTCACTCCTGTCCTCCATTCAGTTCTTTTTTCCGCTGCTGCTGCTGCTGCATATTGACTTTGATACTGCGATAGTTGGCCCAGAGGGGGCCGGGGGACTGCTGCTGCCACGGCCCGAGGCTGACGCCAGAGCCGATAACAAATCGCAGATACATAATTAAATTACAGCGTTTTAATTTCTGTAATTAGTCACGACTTTGCCGCCAACGAATGCACCCAAAAACAGGGCTCCAAGGCGGCGCCAAGAGGCCACCAGGAAGAGCGCCGACCGGGAGCAGATGGTGGCCCCCCGAAATCAAAGTCCAATTGCTGGCTGGCCTGGCCTGGTCTGGCTCTCGCTCTCGCTCTGGCTCTGCCTCTTGGTCTGGCTCTGGGTCTAGCCGATCCTCAGTTAGATCATCAAAATGATCTACTTTACACCGAGAGCGTGGGCCATAAATCGAGCCAGTCGAAAGCGAGCAGAAAAAATATGCAAAATATTTGGACATTGCGTGCTGTGGCAAGTAGGGGAGGAGAGTGCTCCTAGAGAGGGGGGGTGGGGATGTATCGGAGGCAGCTGCTGACTGCGCGTGCGCATTCACATATAAATTAAACAAACGTCGCGCATTTCACACACGCCACTCGGCAGGGACGGGGACGGTTACGGGGACGGGGACGGCGGTGGGGACTGCCAACTTGATTCATGAAATATGCGCGCACCAAGAAGCAGCAACAAGTCACAGACCCGGCAAAAATACCATAAATAAATAAATGAAAACGAAGAAAAAACCAGCAAGAAAACAGCAAGAAATTGGCTCAAACTGTAGAGAGAGAAGCCGTGGCCACGTCGTGTAGACTCATTTAGACTCATTTGAATACCAAAATGCGGACACGAAGCGCCGTCCCCCAGCTCCAGCCCCAGTCCCAGCCCCAGCCCCAAGTCCGAGTCCAACTCCAAGTTGCAAGCAGACAGCAACAGCAACAGAAACAGCAACAACGACGACAACATTTTCTAGGCTTATTTATTTACGACTTTATTCCAGCTCCGCTTGAAGTGCATCCATCCCAGAGTCCCCGGCCCACTGGTCCAACTTTTTTTTTATGATCTCTGCAGCTCCTCGAACAGCTGCCACTGCCAGTTGACCACCAAGGCAGATGCTGCTTCGGCTCCAGCTCCAGCTCCAGCTCCATCTCCGGCTGCAGGTGGTCAGCGCAAGCCCATTTGCATGGGTCTTTAATTTGAACTCCATTTTGCTGCCAATGTTCTTCAATTAGGGAGTTGTGTTGGATCATTGATCAATGAAGAGAAGAGCTGTGGTTAGGATTTCAGCAAGTGCGGAATAGAGTGGTAAGTATGATTTGATGGCACACGAAGAGCCAGCAAAATCTGTCAGGAAAAGACGCACTGACTACTGTCTCGAGATAGCCAGGAAGCTATAGGTTATAGGAGTTGCAATTACGATTTGATGGACCGCAAACGACGCTTTGGCTGATAAAGAGCAATGATAGTAATGATTTATTATTTTCAGGGACCGTAATAATTATAATTACTACTCACACAAGACAAATAAATGTCAAGTTGTTGGGATATTCTTCGGCTGTGATATTATTAATTATTTATAATAATTATCCAAGATAAAATAATTATTTTTGATACAAAAAATATGTTGCTCAGAAATTAATAGTATTTATTTATTTGTTGCTCAAATATATTATTTTACAGATTGTATTTGTGTTGTAATTGTATTCTATAAAAACTTCAATCATAATTTTTTGCGTTTTTTTTTTCAGGAAATTGGGAATTTGTTTACTTGTTTGTCTAAATGGATGATTTCTTCGGGTATAAAAATAAAATATAATCATTATTTACATAGCCTGATTATATCCTTAAAACTCTTTATTTAAATTACGAGTAATTTATTTTCCACATTTTTAAATAGTTTATAAAAACACTGCCTAATATCTATCTGATTTTATATCTCTAGTAACGATGCAATTAAATACTTGAACCAACTGCTAAAGCACAAAGCTACGCCTTCATTTCGGGTATGGGTCTGGCTATGATGCAAAGCACTGATAAATAGAGGAACCGAACTGCATACAGTCGTACCGAAAAGTATCCACAAATGTACAAATATATACACTCCTTCATCCCGCCCGACTTCACACGTATATATGTAAGTACATATCGAAGGATATTTTGTGTATGAGTTGCTAAAGTTTTTAAAATAACGAAATGCGAACTCAGCGCAAACTAGCGTCAGGATATGAAGAAAGTGCAGTTTATATAAGTATTTTTTTCATGTGCGAAAATGTACAAGGAAATCGTACGTGTATGCTCGAAGCACATACTCATGGGGGAGAACAGTACGTTTCAGTGATGTAAGGTACATTCAAAACGAATAAAAACTAATCAAAAGAAATGTACATAATGTACTCGAATCTACAAGAGTTGTTATTGAGGACTTATAGGACTCTGAACCCCGATTATGAGATTAACAAATGTACCTGTTTCAGTTACTTACTTTTCAGTTTCGTATTTTAGGGATTGCTGAATATTTGGGGCATTTATCGAGCTTTCTTTCCTCTTTTCAATAATAAATTAAATCTAGAATAAATACAAATAAAGGTACTCCCAATAAACTTCAATTGGAGTGAGGATTACACTACCGAAACCCACTGTATATATGCCACATCTGCACTCACAAAAAATGCATATATGTACAAATATATAAGAGGTACGTACGTGTGTGCTGCACGTTGGGGGAATATACTCGTAAAGGTCAAAAGTTTTTCGTTTGCAGTTGAAACTTTTTATGCAGCTCTTTCTTTATCAAGCGTGTTACAGCACACACACACAGACACACTTCGCAGAGATGCACACACAACTGTACTCCGATATCGGTACGTACTACGTATACAGGCATGCTCCAGGGTCCTTGCTGCTTAAGTGCGCCATATCCTATGGCCCACCGACTTTGGCTTTCACGTCCGCCCATTCGAAAAAGGTAGTTTTCATATTTTTGGCGATAAGCAGCCATGTCCGAGTGTGTGTGTATCTGTATCTGTATCTGTGTGTGGCTTGCACTTAGCAGGACGACTAGGGCCGCCGCCCACAAATAGCCCACCTTCCTCCCAGTATCAGCCATTAGCCAGGTGTAGTCCTCTGCGGCACTGGCGGGGGAATGGGTAAACAAAGGAGTTGGAAAAAAGTGGAGAGAATTTTCCGCAGCAAATGGCAAAGCATAAATTTATGTAAAAAGATCTGTGATTTATTACCCGAGCGACGGGTAAAAGCAAAACTTTTATTTCCCCCCACTCGGAACCAATCCCGTTCCATCCAAACATCCCACCCCCTGCCAGGAGCCAGGTTTAATTTATGGAATTTTAGTTTTAACGCCGACGAGCCACAACTTTGGCTCCCACTTCCATGTTGTCCATTGTTCGCCCGCCGTGCGTGTTCCTCGCCCTGCCATTGCCACCGCCACTGCCCCTACGTGAGTGGTGACCCCGACTGGCCAAAACCAGAACCAAACTCAACCCGAAACGAAACGAAGCAAAGTTGAAAGTTTGCAACGCACATAAATCAGATGCACTTTCGGGCATTTCCGTGCACGAAAAAAGCATGAAAGAAAAGCGTCCAAGGACTCGCGGGTGCACGGAAATTAGCTGGCTGAGCTCTGGCCAGAGCCGTGGAGTCCGACCAGACCCTCCATCGATTGCAGTTATTGCAGTCATTTGTGGATCTATCTGTCTGCGCTGCGGAGGGGAGCTTCCTTCCATCCCGTCTGACAAATTCGAGTCATTTGCGTTAAGTATCCTTTTTTACATGGCCACGGACGTGCGTACTAATGACGTACGGGCCAACGTCAAAATTCAATTAGTTCAGTGGAAGCTGACTCCGGCAGGGACTTACTCGTACTCTCCGTGCCATCATAAACGATGATGACGCTGGAGGGCGGCATGAAATATAAAGCAATCTCCCTAATTGCCATTAGGTATTTTTCCTGCCGAAAAATTCACGAGCTCTCTCCAGAGCTAATTGAGCGGCCCCCACTCATTAGATGCCGCCACACGCAACGCAACGAGGAAGCTCTACCAATTGAAGGGGGAAGGAAAGCCAAAAAATAGAAGAGGAGTACCTTAGCCTTAACCTTAAGTTACCTCAAGTTAAAGCCAGTCGGAAAGCCATTTCTCTTGCACCATAAATTATCGACATAAGCCAGGGACCAGCTCTCTCTCCATCGTATCTCATAGATACTGTCGCTCATATTTTGTACGGCTAAGCTGGGTCGATAGCACAGAAGCAATTTCCAAAACATCGAACTTTCCCAATCCGCTTTGATCCCCCTCATATGGATGTCATAAAAAATTAAGTGAATCCCGCACAGAGGCCTGGACGAGAGCCGAGCCGAGCAGAGCCGAGGAGTAGTGCCGCATCTGGTGAAATATTTGCAAACACAAAGGGATGCGCGGCATCCACTTGTGTGCGCTTCGACAATTTGCCATAATTCCAACAACGCCTATCTGTGCCTAGCACCCGTGGAGTATCCTCCTCCTCCCAATCCTCCTCCTCCTCCCACCTTGATAAGTGTGCATTTAATTTTGTTTAAGTATATTTAAAAAAAATATCCAAAAAAGAATGTACTCGAGAGCACTTGCTGACAGCTCTTTGTTTGCCCCATGTCGACACGCGACAAGTTTCCAGCTTTTCAACCCTCCGACGTGGTCGTGGTCCGCGCGCGCGGAGGGTGGCTTATGTTGTTGCAAATCAGAGTGACAAGATAATAAATAAATATCAAAATATGTCATAAGGAGATTTTCAACAGCCATCAATGGCGTTGTGTGGGTTGGGCTCTGGTTCTGGTTCTGGCTCTGGCTCTGGGACTGTCTCTATGGACTGGTGTCTGGCTGGTGTTGAGCTGGTGTCTGCGCGACATCAGGCGGTGTGGTGGTGATGGTGGTGGTGGTTCTGCACTCGAACAGAAGGTGCGGTTGCCGAAACGGTTAACCGGTTATTGAAGTGCCTCTAGAGGGGAGGTGAAGATATGGAACAATGTGGGATAGAATGTATCCTTAAAGTGCGAATGTTTCTTTAATCATGGTGGGAGTTTGCTCTTTAAGAAACATTTTACCGAGGCTATATATCATGTTGAATGTTGAATCATGAAAGAATCGTTTCAGTAGGTGTGATAGTTATTGCTTTACTGAAATTATTCATAGATAAAATAGCTTTTATTTTAGTGTATATTTTTTAAATTTAAAGATGCAGAAATTTCTCGAGATTTTTCATTAAAGACTTCCACGCTAAAATAGTTTATATTGACCGATGATAAAAGTATGAAGAGCAGTCCGTAAAAATATTTAAAAATAATATTAACGCGTTTTGAGGTATTCGGAACAAAGGACAATTTTAAAATTCTGAGCATTAGCAAAACTGTATTAATGCCAAAAAAGGGGAAAATAGGCAAAAGCTTTATAAATATCCTTTAAATATTATATTCATCCTATTTTAAATATTCTAATCTAATATTTGGAACCTCTGACAGGTGCACACTTCCAATACATCTAATATGGTGACCAAAACTTCATTCTTCTTCCCTGAGGAGCCCCCTTCGATAGCTTTTCCCAACCGAAATTCCGGTCCAGTGCAACCTGTTATTGGGTTTGGTTTCGCATCTGGCTGGGGCTGTGTGGTGTGGGGCATAAAGAAATCCCTGCGTCGACGAAAACTGTGAAATGTCAGCGAGCGAAGTGCGAAACAAGCTCAAATGCCACTCAGCTTAGTGGCTCCGTCGGTGAGCTGTGGGCTGTGCGTGGGACTTAAAAGGGGTTAAATGGGAGGACCATCCTAGAATGGAAGAGCAGATGAGAGACAGAGAAGAAGTGTGTGTAACCACCCCAAGTACTGACTGCATATCAGCCTCAAATTGGAAATGCTTGTCATATCCTTCATTTATCTGGCTTGATACATGGATTTTTCATTTTTATATACCCATTCGTACACCCACTCGGACCGACATGCGAGGGGGGAATTTCATAAATTATTTGTCACAATTAATTGAATTGTGTCTGCGGGTGTGGGTGTGGGTGGGTCAGTGGCCCCCCCTCTGGAGAAAATTTTGCACTGAACCCTCCGGAAACTTTTGCTCGAAACTCTTGCACATTTGCAGGAGTTTTTGTCAAACTTTTCTCACCACTAAATGAGCGACGGGCGGTACAGTATGGCGGTGGAACAGACAAAAGGATGCGCCTCACTGTGTGTCCTGGCAAATAATTTGATGAGATACGACATATGTGCAAACAACTTTTGTGCGGTGCTTCATATAATTGAAAATCATATACGCACCGAGCCCAGAAGGAAGGACATTTTTTTTGCTCCAGGGTCTGACTTCCACTCGCAGTCCTCGCAACCCCCTCCATCTCTCCTATGAGCGTTATGTTTTGCGGGGCAATTTAGAGGCCAATATCCTGCTGTGAAATATGCGGTGATTTCCTCCTCTGGCTCTGGGCCTTTGTTCCTTGCTGGTGTTCCTGGGCTGCCGGGGGTCCTGGCCTGCTGCATTAGGCGTTGGATTTAGCGCTCAGAAATGATTTATGATTATGACAAATTGTTTGGCAGCAAGTGAAATATTCGATGAAGGGGGGTGTGGCAGTGGTTGGAGGGTGGCAAGTGCCTTTCATATCAAGAAGCTTAGAAGAGATTGAATTTTATCCAGTATCTGCATCTGGATTGTGGGCACAACTTTAATGGAGTTTTGAAGAAAATAATCTGCAAGAAAAGTGTGGGTAAAAAATAGTACGGGAGAGGTATCCAAAGCTAGCCCCCATAGTAGCCCTGTCTTCTTACCAAGGACTCCTTACATCCAAGTACTTAAATTAAGGATGATTTTTAATGTAAAGTTAATCAGTAAAACCTCCCAATCAACGATAACTAGTATGTCTTGGGGAATAGAAAAAACCATGTTCATCTTAGTGAGGGCTCTTTTACGAGTCTTGGCAGTAATTTCCTTGGAAAAGCAATATATTAAAGGGAGAGAAATCAATGCAGCCATCTAGTCAGGCATTTGAATATATATATATGATCAAATGCAAAGTGGAGGAATGGAAATAAATCAGAATATTTACATTGGACCGCATGGAACCCGAAACTAAAACTCAATGCGGAGCGAGCTCGTTGCAATTAATGCTGATAATAATCAAATAATTAACTTTCTTAATTGAAAACAATGAAAAAGAGTTTTATGCCCCGAAATGTTTTCGGGTAACATTAACACCAGGCCGAGGCGACGACAAGGGATGGCTGGATGGATCGTTGCCATTAGGGCCATGCCCTGAACATCTACCTTCCAGCATCTACGAGTACCTCCATCGGTCCATGTATGACTCTGACGACGGAGTCTATTAAATTGGAGGTTCTTCAAGAATACATTAAAACAATGACTTAAGCAATGGAGGCCGGGGCACATGCCCCCGCAGACCGAGTAATAATAAAATGGTAAAATATTTAGTTTTATCCGGGGAAAAATAATAAAAATCGATGCCATAAGGCCGGCTCTGGGCCACAGCCATAAAATGTGACAAGACATAAAGCAAATGTCTAAACACACACACAGCCATGCACTTGCTATGTGTATCGTGGGATGGATAGAGGATGGGATCGGCATAGGAAAGGATAGAGGACGGGATATGGTAACGTTTGGGTCGGGCACGAAGGATGGGCCATAAGGAAGCAGCAGCAAGAGCAGCAAATACAATAAATTACTTGACGGAAGATATTGATAAGGTGGCACAGAGAAGAGCCCAGAGAGGGAACGGAGATGACACCCAGTTGATCCCATATCCATCCGTGTCTCAGTCGTGGCCTTGTCGCTTTTTATAGCCCGTCGTCGTCGTCGTCGTCGTCTTCGTCTTCGTCTCGACATTGTCGCCAAAGATGACGCATGTCCCACTCGCACAGCGCACACAGGATGACCAACTGGCAGAGTCGATGTCGGAGATGGAGACGGAGACGGGGACGGAGTCGGGGACGGAGTCAAAGACGGGCCCAAATGAAATGAGTTAAACGAGGCAGGTAGGCCGGACTACGCAGGTTGATAAGCATTTCAATAGATGTCGTCCGTTGTTCCATATGGAGTTATGCTCGCACATATTGAAATTTGTCAGAGGTAGCCGTGTTGTCGAGGACATTCAGGGAGTGGAGACAAAGTATAGTTACAGTCAATCAATTTTCAAATTTTATCTTCAAATAAAAGGATGAGCATTGGGTTGACTTTCACTATTTTTTCACATATATCTCAATTGAATTGGATGATAAATTAATGTGTGCTTGGGAGAAATAGGATTGAAGTGGTTTTATTGATTTAATGATACAATATTATAGAGAAATAAAAATAATCATTGGGAAATTATATATTCAATTAGTAAGGTTCATAAATAAACAATCAATATATATTCTATTCTAGCAATTATAAATCAGTATTTTTAATCAGATTTAAATATAAACTATATTCTCTGTAAATTGAGATACACTTTTTTAATTTTAAAATATATTATAACTGAATTACCAAGCTATAAATTAGCTTTTAATAATTTATATAAATATAAATCAAGTGGGAAGCACTTTTCATAGCAAAACCAGTTTAATGGCTCTATAAATAGTGATCTTAGGGTTAAGCGTAATCGTTGGAAAGTGTTTTTCTAAAATGGACACAAACAGAATATGTTTAAAATTAGTTCTACCTTCCAAACGATTATTTGTTCATTGAAAAGTAATATTCAAATGACATTGGAATGAGTCAGCGGGAGGGATCAGAGGGCGATATGCATCGGCAGTCGTGCCACTGCGGAATAGTGGTCACTCGAATAAATCGAGGCGAGACTTGTTTTCATATTCGTTGAATATGGATGGGACATTGGCATTATGAATATTGCTAAAACCCGTTTCGATTGGTGATCCCGATAAGATTCGCCTATGATGGGAATAGAACCCCAAAAGGGCTAATCGCAGAGAGATTCCTCGCAGTTGAAGGGCATAAAAATTCATGTCGCTGCCAGAGATCCGTGGACGATAAAACAAATTAGCACCTCAATCGGAATCGGCCTGCGAACGACAAGCGAGGCTTGTTCGAGCGAGTTGTAATAAACTAATAATTTATAAATTCCGTTTGATATTCAGCAGGCATAGAGCTGCAGAAATAATTCCCATGACCGTGCGGGGCACAAATCAAGAGCCGGGAACCGAAACAGCCAGAGCTCCCGTGTTGGCCAGGCCCGGTTCGGTCCGGTCCGGATTTGAGTCGAACATGCAAATACGGCGACAATTTCCCAGCACGTTCGCGCAGACTCAAGCCCATTAATTAAGTCCGCATCGGGCGCTGGTCTGTGGGGCCATTCCATACAAAATTTTGCTTTATTGGCTCCGCTCCCCATCGAACAGAGGAAATTATGCAGCGCAATTAGACGGCATTATAATGCCCAATTGGCGACAGTGTCAAATTAAAATTACAGCCACAATCACAGATAGAGGTACAGGGGCCGTCGAGAAGCGATGGACATCCGATAGATACGCAGACAGATACTCGTAGATAGATGGACAGATAGATAGATAAATAAGGGTTCAATTTTCCGTCATAAAAATCATTAGAAACGTGCTTGAAATCTGTGAGAACAGGCGACATATCACACCGTGTCGACGAACATGTCGACGCCGTCTGCGCATGCGCAGCCCCCCCGATCGAGCCTCGTCGCCGGCGCAGGTCGTATCTCACGGATGCCTTCGGCTATGCTGTGCGCTGTGCTATGTGCGCTTGTCCCTGACACTTGAGCAATAATAATTGTCAAAGCTTTGACTCGAGTTGACTTATCGGACTGGGAGAGAGAGGTGCCCGCTTCTCGATGCGAACTCAATGAAAATCGTCAAAAGGCCGCCGCTGGCGCCGTCGGCCCAATGGGCAGTCCTCAATACCAATTAGCGCCACGTGAAAGGGGGGTAGGGGCGGACCTGAACATAT